>JAIXMG010000032.1:0-441569 GCA_025201345.1 Thamnidium elegans
GTTTAAATTTATTATATAATTCTTTAAATTGATTTTCCACTACAGATCTAAAACTTCCAAATACTTTATTATAATGTTCTTCTTGGTGCATTTAATGCAATACCATTTTCCTTTCTTATTGGATAGAAAAAGTTTTTATCATCTAAATTAATATTTTTATCTTACATAAGTTCTCAAACTGTTTTATAAATAGAGTATAACCTCCATCCAATGCTACACAATCCTTGTTCTTTAATTTTATTATACAATTTCATATTTAAAAAACATACCACCATCAGAGCTATTACCACAAAGTTGACTATCTGATAAACTTAATACCATTTCATTAATATCCATTAAAACTTGTGTTCTAATTCCTGATGAGTTTAATTTGTAAGACCATTTTTTTTGCCGTAGATATATCAGGTTTATCATATTCAATTGTAATATCGTGCCCATCGAGCATAGTGGTAATGTTTTTATAATTTTTAGGATTTTTAATTAATGCAGATAATATTCTTATTTTATATTACTAAACATATTATATAGACAATAATTTACATATTTATTTAAAGATTCATAATTAGTTATCCAAAATTTTTATAGACAGCATAAAAATGATGAATGTGGCATATATTTCTTAATATTCTTGGATGTAAAACCAGAGGTTAACTGATATAATAATAGTAAACCTTTTTCTATTTCCAAGTAAGGACCAGGATATTCTCTATGTGTATATAACATTGTTAGAAAAAAGAATACTGAAATATATCCTAATTTATTTGTTAATTCTTTTTTTACCTCTTCTATATTTTTTACATTTTTTAGTTCAGTAACGATGTTTATATTTGTTTTGTAAATCTTTTTTCCAGTCATAACTTAAGAATTTCCATTCATTTAAAACTAATTTTATTGATTTCAATTTTTAAATCTTTTTTATATTGTTTTATTTCTTCATTGTTTTTTATTTATATATTCATCCATACTTTCTACATCATCACCTATCATTCTGTTTTTTTTATTTATCTCTTAATTCAATTTTGATATATTAATAATATAAAAATAAAAGCTGTTTTATTTATATAACTATATTATATTCTTTCACTTGATAATCACATGATAATTATATAAATAAATTAGAATTTACTATACGACTATTACATGATTTATATTTTGAATTTAATATTTATTTTATATATAATTAACTCTATGTCAAATACTATATTAATCAATTATTACTGTTTAGTCTTCTTAGGAGAAAGCATTATAGGGAAACCCTGTTATTGAAAAGATACGTTTTAATCTAGTATTCTTTTCTTTTAGTTTATGATATAAGTATTCAAACATTGAGAAACGATCCATAAATATGAAATCATTAGAATTATATGATAAAGAAAATATAATTCAAGGGATCTTTATATTTATAAGTAAGAAACCGATATGTAGAATGTAAAATATAGCTAAAAGATGAGATAGACTTATTTATAAAGTAAAATTACGTGGTATTTATATTCAAAGATATAAAAAAGGATATCCTTCGAATCTTGTAAGATAAATTTGATATTAGGAATAAATTTGTGTAATGATAAGGTAACTATAAGTAGATATAGCTAGGTTATCATTGAAGGAGACGAAGGAGGTATCGCTAATCTGAGTTATGGACGAATAAATAACCAATTTAAATTACAAAAGAATGTGTAAATTGATATTACAAGTGTAACAAAAGATGATTGATAGAATATAAGTTTATTAAAAGAAAATAATAAACGTATAAGGAATAATAAGGATATTAAACAGATATAAACTCTGAAATTGTATTTATATCTGTTGTCCAAGTATTTATAATGATGTGTGAGAATGTTATTCATTCTGAATATATAAGTTGCTATGTAATCTTAGATATAATTCCCTTGAGTCGTTATAATTTGTTCTATTTGATTCCAAGATGATGTAAAATGTACACTTTCTAAACTAAGTGCGTTGTTTTTGTTCTAGTTGATTAATAAAGTTTATCAATTGATGGTTTTACAAACAGAAATGATTAAAAGGTCTTGTAAAATAAATAAATAGATGGAGTAACATATCTGATGGTATATGAAGGATAACCTTTGAATAATAATGTAATAAATTGATGGATAAAAGATAATAAAGGTAAAATTAGTAGAAAATGTAACAGAAAATGATATTTGAAATAGTAATTAATAATCTAAAGTAGAAATGGATGATAAAATAAATGATAGATTAAACTCAAAGTAAAAAGTAATGAAATATGTAGCTGTATAACTGAAATAAATGGAATGGTGTGATAATAAACGAGGCAGTAGATACACTATTTTTATAAAGAGCAGACTGTAGTGATCTTAAATAGTATGATGCTTTCGATTTGGATTCGTAACATTGTCTTATACGATTTTTAATAAGATTGAAGAGTAAATGAAATTTAAAGATAAAGATAATAGTGTTTGAGTATATTAAAATAGTCGAGCATTTAATTCTAGATGTATATCATTGTGTTAGATATAATTTGAAGTGTTTGTCATTATTCGCTAGTCCCTTACCCAAAAATCATTGCAGTGTTTCTAGCTTTTATATTGTAGTGTTTGTAGCTTATATTTTGTAGTGTTTGTAGCTCATATTAGTAGTGTATGTAGTGAATATATTGTGGTGTCCCTAGCTAATATAATGTAGTGTTTGTAGTTAATATGTTGTGGTGTATGTAGTCTTTATCCCGCGGTGACTGTGAAAATCGGAATTTCAAAATGTTATGACTACAAATAAATTTTTTTTGGTTTTTTATCCACTTTTTTATTGGTTCTGAGACACTATATTTTTTGAAGGTCTCACGAAAGGAACCCCACCCCCCACCTACCCTTACTAATCCTAATCCCTAACCCCAACCTTCAACGCCCTTGGTCCTTTAGGGGCAACTGGGTCGCCGGGTAGGCGATCCCTGTTGGCCCGTCCTATTTTCCTATCTGTCCTACCTCTTTTCTACTTATGCTTTTTTTATTTTTTTTTATTTTTTTTTTTTTTTTTTTTTTTTTTCTACTTATGCTTATTTTTTTTATTTTTCTTATTATTTTTATTCCTTTACCCTATCTTATTCACTTTCTTATTCTCCTATTCATTTTATCTTATTTCCCCTCTTTTACACCCATTTTCAATTTTTACCCCTCCCCATCTCGATTTCACGACCTCATCAATATTACTCCTATGCGCTCCCAGTGCTACTCATGCTCCCAGGTCGCTACGCTCCCATATAGCACCCTTTTATATACCAAACATTTATACCCACTCCCAAGCTACCACTGCTCCCAGGTCGCTACGCTCCCATTCTTTATAGAATTATGAAGGAACTCCCAGAAGCTACGCTCCCTTTCCCTAGAGAATTATGAAGGAATGCCTCCATCTTCCACATATTTCCGTACTATATTTAACTTTTCTATATTATAATTCTCAATTATTTTAATGATATAACATCTCTTTATATTTTTTAAAAAGTATTCTTGTTCTATTAAATCCCCAAAGTTTTCCATTATGCTAATATTTTAAAAATTATGTTTTTATTTGTTTACAAATTAATCCACCTAATATTTTATTTTAATAATAAAATTCAATTTTATCCATCTCATACATTTTTATAAATCTGAGAGTTATATTGGGATACATCCACTTTATTATTACATTTATCTCGTTGATATATAGATTAGTTAGTATTGTGTAGCTAATATTATATTTATGTAGTGTTATGTGTAAAAATATGTTTAAATTATACTATTATATGTATATTATTTGGATACAGCATATTATACATTTAAATTAAACTTAATAAGTTGTTAGGAACAGCTTCTAAACTAATCAATAGAAGGGAAGATACTTTACACATTAATTATCAGAAGAGATGTAGGTTTTTATGTTGTAATATTTAATTAAATAATATATTAGATGGGAAAAATGTAATTGTAAAGAGGGATATCTTAAACTATTATAAAAAGAAGTTTATTCTAGATAAGAATAAATAAAAGATCACTTTTTCATACATAATAAAACTGTTGGCTTCTTTATTAAATATATTATTTATATTTAAATGAAATATCTTGAAGGATAACATTTTGCTTAGATTATGAAATTAAATACAATGTTATTTATGAATATGTTTCATATGATAACCATTTAAGAAGTAATAGATGCCCCTCAGAGAGACAGTGTTATATTTATATTAAGATATTTGTTGTATCTACGTAATATATGTAACAATATCGAATTAGACATAGATTATACAAGTACTCATATTCTCATATAGTCACTTACATAATCTATATACAATTAGACTATTTCTAATTATATGATTCAGATACTTCTTAGCGTTCTATCGATTGAATATAAATTTATTAAAGACTGTTAATACTAATTGAATAACTAAGATAACTGGTTTACATAAATAATTGTCACATCATTTATAATCCACAAGCCTCTATCTGTTATTATTTAGCCGTGAAGCCAATTAGAAAGATAATAGGCATCGCTGCTATTATAATTAACCTTCTGAAGAAACTATTTCTATATTCAAATTGCTCATATTTGAATGGCTTGCTAATACTGTCTAAGTTTCACATCTTATGATAAGCGTCCATTTAAATCCAATATGTATATAAGACACACACATTTTCTTATAATAAAAACCATTACCTTTTTAAAGTCTGATAATTTTCTGTTATTATATTTTATTTTTTGTATTTTGATATTTACTTTTATTTTATAACCGTCAATATCACAATATTGTTATGATAGGAGAAAGCATTATAGAGATAGCCTGCTATTGAAATGATACGTTTTAATCTAGTATTCTTTTCTTTTAGTTTATGATATAAGTATTCAAACATTGAGAAAAAATTCATAAATATGAAATCATTAGAATTATATGATAAAGAAAATATAATTCAAGGGATCTTTATATTTATAAGTAAGAAACTGATATGTAGAATGTAAAATATAGGTAAAAGATGAGATAGGCTTATTTATAAAGTAAAATTACGTGGTATTTATATTCAAAGATATAAAAAAGGATATCCTTCGAATCTTGTAAGATAAATTTGATATTAGGAATAAATTTGTGTAATGATAAGGTAACTATAAGTAGATATAGCTAGGTTATCATTGAAGGAGACGAAGGAGGTATCGCTAATCTGAGTTAAGGACGAATAAATAACCAATTTAAATTACAAAAGAATGTGTAAATTGATATTACAAGTGTAACAAAAGATGATTGATAGAATATAACTTTATTAAAAGAAAATAATAAACGTATAAGGAATAATAAGGATATTAAACAGATATAAACTCTGAAGTTGTATTTATATCTGTTCTCCAAGTATTTATAATGATGTGTGAGAATGTTATTCATTCTGAATATATAAGTTGCTATGTAAGCTTAGATATAATTCCTTTGAGTCGTTACAATTTGTTCTTTTTGATTCCAAGATGATGTAAAGGGTAGACTTTCTAAACTAAGTGCGTTGTTTTTGTTCTAGCTGATTAATAAAGTCTATAAATTGATGGTTTTACAATCAGAAAGGATTAAAAGGTCTTGTAAAATAAATAAATAGATGGAGTAACATATCTGATGGTATATGAAAGATAACCTTCGAATAATAATGTAATAAATTGATGGATAAAAGATAATAAAGGTAAAATTAGTAGAAAATGTAACAGAAAATGATATTCGAAATAGTAATTAATAATGTAAAGTAGAAATGGATGATAAAATAAATGATAAATTAAACTCAAAGTAAAAAGAAATGAAATATGTAGCTGTATAACTGAAATAAATGGAATGGTGTGATAATAAACGAGGCAGTAGATACACTATTTTTATAAAGAGCAGACTGTAGTGATCTTAAATAGTATGATGCTTTCGATTTGGATTCGTAACATTGTCATATAAGTTTTTTAATAAGATTGAAGAGTAAATGAAATTTAAAGATAAAGATAATAGTGTTTGAGTATATTAAAATAGTCGAGTATTTAATTCTAGATGTATATCATTGTGTTAAATATAATTTGAAGTGTTTGTCATTATTCGCTAGTCCCTTACCCAAAAATCATTGTGGTGTTTCTAGCTTTTATATTGTAGTGTTTGTAGCTTATATTTTGTAGTGTTTGTAGTGAATATATTGCGGTGTCCCTAGCTATTATAACGTAGTGTCTGTAGCTTATAGGTCGTAGTGTATGTAGTCCATATCCCGTGGTGACTGTGAAAATCGGAATTTCAAAATGTTATGACTACAAACAAATTTTTTTATGGTTTTTTATCCATTTTTTTATTGATTCTGAGACACTATATTTTTTAAAGGTCTCACGAAAGGAGCCCCAACTCACCAACCCCCCGTACCAACATGGAGAAACGATTATTTATTATAAAAATTAATATCGAACAGAAAAATTTCATATTAAATATAATAGATTAATTTACACTTTTCTACAACATTTACAAAATCAATTTAATTTATAATATATCAATAATCCATAAAATATCACTAGATTAGATTTTAAATAAAAGTTTATTATATGAACGTAACTATAACAGTTTATGTTATTATATAATGTGTATACAAATATGAAAAAAATTTAAAATTGTAATAAAAATATAATCGTTTCTCATGGGAAGGACGGTCACTAAGGCGAGCCAGAGCGATAATATCTAAGCGATGGCGGTTGTGGGAGCGTTGTATCGCTTACACAAGCGGTATCGATAAAATTTGGCAGGGAAAAAAAAAATTATCGATGGAATTTCAATTTCCTTCTTTTTAATTACAGCTTTTGCGCATTTTCTCCAAATAGAAAAAAAAAAGAATGCTAACAAAATTCTAATTTTTTAAAAAATAAAGGTTTCATCGGTCGAGGAAGCGATATCGCTCCATTTATCGCTAGATAATATATATATTTTTTTTTCATGTGGATTACTTTGTTAAAATTAATATTCCGCTCTAGTGAGTTCTTATATAAAGCAAGTATTTTTTTTTTAATAAACGCCTGTATATTCTACCACTTTTTTTTTTTTTTTTTTTTTTACTTATTCCTTTAATTCGCAATACATACTGTTAACTTTAATAAAATAAAGACCTCTTACTAGTGTTGACACTAAAGATAACGCTAAAAAATCCTTTTTTTTTACGACGAGAAACGTAAAAAAAATGTTGCTGCAAAAAGATTGAATAGAAAGAAAACAATTAAGATGACGATAACTATATGCAAGTTTGCCGAGTGTGAAGAACTAAGGTTTACTTTGGATTATGCTCAGCTATAGATGACTACAAACATAGAAAGCATGATGAATTGCCCAGTCACAATCAATTTATGTTTATATCTTTTTTTTTGTAAACAAAAAAAAAAAAAAAAAATACTCTTTTTATTCATTTTTATAAATATATACATAGAGAGAGAGAGAGGAAATACTTTAACCGAAAAAAACCTACTGCACTACAACAGGTCACTAATCTTGCCTGTGTTAATGGACATGTCTCGATCGAAAGCAGTTGATGGTGAAATCACGTAGAACCAGTTGGAAGATTGAGCCTGGTTATTTACCAAATCAGTTTTTTGAATCAACCCAACAACTGATAAAATATCACCAACGTCGATCACAGCGTATTTTTTTGTCTCGTTCGCGGGAAAAGGGTGAACCAAGGGTATACATTTCGAGTAAGGTGAAGTTTTATGAGACTTCATAACTTCCACCACCGCGTAAAAGCTACCACAACTTCTACTTTCCGGAAGCTCCAAGTCGATTTCGAAAAAGAAAAGTACCTTGGCGACATACCAGTTGGAAATGGATTGTAAACGGTTACGCACCCTAATAATATCAAATGATAAATGGAAAAGTTAGTAATGGTAACGAAGCAAGTATATATATACATATCTAAGCATACCTTTTTTTTACGCTTGACTCAAACATTATATATTCCCCTCCTCTATTGTTTCTAGATGGGTGTTTTTTCTTAAACAACGTGGATGTCTGTGTGGTAAAATCACACATAAAATAAAATATATAATAATCGATGAACCATCGATTATAAAGCATAACAAACCTTAGGTATCAAAATGAACCTTATATATAAAAAAAGCGCAGGATCTAGAAATCAAGATCCTCAGGCTATAAAAATCACTAGATCAAATCTACGTGTAACGATCAATCACAATAGTGTGACCACTATTGCAAAAGACTATAAATAAGAAATCATAGTTAGCAATCCCTTTTACGAGGATTGATTTTGGCAATTAAAATAAGAAATAAACGTTATTAGACATTTAATCTTATTGACCTGTTTTTATTAATTTTTCTGTGTTAAATCAAAGTATTTCTCCACAGTCTGCACATGTGAATCAAGCCATAATTTAGCTGCAGGCGTTATTTCCATATCCAAGTTTAAAGTAAGAGGACGTCCTTTAGTGATGCCCAGATATCGTCGTTTGTAAGAACTAATGGCCTGTATAAATTTATCCATTCTAATCAAACCTTCAATAGAGCTATCAATAGCCGAGTTTCTTGAAATTATAACTGGAGAAGAAAACGGCTCCCAAAGTTGAGGATAGTCTTTACAGTTGTCGATGTATGTGAGAGGATGATAAATAAAACCTTTTGACTGGCTTTGGGGATTTCGATTGTAAAGAGTTGAGAAATCCATCATCTTTATTGTATCTAAGAACTTGAACCTGGCAATTCGCTCAATTACATTCAAGGCGTTTGCTTCTGCATCAACTCTTGCTCTCATCTTCTTTTTATAATTACCAATTTCTCTTTCCATGCTTCGAACACTTATATTTCTCAAGGAAGAACATTGTCGAATAATTTGTGGTATATGGAAAAGGTGATGCATAGAAGATTTGTATACCGATTTGGAAAGTGCGTTATTGGCAATATATTGATCTATACAACGATACCATTTTTCTAGGGATCTATTTTTTAACCAGAGTATGTTAGATATTATTATATTTAGACATTTTTTTTCTCAATCACTTTTCACTTACGATTCAATTTCTAAAATATCATCTTTAGATACCACCCATTGTAATGAAATTGAACAGGCACGAGTCAAAGCGAGGACAGCAACCCTGATAGCTGCATCATCGAACAAGCCAACTACAAGCGTGGGTACTACAAAAACAAGCCACGTTATCCAGTCAATTGAGCGATAGAGACTCTTCACGTTCAAAGGATTGACAGGATGAAAACTACCTTGAAACACGCCGGCTGGTATATACATTCGAGATTTTTGCATGCTAGTATTTAAACAATCGAATTTTGCATTGGATAACTGGAATGGATAAAGCGATTCGTTACCATAAAACTTAAAACTTGTGTTATA
The DNA here is from genome assembly GCA_025201345.1 of Thamnidium elegans. Classification (NCBI taxonomy): domain Eukaryota; kingdom Fungi; phylum Mucoromycota; class Mucoromycetes; order Mucorales; family Mucoraceae; genus Thamnidium; species Thamnidium elegans. The sequence continues at coordinate 9,345 of JAIXMG010000032.1, forward strand.
CCGAGGAGATATCAGATCAAAAAGCAATTTGGCGACATTTGATATACCGTGAAGCTCATCAAAACCGAACATGCAGGAACCTGTATATGTATTCAGTGATCCGAATATGGTTGGTTTTTTAACGCCGTATGTATTGTTTTGCTAAAAGAAATAGGGCGAATTCTGTGAGTATTTTCTTTTTTAAAAAAAATAAATAAATAAATAACATACGTAAATTGAGCTTGTGTCTTCTAGTAATAAACTTTCTTTAGATCTCAATGGGGCATCACGATTAGGAAAGTACATTCCACTTCTTCTTGTATTTGGAGGGCCCTCCACTCTATGCAACCCATGGCTTAAGCAAAAGCGGCAACCAAACGTGCTTAAGAAAAAGAAAGTTAGCTGAAAATCGACATGGTTTATTCATATATCAATATAAGTACCCTGTATGACCGGAGAAATTCATAAGTCTATTACATTCTATGCCGTCACCATTTACAAAAAGAAGATATACTTTACAGCGTATGGGTGTTTCACTATTATCTGTTTGAATGACAATGGTTTTTTCTGAAAGCATCTTGATTTCATCGACAATAGGCTTTAAAAAGGAATTAAAATCAGCTTTTGACTTTCCAGGGAGAACAGCTATTTGAAAGGTCGCATTCCGTTTATATCTATGAAATAAGGTGGTTGTATGACTTATATTAGTACTTTGCCTCGATTGGTACTTTTTTTTTTAATGTTAATACCTTTCTGATGAATCTAAATTTAAGATAACAGCGTGGACCATTACCATTGAAGAATGAGACGAAGAAGAGGTGAACCCGTCAATATCAACTTTGAGGTAAATATTTAATATATTTTCATCTTTGTTTATAATCTGATTGTTATACAAGCTTCTAAAGATATCACCATCGTAGATATCTGCATATGTGTCACTGGTCCTTGTTATATGCTCGGCTACTTCGACCTGGCGTTCTATTAAGTTTGTACGGATTTCGTCTGAAAGAAGCATTTCGACGATCTTGTCCGAAATAGAAATCATCTTGGTAACCTTGGCGGAGGATCTAGCCGTATGACACACTGGACAGTTGAGAAGATGGATATCTTCGGTACTATATAAGTAACACGCATTGATACAGATATCGAATTTTCGTGTCATAGCCAGAGGTACGGCGTTTTTAACGAGACTGTTACAAGTATCATGGCTCAAAAGCTTGTTAGTACAATCTGTCAATATATGAGGTATTTTTTAATTTTTTTTTTAGAAAAATTGTATATATTAGTCTCTTATTGAATCTATGTAGTAGTTTGAAATTATTTACCTAACGTGTTGTCTGCTATCATCATATTGATTAAATGTCTTAACGCTCTTGAGCCTTCGCGACTGATGTTGTACGTATCGCATACTTCTTCAAACATTATACTGTATCTTTCGATTGTAGTGAATGGGAATTTTGGAACATTCAATTTATATTTAATATCACCATCAACCTGGTCAGTATCTTCAAGTATTGTATTGTCATTTTCAGTTGTGGTAGCGGGATCAACAAACAAGAAATCAGGAAAGTCGGATTGATCTGCTTTAATGTATATGTAAGTAAAATGGCTAAATTATATACAGTATATGATTAATTCTTACCTTCGTTCTCTAAAACATCACTGGTAGCATGCTCATTTGTTTCTTGTTCATCATCGAAATCAATATAGTCGCCACAGTCATATTCATACGAGCTTTCGTTTTCGGTATTTACAACAAGAGGGGCGGGTGTGACGGCGGACCTTGCCTTTTGAAGAAGGAGCTGGTGAACGTATTTGATATTACTTCCAGAGACACGGGTACGTTTGCTGGGGACATAAGAAGACATGTTTAAGCAGAAATATAATGTAATATAATTTGGAATATTTTTATATCTGCTTTTATACTAAAAATATTTACTTTTTTTTAAAAAAAAAATGTTCAAGGCAATATATTTACGTTATCATTATCTCAAGAAATCAATATGGAAATCGTATTCGGAACCACTCATGGAGAGCTCTCTTATCTTTACTGCAAAAAAAAAAAAAAAAAAAAAAATTGTTTCACGGTAGATTTTTTTCTTTATCTCTCGAAATCAATTACGAAATAGTAGACCACTCATTGAGATCTTTGATTGTCTTTTTACAAAAAAAATCAATAATTATAATAGACACGCTTGATTGGAAAACATTTCAAATTGATTAGCCAACTTCCAATTAAAAATTTATGCTGAAACCAGGGCCTGCAAAAAAAAAAGGAAGTGTTAGGATCCAAAAGAAACAAATTCAATCAAGATATTTTATACAATAGCCAAACACATCTGAATCAATAACATACAATGGAAGAGTCGAAATGAAGAACGTAGCTCAATACTATAAAGTAAATATATATATATATATATAAAAGGTACATGTACTATGAATAAACTTTTCAACTAACTTAAATTTTATATAGACTTGGCCAATACAATTGTTTTGAAGTATATGATCATCATCGGTGCCTTTTTTTTTTCTTTTTTTTTTTTTTTAGATGTGGTTTGGTTTCTGTTTCAAATAGATGTTACTGATAAAGATATTTGTTCTTTCTCTTGGCGATGTCTCAAGTAAAAATTTTTTTTTAACAATTCTATTTAAACCGATGTTTTCATAAAAAAAAAAAATACTCATTTCCTTTTTACCTACTCCTAAAAAATCGAATATACTACAATAATGTCCAACAACAACGAACTTTCTTGGGACTCTTCTAACTTCTTACAAGACGCGTTATTCAACGAGAACACTACTTCGGATTCTGCAAAAATCGAATCACTTATCGAAGAAGTAAGTGAAATGAAGAGTATGTTATCAAATATATTGGCCATTCTGCAAGGTGGTAGAAGCTTCTCTGCTCGCTCGGTCTCTTTAGGTTCAGGTAATTCTTCGACCAATATAAAAGATATATAGTACTGATGTTCTACTCGATTCTAATTATTATATATTAAGATTCAAGCTCATCTAGCAACAGATTTGTTGAGCCTGTCTCTTTTGATATCTTGAATGACCAAGATAAACTTGAAGAGATCAACAGTAATGCCAGAAGTAACCGTGGTAACCGTCGCTACGGGAAGGATGCCATGAAGAGAATAACTGGAGCAAAATCTGAAAGGCTCCTGATCATCGCCATGTGCATCCTTTGGTTGGAAGAGACCAATGTCCAATATGGCATGTCGACGGTCGACGAAGAAACGGCTGCACGGGAACAAGATGCAAATGATAGGTACAACAACACCAATGCCTTGATAATCTTGTTCTGTCGTACCAAGTATGCAGATAAGGGTCTTGACTTTCTCTGGAGCGGATTAAGCGCGGATGAGCAGGTCACTACAAGCTTTGTGGTCGAACACATTGTCTTGGAGACATTGACAATTGAAGCTTGTTTGCCCTTGAATCTTGTTCTTGATTCTTGGGTAACGTTTCATTTGCTGTCCGTTGCTATCCGTAATGATGGAAAAAGAAAGAAGAGCAAGAGACCAGTCGTAAGTTATTTGTTAATTGTTTATTTTATAAATATTAGTATTATTCACCTTTTTTTTAATTGTATTATTAGGTTGACGTCGGGGAGTCTTTTTCAATCTCAAACTTACAAGAAGAAATTGATTCCCAACAGGTAAGTATTGCTGAAAAAAGAAGACTTGCTGAGGACCGAGATGATGGCAGTCCCGCCCAGCGAAGACACTATTGATTGGTTTTTTTTTCGGTTTTTTTTTAAAAAGAAAATATAAATACTTCTATTTTCTTTCCTTTTCCTTTTCCTTTTTTTTTTTTCGTCACTTCCTTTTTCTTTTTTCTTCTTTTCGACAAAATAAAATAAAATTTCTTTTGTTGTTGGACTTTGTACATCTTGTGTCATGTCAGTCATGTCATAATTTTTTGAAATGAGGTAAGATGAATAGTCATTTACTATAATTAAATAGCTATAACACTAAATTATGCTCACTTTATCTATCTAGTATTTCTGTTACTACTTACAATATATAGGGCTTTACTGTAAGTCCTTTTGCTATCGACCGGACTAATTTGGTTCTAATAATGTAACTATATGCTTAAATTTAAACTTACACTGTATTCTGACGCTTTTTTTTTTTTTTTACTCAATACATTGATAGCTTATTTCTCAAGAGTATTGCTTTTATCTTCTACGTTGTTGGCCGTGCTCTATTTATTTTTTGCTTATATAAAAAATAAGACCGAACTATAAAATACATATACCTTCCTCTTCTGTATACAATGTAGAATAACAACAAAATTCACATATAAATAATATATTCCACTTTTTTTTTCCATATATTTTTTTTTTTATTTAATAAATCTATATTACAAAATGTACTATAATATTGCCGTTTTATTAAATAACTATTTTATTCCATAACCTTTTAATGGATCCGATATATACTGCAATGCTTTTTTTTTTTATTAATGGACAAAAATTATTGAGATTTAAATAAACTCAAACGATAAAGCTGTGTTTTAACGCCATCGATAATTGTAGCGGTATCGCTGTTTTTAAGCGGTATCGATAAATTTATCGATACCGCTGTTTTTTAGCGCCATCGATAAATTTATCGATATCGCTTAAATTTATCGCTGTCGCTAACATCGATAATTTTAGCGATGCCGATTAGCGATAGCGATAAAATTATCGATGTGATCGCTGGGGCTCGCCTTAGTGGTAGCACTTACGCTTGTTAATTACTGAGGCATCATTGCCAGCAGCAGGAGCACGACAATCACTTGTATTATGAGTCTTAGTGCGATGGAAATTGCAATACATGTCATTACGATCACCACGACTAGAGGACGAAAAAGCAGAAGTAGAAGAACTATGGGTGTTATTGGCCGCGTGTCGAGACAAATTAGATGATTGATGATACACATCAGATGCATCTATTTCGACAGCAGGGTGCTTGGGGGCACGAGGAGCAACCAATCCCGAAGAGGAAGACCTAAACTTACCAAACAGTTTATTCTTGTTGACACTGCAGGCCAAATCGGTAACTGTGTCTACATCGGATTGTTTGTAAACCGGCATACCTACAAGAACCATGGTAACATAATCGGCTACCTTACGAGGAATAGCGGAAAGGAACTTTTCCACCAAAAGAGAATTGGGCAGCACCTGGTCAACAGCACGACGACGAAGACTATTGAATCGATCAATAAAACTGTCAAGACTCTCGCCGGCCTTCATTTCAACAGTGTCGAGTTCCATGGCACAATTGTTGCGTTCTTCTTGAACATTCATACCGTAACGGGCTCTAAAAGCAGTAGAGAATTCCAACCATTGAGGATCACGCTGGTAAAGCTTGCGGAACTCCACAATAAAATCTTCAAACCACAAGCGCATGGTTCCAGCCAAAAGAGGAGGCAAGACACGAAGATAATTGACATCCAAGTCAAGTCCATGGCTTAACATAACATCAGTAAACTTCATCAAGCAAGTGTTGATGTCGACAAAAACGTGAGCACCAGGTACCGTAACGTTTCCAAGCCATTGAAACAAAGGTAATTCCCTGGGTACAACCTTAGACAGCTTGCTTCCAACAAGGCTATCACCGGCTGCAGATTGAACCAACTTAAGTGCTCTGCCAAGTAACTCCAAGTCTTCAATCCTCTTACTTAACTGATAACGGTACTTGCTGAGTTGGTCTTGACTACCAACGAAAGTGACCACCAAAGAAGACAAAGAAGCAACATCAGCTTGAGCTAAGGTCAAACTAGTCTTGAGGGCCAAAACGGGATCAGAGCCAGCACCTTGGGGAAGGTGTTCAACAACAGGTTGGATAGGAACCTCGCTAGCTTGAGAAACAGAACCAGAGTTAGAACCCGAGTCAGAGTATTCAACATCTTCCATATTATTGGCAATTTTTTGAGCAAGAGGACCAATGAATTGTTGAGCGGACATGTTAGGTAAGTAAAAAAATTTTAAAAAGGAATTAAAAAATTAAGGGGAGATTTTCAAAAATAAAAACGGTAGTTATTAAGAATTGATAAAAAAAATGTGATATTGACGGTTATAAAATAAAAGTAAATATCAAAATACAAAAAATAAAATATAATAACAGAAAATTATCAGACTTTAAAAAGGTAATGGTTTTTATTATAAGAAAATGTGTGTGTCTTATATACATATTGGATTTAAATGGACGCTTATCATAAGATGTGAAACTTAGACAGTGTTAGCAAGCCATTCAAATATGAGCAATTTGAATATAGAAATAGTTTCTTCAGAAGGTTAATTATAATAGCAGCGATGCCTATTATCTTTCTAATTGGCTTCACGGCTAAATAATAACAGATAGAGGCTTGTGGATTATAAATGATGTGACAATTATTTATGTAAACCAGTTATCTTAGTTATTCAATTAGTATTAACAGTCTTTAATAAATTTATATTCAATCGATAGAACGCTAAGAGGTATCTGAGTCATATTGTGGTAAAATCACACATAAAATAAAATATATAATAATCGATGAACCATCGATTATAAAACATAACAAACCTTAGGTATCAAAATGAACCTTATATATAAAAAAAGCGCAGGATCTAGAAATCAAGATCCTCAGGCTATAAAAATCACTAGATCAAATCTACGTGTAACGATCAATCACAATAGTGTGACCACTATTGCAAAAGACTATAAATAAGAAATCATAGTTAGCAATCCCTTTTACGAGGATTGATTTTGGCAATTAAAATAAGAAATAAACGTTATTAGACATTTAATCTTATTCACCTGTTTTTATTAATTTTTCTGTGTTAAATCAAAGTATTTCTCCACACATATAAGTAGAAATAGTCTAATTGTATATAGATTATGTAAGTGACTATATGAGAATATGAGTACTTGTATAATCTATGTCTAATTCGATATTGTTACATATATTACGTAGATACAACAGTATGGTCGTAAACCTGAATTACCTTTGTTGCCTGACTTAGTTATCAAGAATCCGAAAACCTATGATACTGAGTCCTGGTTGAAATATCTGAATGCTAGAATTCCTTTGATCTATGGTAAGGCTTTAGAAAATATCAAGAAGGCGCAAGAACATCAAAAGAAGTTTTATTACAAGAAAGCAAAAATTAAATATGATTATCAAGTGGGTGATTTGATCACGAGGAAAAACTTGGAGAAGTCCACTTTTCCGAAAGAACGCTGGTCTGGCCCTTGGGTCATTGTCAAGAAAAACAACGCTGAAGGTACGGCTTATACTATCAAGAAACAAGGTGATAGTTCAAACTATCTGTCAACTGCCAATGCAAGACATATGAGAAAATGGTATCAAGGTATCAATGACGAAGACTTGAATGCGATGGCAACATCTTCTAGAGGGGAGGATGGTGTAAAGGATACACTATGGCCAGATATTTAGTAAATGATACTGTTATTAGTGGACATAGTTACTAAATACGGAATATATTCCGTTATTTTCAGTAGAAAATACTCTTCCCTTTTTTTTATTCTAAATTTAGATTTTTTTCTTTACCAGGGAATTAAAATATTAAAAAGGTGCATACCAATGTTCTATAACAAATACGTATATTACAGCGTCATAGTCGTTTAGATCTTAGTGCTTACATGTATAGAGGAATAAGTTAATTATCAAAGTACAAATAATATAGACAAATGTATAAATTTATTTAAAGAAAAAAAAAAGAAAAAAGACACTGCCACGTTATCCAAAAAAATTGATTTACTACATATATTTGTGCTTTCTTTTTTTCAGTATACTTAGGACTTACTATATAAATTTCAGAATCACGTATAAAAAAGAGGTCGTTTAGCCAAGCAGAAGGTCTTTTTTTTTCAACCACAGACGTAAGCGACCTTGCCTTTCCCCCCCCTTTTTTTTTCTTTTCCTTTTTTATATATACTTTTACTTCACTTTATACACAAAAGACTAATCTCAATGGTAACAATAAATTGAATCTCTTGAAATGGAACATAACTGTTTTTCTTCTTCTATAGTTCATTCGCCTCTATTGTATCCCTAAACGCTAAGTAAAGTATTTTTTTTTATTTTGTTCCACTGCTAAAACAATTTTTTTTTGTTCGTTTGCTTTTAGATATTTAACCATTGAATACTATTATAGTTCATCTTAAGGTACACATCTTTTAGTTATTTTTATTTACCACCTATTAATATCTACAAACATTTATATATTTACAGAGAAGAAACCGTTTAACCATATGTCTTGGTTTTTTATTTACTTGTAAGTTTGATAATAAAACTATTTATGTAAAACAGATTTTAACCATATATATTATGTAGAAGTAAGTTGTTATAAATGGCTACTGAATAAACAGACTCATGACGTATTTTTTAGTGGAATTTCTACTAAATAGGGTATATAAGATACCATTTCAATTTCAGTATCCAACTTACTGCGTTCAGTGGAAAATATACTGCATAATAAATCCAGTATACATGGATACTAAATTCAGTAACCATACTATCTCATAGTTTCCGAATTTACAGTGTGTATATTTAGAAACAATTCTACTGTTATTAGTATAAAAAACAACTTTATCTGGCCACAGTGCGAAGCCAATTAGAATTATAATAGGCATCGCTGCTATTATAATTAACCTTCTGAAGAAACTATTTCTATATTCAAATTGCTCATATTTGAATGGCTTGCTAACACTGTCTAAGTTTCACATCTTATGATAAGCGTCCATTTAAATCCAATATGTATATAAGACACACACATTTTCTTATAATAAAAACCATTACCTTTTTAAAGTCTGATAATTTTCTGTTATTATATTTTATTTTTTGTATTTTGATATTTACTTTTATTTTATAACCGTCAATATCACACTTGTCAAATAAGATCCAAAGCAGATCCTAAATAGTAATCAAAAGGTTAGATATATAGCTGGTATATATCACGGACAGTTTATTTTATATAACAGATACTAAAACTGTATTTTTATTGATAGAGATGCGTACAAGAAAAGCTATATGCTTGCAATTGATACCGCAGTATATTGCAAGTACCTGAAAACCCGTCAATCTGCATTAAACATAATTGCCAGCAAATTTAAAAAAAGAAAAGATATTGAGCGTTGTATCTACGTAATATATGTTAACAATATCGAATTAGACATAGTAGACTGTTTAATAAGGTATTAATCATATGTGATTTATAGATAATGTAATTTTTAGCAACAATTATATTACCTTTATAACCAGCTATATTTGATTTAATTTTAAACTTTTGATTTTAATAAATAAAAAGAAAAAATAACTATAATTGAACTTCTAATATATAAATAAAATGACAGATAAAGAAACTTCAAGTTATAGTGATAAATTAAATTGATTTAATTTGTAATGAATGGGGGTTTTTTAATGAAAATTGGAAACTCATTCTTAACAAATATAATCATAGAACAGAATTAAAAGAATTTAAAAAATAATAATATGCCAGCTGTAAAAGATGTTTTATTAAATACTTTAGGATATATTACAGTATTCTATTTTTTAAATGAATTATATGGTGTTCAGGAATATCCTACACTATATAGAGAAATAGAAAAAAGGATTATTAATCCTTTATCATATGGTAAGTGGTTTATCAGGTAGAAATATGCGTAAATTTATGTCATATACTACCTACTATTCCCTTTATAAAAAGTTTTGACATGGTAACCATACCAATTTAAATAAAAGAATTAATAAAGATTTAAATTCAATGTTTTCTAATAATAAAATTAGAACTGCATGTGTATTAAAAAAACATATGTGTTATGGTAGATAGGTATTTATGGATAAATTCAAAGCTGATCAAAATATAAGTGAAATGCAGCAATTGCAACTAGATATATTAAATTTAAATATTACTGATGTAATAGAAAATCCTGACACTGATACTGATATGGACGAACCAAACGAGTTAAACCATAAGAAATCCAAGTTCAGGAGGTTACATTCTGTTGTTATAGAACAATAGAACATATCTGAGATTAATTTGTAAATAAATACTGTGATTTGTGTATAGCTTATGTAAGTGACATATGAGAATATGACTTGTATAAGTATATATAAATTAGTATTATTGAAATATAATACGTAGATATAACATAAATAAATAAAATAATATAATTTGAATTTTTTTTTTAAAAAAACTTTAAATTATGACGTGCATACTTTTATTTGATGATATATTTGTTAAAAGAATCAAGTAAAGCTTGATAAAAGTCTTAAAAAGAAAGATGATGTTTATTATTTGAAAAGAAAGAGTGGTTATTTATATAAAAAAAAGAAGAATTCAATGACAGTTGAATCAGATGATGACAAAATAGGGTGTTATGGATACACAGTGTTTAAAAATGTATATCGACAGACGTTTGACATGATCGACAATACCAAGTGTTTGCAGTATTTTTTACAAATTTGTTTTATCGTGTCAATAATAAAAGAACACCCAATAAAATAGCGTTATTTCTTGTTGTGCATACTTGATGCACTAAAAAAAAAAAAAAAAAAAAAAAAAAAACCTCCTGGTGACAGAAAAGATAAAGGATTCATGTATTAAATAAACCAATTGAAACACACTAGCCAACATGACATTGCGTTAAATATGCTTAGGACAGCTATACTACTTATAATATAATACTTTCATGTCGTCAAAAGAAGAAACAGTTATTCTTACAGTCAAAATAAATATTATCATTTATAAAGAAAAAGCCCCAATTTTTTTATGAGAATACTTGGCCCAAAAAGGCTGACCTAATCTCTACTTTCGAAAATAATTAAGGAGGTATTAAATAAAACGATGGTATGCTAAATATATTTTAAAATTACATAATCTATAACAACACCGGCTATGATATGAACATATACTAGTTGTGGATTTATTATAACAATAGTCGACTCTTTATATTTTATCGTTATAGTATCTATGTCATTTCAAATGCATAGGATGTGATACGACACTTTTTTAATAATAACGCGAAGCAATTATTATAAATTTATATAATATAAATAAAATAAGTAAAAGATTTTATGTTGATATGAAGACATCGCACCTGAATAAAAATATGTCCAAATTATGTCTCTAATTGCATATTGCTTGGATACCATCATGTTTATAATAGTAATTTATAAAATATACTGAGAAAAAGAAAGAATATACATACTTTTAACAGTAGAGGTATTCATAAGTTATGCTTTGACGCTCGTACAGTCATCCCTCTGTAGTTTCAATTTTCTTTAGTTTTAACTAATTTTAACGGTCTATAATTTTGAGGCTTAAAGAACTCCCTTGTTTTCAAGCGATTACTGTATATCAGATAATAATAAAAATCATGCGGAATATGTCGAATTTTACTTATTTATTGTAGTATTAATTTTACTGTACTGAGTTAAATCCCTGTGTAAGGATATAACTTTAACTTGGCAACTTTGTATACATTTCTCAAACCTAATAGCTGATGTAAGACTAAAAACGAAAAAACAAAAAAAATAGGGGTAAAAAAGTGACCATTTTTTATTTAAACGTCCTGTGGGGGCGCAATCCCTTTTACCAGGATTGATCTTTACAAGAAATAAACGTTATTAGGCTTTTAATCTTATTTACCTGTTTTTATTAATTTTTCTGTGTTAAATCAAGGTATTTCTCTACACCACATACCCTTTTCCTTACAGCCCAAGCTTACGGTAAGATGGATTGTTTTATTTCTTTCCCTGCGATGTACGAAAAAGAAATCGATGTGGTCTTATAGAGTGATACCGAGGAAATAAGAATGAAAAAACAATCTTTTTTGGATACTGACCATCAACGCGACTTCGTCGATAAACTTTTGCTACCTGCGTTTAAAAATGTTTGCGATCCATATTCCTTCACAAATATACCATCCTCATTTAAACATGCTGCTTCTAATGGGTATTCAGTGCATTCAACTGATTTTATGTCATCTACATATGTTCATCTTGCGATTGCAGAAATGCGTCGCTTGATTCTTTTGGATACTGACTTGCTCAGACATGAAGATTTCTTTTTCAATTGTTCTTCTTTTGGATCTAAACAAAAGCTTACAGGCGATTTAGATAGTATTTTTGGATCGGTTATAGATTGGGCCTGTCTGACACCATCCAAGGTATATGTAGATGTTGCGACGGCTGTTTGGAACAAAAACCGAGTTTCTTCTTTTTTCTTAAGACAAAGTAGTCAGCACTATGTCCCTCGCCACTATTATTTGGACCAGGAAGATAAGAAAAAAAATTTCCCGGCATCTCTTGCTTCTTTCGGTGGCCTTTCTGTAAAACCAAAGATTGTAGGTACGCAAAAACCTTGTAAGCTGATCATTTACAGCAGCATGAAGACTACCTTCGCCGGAAAAGGCAAAGCAGACATATACACGGGTTTTACTGGAAAGCATTTCCGACCAATGGGTCTCTGGCTGAACGGCGATAAACAAACGGTATCAACTCATGTAAGTGCCTTTTTTTTTATTAGGTTGGATTGGGATTGGTAATAGCTTATTAACAATATTTTTTTTTAGCAATGGTATAAGAATCGGTTCGAGGAGAATACGGCCAATGTTTTTCCTTTGAGAATCGAAGGTCGGTATTCTGCCGATAAGCTATTAGAACCGGATTTTTTGGCCCTGATGAAATTAAATGCTTCGTAAGTAAAACTCTATGTTCTATATAATAGATACTAACTTTTTATTTAAGGTCTATATATGAAAATGGGCATATCCTAGAAATTGATACTGCGCTCTACTTCACGTATCTGAATGCTAGACGTACGTTGCTCGAAGATATGCATCGCCATTTTTCAAAAAAAAATTGACAGCAATTCTCTTTCGGCCCTGGCGATAATTTCGTATATATTATCATCCATGATTTTATCACCAAATACAAAATTTCGCGAATGCCGGGATTTTATTCAAGCTAATCGTTGTAGAAAAAATCAACTTCTGTTTATTCCGCATAAATTTTTTTATGTCGGTGAGGAGCTCTGTTTTGGCAGTCGCTTTCCTTCGAAAGATTTAGAGGTTCTCTTTTGAGAGATTTGGTAAGGCATTTTGACACTACCTCTGCTTCTGGTTGTGATTTGGGAACTCCATATGTTGGTGTTAATTTCTACATGGAATCAAACCAAAATATCTCTGGTTTGTATTTTGAAAAGACTAACAACATGTTTCAACAATATGATCTTGGAGTAGAGTCTGCTGGCAGATTCTTAGTGATATATTTGTTAATAAAACGAGTCAGAAAGTTTGATAAAAGCCTTAAAAAAGAAAGATAAAGTTTCTTATCTGAAAAGAAAGAGTGGTTATTTATATATAAAAAAAAAAAAGAAGAGTTCAATGACAGTTGAATCAAATGATGACAAAATAGGGGGTTATGGATAATTGTTAGTATTCATGAACGGGTCGAGATATTTGCAGTAACATTGAGTGATAAAAAATTCGGTGTTTTCAAGTGTTTTTAAGTGACAAAAAACACCTGCCAATTTATGACGTAAAAACAAGTTTTTTTAAATTACGTATGAGTACGTGAGAAAGTAAATATAATATGATGATTAAATAAATCCTTTTTATCATGATTAAATTAACCTATTTATTCCATTCCTTTTCTTTTCCTTTTCTTTTCCTTTTTTTTTTCCTTTTTTTTTTCCTTTTTTTTTAGCAATGAATTTATATACAAGCAAATACTTTTTATATAATCAGATGTTTAAATATTTCAAAAAGAGCTTCCTTATGATATCGTGGTGTTGACGCAGGAATTTCTCTAAATTGGCATTTGTGGTGTAAATGGTCCTTAAAATGGTTCCTAAATCTTTAACTGATTTATTATGGAAAGAAATCGATTCTTTTTGCTTCGATATGGATTTATTAAATACTTATAAGCTTAAATCCAGCGATGATACCAGGAAGATGTTCAACAACGCCATCAAAAACAACAATAGTAGATTAATGGGATTTAACTTTGAAAACATAAATTGGACCAGGTAAACACCTCTTTTTAATAGTCGATACAACTTATTATATTCACGTTTTATTTATTATTAGTTTTTAGAAAGTGATATTTGCAAACGATATTTTGCTGAATGTGTATTAGAAGATACTAGGATTCTAAGGTATGACCTGTTTACTTCATGCTCTCTATATATTTACGTGTATTGTGATGAATAATTAGTCACACGCCATCAGGAAAAGAAAAGTTGATGTAAGTATGACTGCAATTTTTTTAACTTTAAACTAAAAAAACGCCACATACGTCACCAATAGGAATTATTAGAGGAAGAAGAAGCAGAAGAAACCCAAGAGAGGTAAGCAGCACTTCCGCCCCCTAACTGAAGTTGCCCTCAGTAGGAGTTGAACTCAAAGTCGCACACAAGCCCAGTTGTGTTAATGATAATAATATAACTGATTCAGTAAGTAATGTAAAAAATCAAAGCTAAAAATCACGGATACTAAATAATCTTTGTAAATATTTTAGCTGAAGGGAGTGATATGGTGAGATGACATTATCTTTTAGCCTGTATCGAATTCAAACTAACATGCATATTTTGGGAATAGACCATTTTCACTTCTCTGGATCTGAATGATTCCTTTAACTCACTTGATGACCAAGAAGCAGGCTGTTGTAATTTGTCTTATCTTGAAGGTAATAGTCAAACGATGTGGAACCCGGTAACGTCTGATTCCTTGATTTTGCGTAAACTGGTGAACTTTAGAGATATGATTATAATTGAAGCTCAACATCATAAAATTTTAAATGATCTTCGTATTTTGTAAGTGAATAGTTGTTAAGTTTTGGCGCTTGATTAATCTTTTTTTTTTTTTTTTTTTTTTTCTTTTTTTTTTTTGATAAAATAGATCACTCATTCATATTTTCTTTTGGACATACCTCATCCAATTCACCTAAATTACGCGAATACTTAAATTTAAAAGATTGCTCATTATACTGTAAACAAGCAATTATTCCTGATGTCACAAATTTGCAGGCTATCTCGTTTGAATTGCTTCAATTACGAAAGGTAAACCATTTCGTAATCCTTATAACAAATATCGTGCATCTAACGGCTTTTTTTTTTTTTTTTTTTTTTTTTTTTGAAGGCATACTTCAATAATTTTATTGGCTTACCTTCTATGACCTCCATAAAGAATTAGGGCATTCGCAAGCAGCCTGTACAGGCTGTTTATGGATGCCCTTAATCTCTTGGAATGTCATACATGGTTTGACTGAATGCCAATTTTCAGAACAAGCTGCGTTACTTCTTCTTCTTCCCCTTTTTCTGGGCGCAGAGAATTTGAAGTTTCAAAGTAAGTGCTAGATTACTATTGCAAACATTAAATATCATCTCACTTTTTCTCTCACTTTTTTTTTTTAGGTACGATAAAACAATGATTGGTTTAGCTGATTATAAACCTGATTTATTTATCTGCGAAATCAAGAAGCCAGGCTGTTCTAATAATAAGCACGAGTCTGGTTTTGTTAAAGTACATCGAGAAATGAAAAGTATAATTGATCCCCAAGTTGATATGGGGATCGATGATCCTACCTGATTCACTCATCTTGTAGAAGGTTAGTATCAATCACTACTTTATAACATAACTTAGTATATTAATTGCATCAATAGGATATGATTGCTATTTATACAAAATGAATCTTCCTTATGATGGTGAATATCGTTCTCATCTTCTCTCCCAGTTTCGTACTTTGCGAGATGTCCAAGATCCCATGTTATTACTACCAGCAATCAATGTTTTGTCTTACTTGAATGTAAGTATTTCATTTTTCAAACGAATTAACAAGTTACTAACAATTTATTAGGATGAATTGTCCACTCGTAAGTCAAAATTGTTGGATACTAGCAGAACTCATCGGGGGAAGTCGACTACTTCTTCATTTAAAAAGCCATCCTTTAACAAAGCAGTTAAAATTTAATCTTCTTGCTCTTGAGTTGATGGTTTATTATTACTATTACTATTATTATTATTATTATTGTTATTATTATTATTATTATTATTATTATTATTATTATTATTATTATTATTATTATTATTATTATTATTATTATTATTATTATTATTATTACACATGTTTGGAGATATTGAAAGAGGTTTATCATGATGATAAATTTTGTGAATATAAAAGGTTCATACAATATGCGCGACGGAAAAAAAAATACGAGATGGTACAACAGCCAGGATATCTTTGTCTGTATTTTATTATTTTTCCCTCTCATCAATACTCTTTGATCAGAGACTATCAATTTCGGGCCAACATGACACTATGGAAATATGGCACTTTGTAAACAAACAAAGACGTGTTTTCTTGTTGAAAAAAAAAGTCTGAGACCTTCCATTTTATAATGTGACTTTTTTGCATGAATTTCATCTTGTTTTGAATCGGTAGTAGTACAAAGAAAATGTCTAATACGCTCTTGAGAACTACAGCGAAATGTTCAAGTTAAGGATCAGTTAGTTTGGGTTTTTAATTTTATCGCTGCCTATAGTATTCTTTTAAAATAGGGCAAGGTATATTTTTATTTACTTCGTAAGAAGCTTGAAGTATATATAGAAATGATGCAAGTATTAAGTACAAAGTCACTCGGCGTGTACCTTTTTGTACCATGTATGTATTTAAGCTGTGAGAAAAAAAAAAAAAAAAAAGTGGTATGTATGCTAAATTTCCCCCTTTATTTATAATATATTAAAAGAACTGTTAACAGAAAATACTAATAATCTCCCCATCCATCCCCAAATTTTTTACAGTGGACACTCTTACTACACCATTTCTCGTATAATAATCGAGCAGCATTCTTTCCAGAAATAGTTTGAGTTTCCATAGTCTGCGCATATATATATATAATGTTAATTTTCTATTGAAATAACTATAATAATAATAAAAACTTACAGAAACAAAGTTTTCAAAAGATCCAGTATAAACAATTCCAAATTCATCTTGTTCATTTGCTTTAAGAATAAATGAAGGGAAATCCATGTCCTCAACAGGATAAAGTTGAGGAAACGCTTGCCATTCTTTATAATATGTCCAAGTTCTATTCAAGAATAATTGATCTAATTGCTCTTCTTCAGGTTTGTTGGGTGAAAATATTTTTACTACCGTTTCTCCATTTTGTAGTATACGATGAACTGAAAATGTTTCAAAAGGTGCTTGTCCATCGGGAAAGTTTTGGGCTAATAAATACTGTATTAGACGAAACATAGACACATATACATATATATCTATATATAAATGCTATAAAAATACCTAAAGGATACCCTGTTGTAACTATAAATATAGGTAACTTTTCAATATCATTTTTGCCAAAATAATTAGGATTAGAATGTCCAGAAACAAGTGTTACATGAACGGTATGATAATCCCGTTTATAATGTTGCGTTGGGAAAGAGAATACGATATCAGAAAATCTTAAAGGAGCAGCCAAAACTACTTCATCAAATACTTGGATGATACCATCCTCTGTCTCTACAGCATACCTGCGTACATCATTGCCAAATGAATCGATTTCAGTAATATTACTAACAGAAATAACCTTGGTATTAAGCAAAACATTAGCTTTAGATCGAATAGCAAACTCTTCAAAAATTCTGAAATTTCCATCCTTCACAGCCCATGTACCATGACTAGCCTCCATAGAAACCATTACAGCTAAACCATGAAGTGCATTGAGATTTTGACAATAATTACCTCTGGTTGCAGTTTGTAAAATTTCATTTGAAAAACGTTCATTTATACCGAGTTTTTTCAAATAGTCCGAAGCCGATTGATTAAACAAGCTTTTAAATCCAAGCGTATCGACTATCTTTGCAATGTTTTTAAATCCATAATCAGTATCATACAATTCAAAAAACTTTTCGACGACTTCTTTTTGTTTTCTTTGAAACTACAAACATAAAAAAGAAAATCAGTATTTGGGGGGGGGGGACTATCGTTTACAATAGGGGCTCACCTTCATGGGCGTAAATCCGTATCGCCAAATAGCTTTTATAGTATCCCAATAACTTCCAGATTCTTCAAATACAAGCTCTTTACCATCCCAAATACCAAGTCCAGGTCTAGCACTTTCTACACCTGTTAACTGTGTCAGCTCCAAATTAAACTTTTCTGCTGCTGTCATGAGATTTTTATTTGCTTCTACAAATATAGAAGCTCCCAGTTCAATAGTACCAAGCGAATCGTCGTCTTTAATAGGCACTGTTATACTACGGCCACCAATGTAGTCACTTTTTTCAAAGATTGTGCTAACAACTTGAATGTTACCATCAGAAGGAAAGACATTACTCAACCAAAATGCTGTAGATGTTCCTGAGGCTCCTCCACCTAAAAAAAATTACCTGAACAGTTAGTTTATTAAATACTTTTTTTTTTTAAAAAAAAAAAAAAGGGAACCTACCGATAATAGCAACAGACTTAGTCAAGGGCGTATTCTTATCCTGTAAAACATGTTGACCAATGTCACCATAAATTACATTATTAGTTAAAAATGATAACCCCACTATCAACAAAAGCTTCATTTTGTATGCGTGTGAACAAAGAAGTGTAAGCTTATGCGCCCTTTTTTATGTATCATTTTTTAATTATATGTGATTGGCTTACATCGTGACATGTATGCAGAGCTCATCTGACGCGCAACACAGATAATAAGCCTTAAAAGTTGATAGTTACTTGGATTTTATGGGTAGTAAAATAAAAAGATTTGTATTTATCCCATTGTATCAGTAATAGTATGTAGGTTTTATCTGTAAGGAACATATTTTTTTTTTCATTTCGGTCTGGGGCCATATATGGCTCATTGAAGAAAATAAAGGATATTGCTTATTAGGTAGGGTTGGAAGTATTGAAAAAGATATGAACTTTTGGTCGAGAGTAAAGGTTATTGTAAGGTTTATACAGTACGTATAACGGAAGAAGAATACTTATTATATGGTAGGTAAGGAAGGATGGTTATCTCGAAAGAAAAGATACTGAAGGCAGCGTAATATACATACCCTTTTTCTAAAAAAATAAAGGCTGATGGATTGAAATAACATCATACAGTCAACTAGCACTTTCTTATACATTTTTTTTTTTTTTTGGTTTTTGTTTTGACAGGGTACATTTTATGCGTAAAGCAAGTACTACGACTGCTGTCATAAAAACATAATCTAATTATATCCGGTAACTAATTCGAAACATTGGTGCATCATCCAATTATATTTGTTGCACGTGGATTTCACGTGCCTTTCATAGCAATTTAATATTATGAATATATAAAAAATATTGGATTAAAATATCAAGGGAAAGATGGCCGAGTTGGTCTAAGGCGTCACGTTAAGGTCGTGATCTCTTCGGAGGCGTGGGTTCAAATCCCACTCTTTTCACTTCTTTTTTGCCTCTTCTACAAAAGGAAGTGTACGTAGACGTGTTACACGAGTGTTTTAATCCTGGAAACAGAGGGTTGAAAGATAGTATGGTGTATCTCGAAGTCTATTTACTTGATTTATATCAAATTCGATACTCTATTCTACCAAAACAATTTCTATAACTACGATTTATATGCGAGAGACATATATTACTCACATGTACGATCCAAAAGAAGCTCGGTTCCTCTTTAACTGTATATAGTGAATACATAAAAAATATGTATATTGATAAAATGCGACAGGTTAATTAATGCTTTTGAAAAAAGTGCTTTTTTTTTTTAAATGTATATATATTCAAATGTAATAAGTCTAATTTTCTAAAATAATTCTATATCTAGGCTTTCCGTCCTTGAAAGCTTGAATAGCCTCGTTACAATCCTTCATAGAATATTTGTTTAACCATGGCTTGACATTATGTTCAGCGGCAAAGTTTAACATGTCCTCAATCATAGCAGGAGAGCCAATTAAAGAACCAACAAGAGCAATTTGTCTACAGGCTAAAGTCATTGAGGGAATACCAGAAAGAGGTGCTTCGGGAAGAGCAACCATAATAAAGTAACCGTTGGTATCAATCATATTAAAGTACATATTCCAATCAAAATCATTGCTAACATGAGTGGTAAGAATGTGAGTAAATGTACCCATATGAGGCTTCACTTCTTCAGGTCTACTTGTAACAACATAGTGATCGCAACCAAGTTCAACAGCATCATCACGCTTTCTATCTGAGCTAGAAAGAGCGACGACCTCAGCACCCATAGCCTTAGCCCATTGAACGGCGAAATGACCAAGACCGCCAATACCAATAACACCAACTTTACTAGAAGAATTGACACCATAACGCTTTAAAGGAGAATAAGTAGTGACACCAGCACAGAAGAAAGTAGCAGCGACTTCATTTGTCATATTATCAGGTATCTTGAAAACAAAACGTTGATGACCTCTCCACTTATCAGCATAACCGCCGAAAGATTTATCACCGTTTGGATAATGACTGTTATAAGTACTAGTTCTAGGACCTTGACAGATATTTTCTTCGCCTCTCTTACATTGCTTGCATTCACCGCAAGAACCCGATTGAGCACCGACGCCAATACGGTCTCCAACCTTGATATGTTGAACGTTCTTACCAACACGAGTACATTCACCGACAATTTCATGGCCAGTAACGCAAGGGAAATTGGTCTTGCCCCAATCTTCATTTTGAGTATGGATATCGGAACCGCAAACACCACAGTGACTAACCTTCATGTCAACACTGTCATCATCAAAGTTCTTTAAAGGTAACTCAGTCCATACCAAAGGTTTGTCTAGTTGAATTTTTTTTTTAGTATAGAACGAATTTAATTTCCCAAACAAAAAATACCTTTAGCTACAGCTGCCCAGCCATGGAAAGTATTTTCAGACGACATTTTTTTTTAATAAATGATAAAAACAAAAAGGTAAGAATAAAAAAAAAAAAAAACTTTTTTATATTCTGTCAAATTTTGTCATGTTACACATAAAAAGCTTGATTTCTAATCACTTTAGCTTTCAAATTTAATTCGCTAGAAAAAAAAATATATAATGAAAAAGAGGTAATCAACAAGGGTAACTGTTTTGGAAGATGATGGAAAAAAAGAAAAAAAAAAGTGACGGGTGAACGTAGTAAAAAGAAAAACCTTTTCACGTTAAATAGATATCAAAAATATTTCTGGGTAAGTGGTCTTTTTAATAGGGATCAATCTTTGCGATCTTTCCAGTACTATATGCCAGGGGAAGACGACTTTTAATAATACCTATATATTTATATACATATATATATATATAAAACAAAGGTATTGTACACTATTTTCAGAAATTATTTGCACACTTGTAGAAAAAAAAGTGCCTAAAAATATCGCTGAAAATAGTGTACAATTTTTAAATTAAATTAGGGAGGGTGACCTGTCAGTTTAAAAAAGTTTATTTTTTTACGGCCATTAAAAAAGGTCCCACCACTCAAATAATAGAGTGCCCCACTTACATTATAAAATATCTTTACATTGTTTTTATTATAATTTTTTTCTTTTTTTTCTTTTTTTACATATCCTCTTCATCAGAGTCTTCGATAATTCGTTTACTTCGATACTGCTATAAAGAAAATGATTAAAGGTTAAATATAATAATACACACACGTAAAAAAAAAAGAGCTCGATATTACCTTCTTTTCTTTTCTCTTTAAAGCATCTTCAGAATCTTCAGCAGTAGCAGTAGGTTCTCTATCCTCATTCTCTTCTTCTTCACGCTCCTTTCTCTTTCTTGAACGCTTCTTTGCCTTCTTTTCTTCATCAAAGTCATCATCTTCTACTTGTTGGCTAGCCATCATCATATTATCTTCACGCACCTTTTCCATTAATCTACGACGAGCTTCTTCCATTTTTTCATTTTCAAGTTTTTCTAATCTCTTCTTTTCTTCTTCCATTCTTACAACCTTTGCACGTTCTTCTTCACGCTTCTTTTTAGCCATATTTAATTTTCTTTCCTTGTCTTCTTCAAATTGAATTTGTTCAGTCATCTTTCTGTCTAATTGTACACGTAAAGTTTCACCATAACGCTCACGTTGTTCCGTAATTTTATGGTCATATAAAGTATGTTCCTCCACATTAATCAACATACGGAAAGTACGTTGACCACATTCAAGACAACTTAATGCTCTGCGCATATTACTGGATGTACGCTGGTCTTGAGGAAGATCCGATATTTGTTGAGCAAAAGATTGTTGAACAAGTGCAAGATTATAATGTGTTGTCTTATCCCAAGGTGCAATATGAAGTGCCTTTTCTGTATTTTTTAATGCTTGATACATAACCTCTGGATCTTTATCTGACTTGGAAAGAATATATTGAGTTCTTGCAAGACAAAGCAAAACGTTTGCATCCTTATTGTTAAAGAATTTTTTGGATGCATTTTCGTACATAACAATAGCTTGTTTATATTGCTTTAATTCAACATACGCATGAGCCAAATTGACCCAAACACTAGCATTATTTACAGCGGCTTCTCTCACTTGATTAAATAAATCTCTTGCTTCTTCAACATGTCCAGTTTCAAGAATCGTAATAGCCAAACCATTAGCTGCATATACATTTAATGGATCACGTCGTAATGCTTGAGAATAAAAGTTGACTGCCAATTTATAAGACTCCTTGCGTTGTTCCTTTTGCTTTTCAGCTCTACATTCTCGAGCAGCAGCAGCATGATAGTTACCGAGTGCAACATGCGTATAAAGGTCGTTTTTATCACAATCTCGAAGTACCTTTTCAAAAGATCTTTTACATAATTTTTCGGACGTGGTTGCTTGTGCTTGACCAATCATAATCCATCCCTTTGCATCCACTGGATCAGTATCAAACACTTCCTTGTACCATTCCATAGCTTCATCTGATTTACCAAGTGACATTTCTATAGCACCCATACGTAAATGAGCTATACAAATATAAAAAAAAGTAAGTACTATATATATATATGTTACATTTATAATTATAATAAATACCATCAGCATAGGCTGGATAATCTGCAATAATCTTTCTATAGATGGCAGTAGCCTTTTCTATTTCTAAACGCTCTTCATATAATCTTGCTAAATTATAACTCATGGTAAGTTTTAAATTCTTTTCTTCTTCTTTACTAGTTTCACTTTCTTGAAGAGCAAGGCTATAGAAATGTTCAGCTTCTGTAAAGTGACCTAGTGTTTGGTGAGTGACCGCAATATTATTTAATAACTCTGGTTTAATCTCTTTAACACGTTCCATGGCAAGTAAATCATCTTTTGGTATTTCATCTAAAAGGGCAAGGGATTGCTCGTAATCTAAAATAAAAAGAATAAATAACCCCTCCTTTTTTTTTTCTCTCTCTCTCGAGTCTTTTTTAAATATATTTAGCTTACACTTTAAAGATTTGGAAATATCCTTTTCCTCATTCATTTCAGCAATTTCCATAGCCAACAGAGGATCATCATTTGTATTTTCCAAAAGCTTACTGAATAAACCAAGTGATTTTTCCTTTTTCCCCGAAATACCATAAAGAGAACCTAACACCTTCATGATTTCAACACACTCTGGCTCAGATTTATGAAGTTTTTCAAAGATCTCAATTGCTGCATTATTCTCTCCTCTCTTTAATTGCATTTGTCCCATACCGAATTGTGCCAAAATATGATCCGGATTTAATTCAAGTGCTTGTGAATAAAACTTGTAAGCATCATCAAATTCTTGCATTTGGTGATGAGCTCTAGCAATTTGATAACTTGCTTCTGCTTTGGTTGCATTATTGGAAGCTGTACTTAATGCTCTAGAAGCCGATGTCATTGTCTATTACAACATATTAATATATATATATATACACCCTTTATATATACACATATATATATGTACCTTTTCAAAATCACGAGTTAAAAAAAAATGATTTGCCATCATATTTAATACAGCAGGATGTCTTTTATTAGCGACATGAGCTTGTTGCATATGTAAAAGACCTTGCTTTAATGAATTTTCTTGGTGGATAATACCTTCTCCTGCTTTCTTTGAGTCGTTCAATTCAATAATAGCCAACATAATTAAAGCTGTAGAATTAGGTGCTGAGCCCTATAAAATTACAGTAAATAAATAAATTAAAATGATAGTTACATAGTAAATACATTACCATATCGATACAACGCTTTAAAGCAGCCTTTGCTTCAGTATACATTTTTAATTGAGCAAAACATTGAGCAATACCTAATCGAATTTCAACACCAGAGAATTTACCACGGGAGAATTTAAGAGCTGACTGATATGTCTTTAAAGAAGCCTTGTAATTTTTCAAATAATATTGAATTTTGGCTCTACCTAAAAGAGCTGGAATACAATTGGGCCTCTTTTCAAGTACCATGTTGAAAGAACGTGATGCATCATCAATTTTTTTCATCAACAAGTAAAGATTACCCTTTACAACAAAACTAGGTTCATATTGATTATGAATACGATCTGCTTCATTGATAAATTGTGTTGCTTCTTCTAAATATTTTTGACGTTGTGTTTCGTTATCTGTTTCCTTTCTTGCAAGACGCATGTGAAGAGTAGCAATTAAAGTTAATAAAGGTAACTTTTGTCGTGGCGTTGTTGCTGGTGAATTACTAGCTATGAAAGGTATTTAGTAAAAATGTTATTAATGTATTTTATATATATTCTTACCACTTGTTAAACCAGCTTGAGCAACACTAATACTTTGTTCAATCTTGTCTTGTTCATAATATTCAATCTAGTAAAAAAAAAAAAGAATTTAGCATTTGAAAAAGTGACAAATAACGCGAAACAATAGTACTTACTGCCAACATTCTGTAATAAGCAAGTCCAACGTTTTCGGTACGAAAGATATCTGTTAATTCAGTAGGGTTTGTAGGCAAGTCATCACAAACAACTTCCAAGACTTGTTCTTGTTGAAGTGGGACTTCAATGGTTTTAGATCTAGCACCGTAATTACCAAAATTTGCCATTGCCATCTTAAAGAGAAAAAAAGGAAACAAAAAAATTTGAATTTTTTTTTTTTGTGTTGACTTCAAATTTTACTCACTGCTGTGTTTGGCCATCAAAGGATTGGACGGAAAAGGTGACGTAGTTTTTTTTGGCACTTGAGTGGACACTTAAGTGATGCAACTGACGGCAAAACGAGCATAAATAAAATGCTCTTGGGCGCTCATTTGTACACGGATACTAATAGCAGTTGGCGATTTGAACAGCATTAATTCTGCCGTAAGAAAAATTAGCGACGTGGTTTTGTCTTTTCCTCCAAATATTTATGTGGTATTAGTAGGATGTGGATCATAAAACTTTTCGTGCCACTACACACCATAAAAAACTCGTTTATTTTTAGCGATTCTTTTTTGTACCCAGTCCAGGTAGTCGTAGGTATGCTGTTGTCTTTTTATATATATATATATATATATTTAGCTAATAAACAACCTACATGTGTTTGAACAACAGCCAAAAATAGGTAATTGCACCTTTGATCAATCATTTTTACTGCTTCTTTTCTGCTATATTAATATCGTTAAAAGAATAAATCTCGGCTCGATTTTATTTATTGAATTAAAACACTGTCAAAAGGTTAAATAATAGAGTTTGGGGAAGCAAAAAAAAAAAAGAAAAAAAAAAAAAAAAAAGATTAAAACTGAGATATTTGACGCGTTTTTTTTTTCTTGTGGTTGGGGTTACTAACCAACAGCTTGGTACTTGAGAGAAAGAGATGCTTTACAGTATTAATTTTATCGCGTTATGTTACAATTACTGCAAAAAGCCACAGCCTCAAGAGAGGGGCTGGCAATTAGGTTTTAGTCTAACGCCAATTCGGAATGGAATTTGATAATTTACTGTGTATTTGAATCTATTTAACCCAATAAAAACAGTACATCATCACAAGACTAAGTTATATATATATGTATTCGGAGCGAGAATAAACCCTGTTGTGTGGCAATTAAAAAAAAAAAAAAAAAAAAAAAAAAACTCTTTTTTTCTTTTCGTTTTATTATTATTATTTTTTTTTACTGTTAAAATTATGACTGATATACCAAAGAGAATAAGACTTACAAACCAACAAAAGATGGAAATTTGCGCTCAACATGATACAGCCATAGGATTTATATCACAAGCAGAATTAAGAAAGTGGGCGCAGCAACAATTTAATTTGCCAGTTTTACCTTCGCAAGCACTTATCAGTCATATCTTAAAAAACAAGCAAATTATACTCGAACGAGGAAAAGTTAAATCTACAGGAAAGAGTTCTAAAACGACAGAACTTGTGCAATTAGAGCAAATATTATTGGAACATATTCAAACGATGGCTTCGAAGGATATACAATTGAATGGGACAGAGATTCGAGATTATGCAGAATTGATATCGAATCAATTAGAAATTAAAAAAAAATTCAAATTTTCTAATGGTTGGTTACAAAATTTCAGGCAGAGACATCAATTAAAAAGGCTTGATAAACATACTACTACCTTATCAACTAAACAATATACCGAGACTATAACTGATACAGAAGAAACTGCTATTACTAGTAATAGTAGTGATACATTTGTTGAATTTGATGAACAAGATCGTAAAAATAATGAATTAATTGATGCCCTTGAAAAAGTATTGCTAAACATGTCTCCAGATACTGACGAAGAAGTTATTTTCGCAATAACTGCTTCTAAAATGCTTTACAAATTAAAGTCAAATATAGTAAAAAATAAAATTAAACTCCTCGAAGAAGAAGTCTAATTTATTTTACACCCATCCTTAATAAAAAAAAGGGTCCTTTTTTTTTTTCCAATCAGGATTGTGTAATACTTACAGTCGTTCCACTCCAATTAAGTAAGCCTAGACTATTCAAAAGGGGGGTTTTTTTTTTTATTTATTTTCTGCGCTGTCACTTATACGTCTTTCCTTATTTATAGTACACAGTAAAAGAGTAAATTTTTTTTTTTTTAATATCTCGATTAAATTGTTCTTTAGTATCTACTAAATAACTAGTAAAAAAAAAAAAAAGCTTTAATAATGTAGCATCAAAAAGAAGAAGAACAAATGTTACTTTTTTACACGGTGCTTGAATAAATTCAATTTGATGACGACAAAACCACGCGTAAATAAGAAAAAAA
Source organism: Thamnidium elegans (assembly GCA_025201345.1). Classification (NCBI taxonomy): domain Eukaryota; kingdom Fungi; phylum Mucoromycota; class Mucoromycetes; order Mucorales; family Mucoraceae; genus Thamnidium; species Thamnidium elegans. The sequence goes on from JAIXMG010000032.1 coordinate 36,421, forward strand.
AAAAGCCCAACTAGATTTTTTTTTCTTTTTACTTTTCTAAATATAATTGTAATAAAACAAAGTAAACAACAACAGCTACAACAAAATAGTATTTTATCTAATCCCACTTTTTTTTTAAAAAAAAAATAGTTTTTACTCTTTAGAACTAATAACGAAACTCGAAAAAAAAAAAAAAACCATGTCAAAAAAATCTAGTACAGAAACTCTATTGAGTAAAAAATTATTCGAGGAAGGATACACTTGTTTATCGAATATCAACAATGCCGTGCAGGTCATGGAGAATGTAGATGTGACGGAAGATTCAGTATCAAAAACTTTAGCCATGATGGTTCGAACGCATGCAAAACTTCAAGGAAGCGCAGATGGTCAAACTTGGAATATTGAAAACTTTGTAAAAGCTGTATTAAAAAAGGTAAAAAAAAAAAAAAACATCTGTTACAATCTATTCTTTTAAAACTAAATGTACTTTTATATATGTATAGAATCCTAATTTGAATTGGATTTCAGTATTAGCAAAATTAGATCAACCAGAGTTTATGTTGTACGATCCAACTGGTTTGAAAATATTGGTTTTATCTTGGAAATATGCTCAAAAGGTAAGATGAACAATGTTAAAAAAAAAACTTTTTATTTTATTTTATTTATACCTGTATTTTTTTGTTGTGTAGGAGGAACCTTTTCCTGTACAAATCTTTCTTCAACCTTGGACACATGTTCGAGGCCAACTCAGCGTAGTATATCACATGGTATACGCTTCACCTGAAGTGTTGGATATGAACCGAACTCCTACTAAAAAAGTTATTCCTGAAGTACTCATTCCTTCATTGCCCATCAGCATGCGTCAAGCAGCAACTCAGTTGGCTTCTCAGCAATTAAATTGCTTAGGTTTATTAGACTCTATTATGGATTTAGCCTGCACTACTGGCTCTGAAGATGTCAAAGTATTAATGGATCGATTGGCTATTCAAGCGCCTGAGTTATTAATGATTGGTTTGGCTCAAATTCAAGTATGGTTTTCTCTCTCTTTTTATTGTTATTATTGCTAACTCTTTTTATCATTTTTAGCCTATCAAAAATGAATTACATCGTACTTTACTTCCTAAACTTTTAAATATCTTTCTTATTGGTCACGTTAATTCTCCTCTTGTTATAAGATTACTTTGGCACGTTCAACCCAATTTGCTTTTAGAAGGATTTTTCGAAATGTATAAAAAGGATCCTACTTCAGTTTCTCGTATATTAGATATTGCACAAGAAGCAAAGGTAAAAAAAAAAAAAAAAAAAAAAAAAGGAAAAAAAAATCACGTGTATAAATTTATACTAATATATATGTGTAATGATAGATTGTTGTTCATATATTAAAAACGGATGTGCCTCTGTTCACTCTCGATTTAGCTTCTCTTGCTGCACGTAGACAAAATTTGAATTTAGAAAAATGGTTAATGGAAAGGTTAGCAAAGGATGGATTTGCCTTTTTCGGCGCTTGTGTCGATTTCCTAGAAAAGAAGTGTGCACTTGAAATGGCTCGTCAATCAGGTGCTAATGTTATTCCCACTCTGCAATTATCGATGGATGTCATTCGAGTCTTTTTTAGGATTTTATCGGAAAGACCGTTACCTCCAGCTGAAACTGCAAAATTAACAAAACTTAGTCAATTATACACCCAATTGTACCCCCAGTTAAATGAAAATAGAGGTCAGTTAGAAAAGAAACCTGTCGGACTCGGTGAAGGTGCTGAAAATGAAAGGAATTATTCAGATGAAGTGGAGGAAATGGTTCGTTTATATTTCGAAAGGCTTTATACGAAGGATATTAGTGCTAGTAGATTTGCTTCTGTATTAAAGGCATGTCGAACTTCTAACGACCAAAGACAAGTAAACTTTTTTTCTTGTACTACACACACCTTGGTAAGTTTTTATTTTTTTTTAAAAAAAAGCGTGTATTAGTGTTAAATTACTAAATATATATATTTATATATATATTAGTTGGATGAGGCTCGTTTCTTTAGTCAGTACCCTGAAAATGAATTAATGGCTACAGGTGAACTTTTAGGTCTTTTGATCGATCAACACCTTATTTCTTATGCGCAATTACGAGTTACTTTAAAATTGATTTTGGATGCGCTCAAGTATCCAGTAGGTTCCAAAATGTTTAACTTTGGTATCCAAGCGTTAGCTCAATTTCGCAGTCGATTATACGAATGGCCTCAGTATACACTCTTATTATCCAAGATCGAGGGTCTAAGAGGATTCCCTACGATTGTTGAAAGTATTGCTACGACTTTAAAGCAATTGGCTCAAAAGGATCCCGAAGGTAAAATGATGGGATTACCTTCTTCTGCGTCCTCTTCACCAAAGATATCGCCACCAAATGAAAGTACTGCTGAAAGATCAACTGATGTTGCACCTAATGTCACAACACTTTTACAAAGTACTAATAAGCAATCTTACGAAAGCCCTCCAGATAAGGTACAAGAACGTGTTTCATTCTTGATCAACAATTTGTCAGCTGGTAATATGCGAAGCAAAACAGTCGAGTTGAAACAACTGTTGCAAAAGCCAACTTGGGGTTGGTTTAGTCATTACCTTGTTGTGAGACGTGTCAGTATTGAACCCAACAATCATGAACTTTATTCGGCTCTTTTGGATGAACTCGAAATTCAACATTTGACAGAAACGGTAGTAGAAGAAACCTATTTGAATATCAACCTTTTATTACAATCTGAAAACATCGTTAGCTCTTCCTCAGATAAAAATCTTTTAAAGAACTTGGGTAGTTGGTTAGGTAGATTAACGATTGCTAAAAACAAACCTATTCGTCATAAGGATCTTTCCTTCAAGGATCTCTTATTATCTGCCTTTGAAAAGAATAGATTGGTTGTTGCTATCCCTTTGGTCTGTAAAGTTTTACAACATGCTAGTAACAGTAAGATTTTCAAGCCTCCTAATCCTTGGTTAATGGGTAGTTTAAAAGTGTTGGCTGAACTGTATTGGACTGAAGGTCTCAAATTAAACTTGAAATTCGAAATTGAAATCTTGTACAAGACTTTAAACCTTGACTTGAACGAAATTGAACCGACTTCTATCTTGGAAAAACATGGTCCTCCTGGTATTAGTATGTCCGCTGAAAAAACTGGTTTTGAAAATTCTCCTGCTTTATCTCAAAAATCTAGCAAAAACTTATTGCAAGATCAAGTCGACTCTCAACAACAACAGCAACAACAGCAACAACAACAGCAGCAGCAGTTACAACAACAACATCAACAGCAATTGCAACAACAACAATTTCAACAACATATGCCTAATCAACAACAACCTCCCCCAATGAACCCTGCTCCTCCTACTGGTTCTCAACAGGAGCCTCGTCTTGATATTGATATTGCTCCCGTATTAGCTAAACTTCAAGTCAATCATGCTATTGCTCAACTTATGATTCAACATCCTGTTATCAAAACTGCTGTCTATGCTGGTATTTCTGAAGCCTTTTCTGAAGTAGTTCCACCTATCATTGTCACCTCGTCCAATATTGCTGCTGTCTCTACCAAAGAAATGGTTTTAAAGGATTTTGCTACTGAGGTAGACGAAACTCGTTTACAACGTGCAGCTCGTGCCATGGTTTTACCTCTTGCTTGTAGTTTATGTGTTATTACATGTAAAGAACCATTATGTTCTGGTATGATTACAGTTATCTGTGCCAACCTAGTTCAAAACGGCCTTCCTGAACAACTTGCAGAAGAAATTGCTTCTACTATGGCTAACGAAAACATTGAATTGCTTTGTGTTTATATCGATCAATTGACAAAGGTCAAGGCATTAGAAGATATCGACCGTGCTTTAGCTCCTGCCTATGCTAGTCGTATCGCTTACCGCAAACAACAAAGCAATACTCCCTTCTTTGATGTTTTAAGCTTAAATGGTGCTCCTCACTCTATCCAGTTACCTGAAATGTTAAGACCTACGCATGGTATCTCTGCTGAACAGTTCCGTCTCTACGAAAGTTTTGATCAAAGAGCTTTTCTTGCTATGCAACAACAACAGCAACAACAACAGGTATCACCTATTAATAGCTTTCATCCTGATGCTGTTCACCTTCAGCAATATCAACAACAACAACAACAACAACAACAACAGTTTATGGGAGCTGAATCGCCTAACCCAGTTATGGCTAACGGTACCAATTTATTAAACGCTAAACTGGAACAAATGCTTTTAGAATTAGACCGTTTAATTCGTCAATCGGGTATCAACAGTATTTCTCAATTACCTCCTAATCATGATATTTGTCTCTTGATTCGTCAAATTCCTTTACTTGTCTCTCAAAGTCCTTCTCCTTTACAGACAATGATTACATTTGTTGAAAAAGTTGTGTTGATGTTGTATCAAAGTAGTTCTGCTTTTGCCTTGGAAGTACATACCATGTTCCTTCAATCCTTATTTGAAATCTCGGGAGAAGTTACCAAGGAGACACTATCTTGGTTGATTTATGCTGACGATGAGGTAAGAGTTTTATTTTTATTTATGTTAGTATCATGTACTTATTCTTTTATATATATATATATAGCGTAAATACAATGCTCCTGCTGTATCTATGCTTATTCGCTATGAACTTTTACCTTTGGAAGAATACGATGTTCAACTTGCTAAATTGATTAATGCTAAAGCTGATAGTGTAATTGAATTCGCCTCCAATTTAATGCGTATCTGTTTACTCTCTCAAAACCCCATTACCTTTTTAGAAGATCATATCTTGACTATTTCTTCCTTGTATAGACTTGTCAAAAACGATGAAGCTCCTGCTAGGTAAATATAATTTATTAATACACTATGTATATTTTACTTATTTTACATATATATAGTGTTGTTACTTTAATTGAAGATCTTACCAAATCAATTGCCAAACCTTACGCAGATATTAAACAAGATAAATCTTGTCTTGAACTTCGGATGCTTATGGCTGAATGGGTTCGCCTTTGTCAACACCCTATGGCTACTGATGAAATTTACAACTCCTTGACACAACGAGTGATGCAAGTGACAAACGATGATGAAGGAAGATGTTTTTTCTTTAGACTTTGTACTGAAACTTGTGTTAACCATTATCTTGCATTCCGATCTGTCAGCACGCTTCATCACAGACGCATGATTCACTTGATCGATTCAGTTACTAAATTGATTTCTGCTATGGTAATTGAAGAAAAGAGATCAGATGAAGCCAAGGTCAAGTTATTGAATGATGCGCTTTCTGTTATGATCTTGGTATTATCTCATCATCATGAAAATCGTGGCGTCAACTTTAATCAAAAACCATTTTTAAGATTGTTTGCTTCTTTGTTTGATGAGATTAGTAAGATTCGCACTAAATCAATCGATGCCAGTGCTCTTATTACCTTCAGGTACATCTTTTATATATATACGGGTTATTTAAAAATCATGGAGCTAAATATTTTCTATTTTTTTTTTATGTAGTGATGCTTTATATACTTTACAACCCAATAATTTCCCTGGTTTTGCTTTCTCTTGGCTTCAACTTATCTCATGTCGTTCTTTCTTACCTCAATTACTTGTTGCTAATGATGGTAATGGTACCATGTTATGTCAAAAGTTAATTCATGCTTTACTTAAATTCTTGGGCCCTCTTTTAAATGGTCAACACGAACTTCCTCTCGCCACTAAAATGTTTTATCGCGGTACACTACGTGTACTTGTTATCTTGCTACATGATTTCCCTGAATTCTTGTGCAGTAACTATATTATCTTTGCTCAAGCTATCCCCAATTCTTGTGTCCAACTTCGTAACTTGATTCTCAGTGCGTTCCCTCGTGTGATGCATTTGCCTGATCCTTTTACTCCTGATCTTAAATTGGAACTGTTACCCGAATCTGCTGAGGAACCCGTCTTTGATCAAAGCTATTTCGATATCTTAAACCAAAACAATTTCAAATCTAAAATCGATACATTTGTTGAAGATAAAGATGAAGGATTTTATCGTACGTTAGAAACACAAATTAACCTTGTACAAGAGGAAGAAGAAGATCACGAAAGCTATAATGCAGATATGTTATGTGCCTTTGTTTTATATATTGGTGTAAAATCTTCTCAATTGAAAGATGTTGAAATCAATCAAACACCTGCTATGTTGGCTTATACTCATTTACTTTCAAAGTTAAAATCTGAAGGTAATTTTTTTTTTAAAATCCATTTTTTTTATATACAAGTTTGAAAATAATTAACTTTTTTTTTTCTTCTTCTTCTTAAAATAGGTCGTTATACTGTTTTAAGTGCCATTGCTGATAGTTTACGTTACCCAAATAGCCATACTTGTCTCTTTAATGCTGCCTTATTACGGTTATTCGCTGACCAAACAGAAGTTGTAAAAGAACAAATCACAAGGTAAATGATTTTTATTTTTATTTTTTAAACACATGTTTACTAAAATATACTTTAGAGTTTTACTGGAAAGATTGATTGTCAATCGTCCTCATCCTTGGGGATTATTGGCCTCGTTTATCGAACTTATCAAAAACCCTAGTTTCTGGAAACATGAATTCATTCGTTGTTCTCCTGATATCGAAAGACTCTTTGAAAACGTTTCAAGGTAAATATAGCGAATTTATTTTTATTTTATTTTTGGGACCAAAACTCGGATTCACCGTATATTTTGCAAATTTGCAAAATTAAATAATTCATCTACTAAACTTTTCTTTCTTAGATCTATTAAGCATACAGCCGTAGTTAATAATTAGAAGAATACACACACATACACACATACACATATATATATATAATAAATACATTTCATTAGATATTATCCAAAAAAGTGCCCTCCTTTTTTTTCTTCGTAGATGCAAAGTCATACTTAAGTACAAACAATCTTTCTCGTACAACAACTCTGTTTTTGAAGATAAGCTATAAACGCATACGACGTACAGTCCTTTTCATTATATATAGTGGATCGATTTTTTTTTTTAAAAAAAAACCTTACTTTTTTTATGAATAATTTATCCTCTGTTATTCTTATTTCTAATGTTGCTATGGCTTCAATATCATTCATATCGAGGGGCCAGCCTACGCTGGTTTAACTTTAAATATAATTATCTTTTTACTTTTTAGTTTTAGAATAGTAAAGAGATCAAAGCAAGACCCAATGCTCAATTACTGGTTTGCCTTACTTGCCAGCAACAATTAAATCCGACAGGATTAGAGCTAGTATTATCGCCAATTTCATCTTTACCGATGTATTCTTGTTTCTTGCGTTGAGGCAACAAGGGTTTTGTGTCTCCTATTTTAAGCATGTATCATTGCTCTTTCTAATCATTATTCAACTTTCATGAATTTTTACTAAACCTCTTTTTAATCAAACTCTAATTTTATTCGTTGAGCTTTATGCCATGTTTCACAATATGTCAGTTTTTTTTTCTTTGCTGTCGAGTTTTTGCCTGGTTGAACTGTTTTGAACAATTTTGGTAAGGGAATATCCTTTATACAAATTCAGGTGATGCGTTCTAATTTAATTATATTAACTTATTATACACTCAGTCCTGCTTATGATGATATATTTCAAAAACAAGTAGATATCATAGGATGTGTAGCTTATGGCTTCAATAGAAATCTAAAGAGACTGCACTTGACACTTGATATCTTTCCTATTAGTTACCTCAACTATCTTGTAAAGTATCTTTCAAACCGGCCGGAAAAGATATATATAAATATTACCCATGAAACTTTATACAGTTGGATGGAGTAAAATCAATATAATCAATTTTTTCTTTGAAGATTACGACGAAGAAAAAGTTTATCGACTCACTAAAGATTCAAAGGTAACCGGTTTTTCGCTAAATAGCAATAAAAAAATATATATTCAACGCTATATTTTAATTGTCCGTGTCCTTTATTGAATATTTTGAGTGTTATAATACGTTCCACAGGCGCTGCATAATTCATCTTTTACAATAACTTGCTTGAGCCCAAGAACTATTGAAAGTGTTGTAATCCATCGTTGTTCGTCCATTATGTCTTTAAAATATTGGGGCTACAGGACAGTGGCGATGATCTGCGATGATACTTTACTGCTTGGTTATTTTTTCCTTCTCTCCCCTCTTTTTTACTTCTAGAAGGTAAACACGGTTCGTTTACTTGCCCAAAAATACCATATGTTTTTATGTAAATGTCATTAAGGTTAGTAATCATATGTATATATTAATATATTATTTCTGAACAACTAGGCTAACTACTTAAATATTGTTTGGACGCTAGCATCAATCATAGGGACGCATATTACCTCCGGTAACAAAGCTCTTGGAATCTTATTCATTATTTGAGAGTGAAACCCCTTCCTTTTATTAGTGTGTGTGTGTGCTTGAGGCTACAAGCGGAATTACAATCATTCCTAAACTAATTTTTTTTTCTGCAGTGGGAAATATTGTACCTCCTTTAAAACTCAAGTACCAGAGTGGTAACTTGGGTTCTCCCAGTGAGTCTGGTGACTTATTTTTTTCCTTAACTCAGTCCCAGGGCCAAATTCCCAGTACCCTTTTTCAGTTTCCCCTTTCTTTTTTAATAAATCATGACAGAAAATGCAGATAAAACGAGAGCTCTAAGAGCTGAAAAACAAGTAGAACGATTAGAAAGAGAGTTAGAAGCAATAAAATCCCGTAGCAAGGTAAAAAAAAAGCAATGTATTTTTTTTTCTTCTTCTTCACTTATGCAAAAAAAAAAAAAAAAAAAAAAAAAACCATAAAATATAGAGACCAGTAACTAGTGCTTCTAGTTCACCTTCCATGCTAAGAGATTCTGACAAGATGACCTTTCAGTTATCTGAACAAGTCAAGGACCTGAAATATCAATTAAAGCATCAGTTGTCTGAATATACCAAACTACAAGAAAACTCTACTTCTAGAACAGGTGAGAAATAGTAATTGCAATGTAAAGCATGCATTAACAAACTTTTTTTTTTCTTTTTCCATATCTATAAGCTGAATACGAGGAAAAATTGAAACGAATGAGAGGTACCAACTGACAACAATGAAATCTATTTTATACTAATACCCAAAAGAAAAGAAATTTTTGGTCAGGCTTCGAAGAATATCGATGGATACAGAGCTAGTATTGCTTCTAAAGATGTAGAGATTGAAAAATTAAAGACAGAATTAGAAGAATGTCAAGTACGAGAACAATCCTTTAAATCAAATTCGGAAACATTACAATGTAAGAATGATACACACAAAAAAAAACAGTTTTAAATTATCGCTAATAATATCAAAGTGACTATGGAGAAATTAAATACAGAGATTACAAGTCAAAAATCATTTTATGGAACAGAGATTAAAAGGCTGGTAAAGTTTATACAAAAGATTTTTTAATCGTGTGTATACAAACTATAGACTTTTTTTTTTTAGGAATCGAAAAATAGACAATTATCAACTCAACTAGAACAAACGAAGCACGATTATGAACAATATAAGAAACGAGCTCATATATTACTTCAAAAGAATAAGGAACAAAAATCAGATGTTGGTCGAATTAATGAATTACAAGAACTTGTACAACAAATGACTGTACAGAAGACGTATGTATTTTTTTTTCTGATAGTAATATGTGTTAATACTTGTCATGATAGGAAATATGAAGTGGAACAATCTGAAAAGGCGGAACACCAATTGTTATTGGAGCATGATATTAGAAAGGCAATAGATCGTATTCATGAATTAGAAACTAGTTTGGGTACCAAGGATAAAATAAATGTTGATTTAACAAGAGAAAAAAACGAATTAGAAGCCAGTATGTTATACATATTCATATATATATATATATATATATATTTTAAAAAAAAAACGAAAGTGCTCACTCTTTATTATTGATAGAATTACAGTCTACTTTAACAAATTATCAAGATACATTAAATCAATTACAACAGTTAAAGTTAAAGCAAGACATGACGCAACGCCATATTGAATTGGAGATGCGTATACATGAATTAGAAGAAGCGAATCAGACTATTCATCAACAGTTGAAATTAAAAGATAATGAAATAGAGAAATTAATTATATCAACTCCTACATCACCACCTGCTGAAGAAGTAAATAATATTCAACCATTAGTAAAAGAAGATGAACTAGATGTTTACGGTATGTGTGTTTATAATATACATATATATATATATTAACAGCTTTGTTTTTTTTAGCTTCCATGAGTTCTTTATTATCTCCACTTGTGTTACAACAACATCAAAGACCGGATGAACGGATCGGTGTAGAGAAACAAGTACAACGTTTAAGTGAAATGTTGCATGAAAGTCAAGATCAAGTGAATGCTTTAAAAAGTCAAGAAAAGGTAATTACAACGTCATGATTTAACAATATATAGTACTAAACTAGGGTTAGTTTAGGTTTTAAAAGATGAGCTAAGGTATAAACGATATTACATGAAATTATAATCTATTTTTACTTATAAATGTAATAGAAAAATTGACGCAGTTGAAAAAAGACAAGATATGAATGTAGAATATTTAAAGAACGTGTTGATTAAATTTCTAATGTCTGAAAATAAACAGGTACAAAAAAAAAAGAAAAGGTTAAACATCATAATTATGTATTTAACAAACTCTATTAGGCAATGGTACCAATTATCGCAAAGCTGTTATGTTTAGACAAAACCGAAACAAACACTATGATGGAAAGTTGCATTTAAGAATAAAGTTAAAACACCGCCAAAACGATGTATAAAACTCTTTTTTTCGTTTTTCTTTTTTTTTTCTCTTCTTTCAATTATAATAATAATAATTATGAGCGGATTCCCACAAAACCAATACTTTTACATTAAATCTCGTAATAGCGATTCCGTTATGGACGTTTATATGGGTGAAACTACAGTAAGTTACACATATATACGCGTTTTTTCTTCTTTTTAAAGGAAAATGTATTTAATTTTCTTTTATTAGGTTGACTCCAATGTCATTATTTGGCCCAAGGTAAGTTATAAGTTTATTAATAAGAAACAATGATACTTACTTTTATATATGTTTCTATAGAAAGATACTGATGATAATGATAACCAGCTTTGGCGCTCCGAGGATGGCTTCTTGATCAATAAGAAATCTAATTTAGGCAAGTACATTTCCTTTCTTAAATCCTATGCCGTTATTTACCTTCTTTTTTTTTTATGCGCGTAGTCATGGATATTCGGGGCGGTGACCTTCAATCTGATAAGCAAATTGTTCAATATGATCGTAAATTGACCATGTAAGTCTCTTTATATATTTTATGTAATTAACAAGAACTAATTTATATGTACGTGCATGTATAGGGCACATAACCAAAGATTTGGTTACCGTGATGGTTTTATCTATTGCTTAGCTGACCCTCGTCTCGTTTTGGATATTAAGGTAAAACAACATTTTATATATATGTAATCGATACTAAACAAAATAAAATTAAAGGGTGGTGGAAGTAAAGAAGGTACCAAGGTTATTTTGTATAAGCGTAAGGAAACAGATTTTGAAAATCAACAATGGGACCTTATTCCTATTGGAGTTCAACAAGGTAGCCATGTACCTTATTATCCTCCACCTACTGGCATGGGAGGTTATGGCTATGGTGCACCCGATAACTAAAGAAAAATATTCCCACTTACTGTTTTAAATAAATAAAAAAAAAAAAAAATACCAGTTATTATTATCACTGATACAAATAATTACGATCATCACCCCCCCTAGTCTTTTTGGCAAATACAAACAAACTAGTTATCTCGGGATGAGTAACAATAATACGTATTATTCTATCGACAACATTAATCCGAAACCAGTTTTATCTATCACTTTTTCGTGTATAAACTAATATAAAAAAAAAAGCGTAATTTATTTACCGGGTTTTTTCTTTCTCTTTTCTCTCCATATTGTTTATCGGCTAGTCTTTTTTTATATGACATGTCTGAATCAAGTTATTCGGACAATGAAGATTTCCATGATGCCATTGAAAGAATGACGCCTAATATTTCTGTAGTAAATAACAGAAGTAAGTATTACCATTACTATTATTATTATTTTGTTCGAAGTAAAGGAAAAAATTATTTATACTTTATAAAAAAAAAAAAAAAAAAAAGACAATTCGCCACAACAACATTCTAAAACTATCAAGCAAAGCAATAGAAAAGAAAGTGGTCATTCTAGAACCAATAGTACTAGCTTCGAAGAATATAGTTATGGCAACTCACCACAAAAGAATTTTCGTCGTCACTCACGAGCACAAAGTTGGTCTGATACTATGTCACAACCACAACCACAACCACAACAACAACAACAAAGGAAAAATCATGACTTGAATAAAACTCTTTTAGTAGGGATACATAACCAATATCATCCTTCTACTAATGAAACGCCTCCACACGGTAAACCACATGTTAAAGTAAGAAGACCTATTTTTTATTTTTACGAATGTATGTATTTACAGGAAAAAGTCTCTTTTAGATAAAGACCAAAATGAAAACAAATAAAAGGTTTAATCGTATTGTACTCGCTCAAACATTAGCAGTTGACGTAGCTGAAGCATACGCTACGGCAGGAATAGATACCATAGATGATGATGAAGTAGAAGGCACAAAAGAACCATCAGGAGCTGTATGGGCTAGTAGATTTAGTAAAGATGGAAAGTATATGGCAACAGGTGGTCAATCATGTACTCTCAAGATTTGGAAAGTACTTCGTGATTTGGATAGAGATGATGGCTTGTCTGTTCAAGATATTAACCCTCATGAACCGTCAATTAAAGTGTTTCATGATGCTCCCGTAAGAGTTTATACTGGCCATACGGCTGATATTCTTGACATTAGTTGGTCAAAGGTAAAAAAATAAAATAAAAAAAAAGTTTTTTTTAGCAGTGAAAATTTACTCATATCTTTTTATATAGAATAATTTTATTGTATCAAGTTCTATGGATAAGACTGTAAGGTTATGGCATGTATCTCAAAAGGTTTGTCTGTGTGTATTTAAGCATTTAGACGTTGTCAGTAGTGTAAAGTTTCATCCCAAGGTAAATAACAATAAATTATGTAAATTAATCACGATTATTAATTGGCTTTTTATGTTTAGGATGATCGATTTTTTCTGTCTGGATCATTAGACTGTAAAGTAAGATTATGGAGTATACCCGAGAAAAGAGTAGCATTTTGGAATGAAATACCAACAGGTAATATGGTTACAGCAGTTGGATTTACATTAGATGGTCGCACAGCATGCGTAGGCGCAAATACAGGTGATTTATTCTTTTTTGAAACACAAGGCTTAAAATACAATACGCAAATACTTGTCAAAAAGAATCATAATAAAAAGGGTAAAAAAATCACTGGTATTGAACCTATGCCTGGTATGCCGTTAGGAGAAGAAAGAGTTTTAGTGACCACAAATGATTCCAGGATTTGGATTATTAATATGAAAGATAAAAGTTTTGTTCACAAGTATAAAGGAATTCAAAACTCTTCCATGCAAATCAAGGCTTCTTTTAGTGATGATGGTCGATATATAATTAGTGGATCCGAAGACGGGTGTGTGTATTTATGGTGTACGGATCAAGTCACTTATTCTCCTTTTCAACATTTACAAGACAGTAGAATTAAGGCCGCTGTTGCTTTCGGTCATTTGGGTAATCAATTACTTCAAACGATTATGAAAAATAATGGTGATTTTTCTGAGGAACCACTCACTGGTATGTCAGGTTGGTTAAAAAAAGGAGAAAGGCTTGTGATTGATAAATTAAGAAGTAGAAATGTTCATTTCGTTGCTCATCAGCATATCGTTACTTCCGCTATTTTTGCTCCTACAAAGACGAGACAACAATTGGCAAAAGCTAATGGCGATATTATTTTTGAAAATACCCCTGTTTATACTCATAAAGAATCTCACAGTGACTTTGATGATACCAGTACATACGAAGATGCTGTATCAGAGCGTAGGCAGAGTATACATTCTTCTCATAGTAGACCTACAAGTTTACTTTATAACGATATGAATGAATTACGTCAATCATTAATGGATGAATTTGAAGAGGCAACACAAGAAGAACGAGATCAATTTGACTACCCAGACAGTCAGATTATTATTTCTTCTGATTTACATGGTGCAATTAAAGTTTGGCGTATGGATTCAGGCGTATATGGAGATAAAGAAGACCCAACTATTTTCCCGACTTATAGTGACAATAGTTATTATACCGCAGGTGCACCAAATCACAAATCTCCCACACTCTATAGTACACGGTCTTCGGCAGATTTATCACTCTCTCCAAAAAGTACTACTGCATCTCATAAAAAAGGAACTTTTTCGAATTTCTTTTCCAAGTTTAAATAAATAGAAAAACACATGTAACATATATACCTCAATGCAACACCTTTTTTTCATTACTAATAGCATACACACACACCCATTTTTTTTTTTAATAAATTACAATGTAACAAAACTTACGTTCGTGTATCCCCCTTTTTATGTATCACGTACGATTAAAACTGAGACCTAAACCCGAATAAGTTAAAAGGTCATTGTGTAAAAGCCAAGACAATATTGGAAATACACAAAAGGTCATAGCCCAGTTCCTTTACGATCAGGGTTAATTTAACATTATTAACCAGAGTCATTGGATTATATAAGCAATTACGTACAAATAAATGACACGTACATTAAATTTCACAATGTTACGAGAAAGGGTGAGTATATTCCTGCAAAAAATTAATAATTATTCAATTACATGTTTTTTTTTCTTGTGAGGTAAAAAAGCCGCGGGTTGGAGATTACAGTAGATCAAGAAATAATTTAGCTGGCTTAGTAAATTGATCTTTTTTTTTTAAAAAAAAATAAGGACGTAAATGTAACGGCAGAAACCACCAGACAAAAAGATTAACTAACATATGAAACAAATATTGATATAAATACGCCGTGATGAGCAAAGATATTGCACCAGTAAAGCGATCACATCTTTTTTAGGGGAATTCTTGGTTCTGGAAAAAAATGTGTGACGTATTTTATGATTATTCTTCATGCGTTTAACTTCGTTTTTATTAGCATAAAAAGGGTCTTGCATGAATCAAGCTGGAGCAGCAAGTACCTACTAGGTATATAAAAATGATTAAACAACGTAAAAGTACGAGTATATGAAACAAATAGTGGTATAATACGACATGATGAGTGAATATGTCACACGAGTAAAAGTATTCTCTATTTTATCACTTATTTATTGCTTACTAACTTATACCGGTCCTTCTTAGAAAAACTGGTATCCGTAAAGGTACGTACGTGAAAAGTGACCCGTTACACTTTTTTTTTTTTTTTTTTTTTTTTTTTTACTGAACGCGTAAATAGAACGTGTACATAATTTCCAGTCGCTCTTTGTATCCTACTACCACCACTTGTAATACGAATACTCTGTTATAATGATAGCACCGATTTTCCTGATACTACGCGTCGACAGAGATTCTAAAAAAACAAGGTTGAGTTGTCAAACAATGAATGGAAAAAACCTCGTACCAGATCAATTACAGACCAAGAGCATCTTTGCAATGGATTTCATCGGTAAGTGTTTGTGAATGTGGTCCATTTTTTCGAGCTCTAACAACGCTGAATAGGTTACCGTGGTTACATGTTCAATTTGGTTGAAGAACTGCTGCTTAATTTTTATTTTTACGTGAATTGGTTTTAAAAATTCGTTGATTGGTCTCCCCCCCCCCCACGAATTGAGACCATAAGCATTGTATTGAATACAAAGACCTGTATTAGGAATTTTTTTCCGAATGATCCCACGTATCCTCATCAAATAATAATAATAAAAAAAGACCATTTAAACTGAGACTTAAATTGGGTATGTTATTAGATTTTTTACTTTAAAAAGAAGAAATGACTTATTGGTTACACAACATTGCAATCAAGGCACCACCAATACTTCCACCATCTTTGGCGATTTCCATTCTAATTCTATCAGAGGTTTCAGTACCAAACCAGTTACGAAGAGCGTAATGAACTCTCTCTGCCATATAAGGATAGAATTCATATGTGGAACCATTAATACCAATAACAATGTCGTGTTTATCTTCATTGGTATCAAGCCCTTGTTGTTCAATCATAGCAGCAATAGAGGCACAGGCTAATACTGCACTACGTGTAGCAACAATTTTACAAATACGTGTGAGAACTGAGATGTCAGAATAAGTAGGAGCTTGTACAGTTTGATATTTTGAAAGAATCTTGAAACTTTCTTCTTTATTGGAAGTGTTATCACTATATGCGAAAATATGTATGTTAGTGATTGTCCCCCCCTTTTTTTTTTAATAATAATACTGGGAAGATGCATTACCTTTCAAGTGCGCTCATATACATTGTAGGAAAAGAATATGCTTCTTCAAATCCTTCAGGAATAACACCTTCAAATAAAACACCAGCCTTAATAAAATCCAAAGCAATTAATCTAGTAAGCTCTCCCATATAAGCACCAGACATCATCTTTTCATACAATTGGAATTTAGGTTGGTTATGAGCTTCATCCAAAGCTAAATCATAAGTAGTCAATGGAAGGTAAGATTCACTTCCAAATATATCAATTTCTGTATTTAATAACATTTCTGTGCTAGCATCTTGACTTTGATAATATTCGGGATCAAGTTTTGCTTGCATAGAAGAAATCTTTTCAGGATAAGAGGCATTAACACCAGTAGCAAAAATAAAACCAATACGGGCTCTTGGGTTTGCATAGGCGTGTGCAACTAAAGTTCCGACAGCATCGTTTAAAATAGCACTTACTCTAACATTCAATCCCTATTTTTACATAAAAAGAGGTTTAATAATAGGTTCACATACTTTTTTTTTTTCTTCTGTTTATACCTTGCGTTCAAAAGCCTCGTGTAACATGTCTGACAGGTCTCGACCTTCTGCGTTTTCTAAGGTGAACCCTTTACCCATACGTAAAAGAGTTCCACGATTAACAGTAACCTGACTAAAGTTTAAAGTTTAAATTTAGATTTCAAGAAAATAATATTCTTTTTATAAAACTTACTGAACAGGGAAACTCCAACAAATACCCAAGGCTAATGCTTCTTTGCCTTCAAGTTGGTCATCATTAAAAAGATGTTTGGCTTTGACATGAACTAATTCATCCATAGTATCTGCGATCCAATCGAAAAAGACAGAACCTTCACCTGTCTTTAATTCCTTTGAAGCAACACGCTTTAATTCCAATACTTCTACTTCACCGTGGCCTTTTAATTCAACAGCAGAGATACGAAGATTGGTACCTCCCATATCCAATGAAAGAAATGTACCTGTTTCGTTACCTGTTGGTAACTTTGTGACGAAGGATGGAATCATAGTAGCCAATTTAGTAGATGGCGTAGTTAATCCAGTCTTTAACTCTTCTCTGAAACCATGAACGATAGGTCCCAAATCCTTTTTGTTCAAAATAAATTGACGTTCGAGATCAGAAAATAGAGCATCAACAGGGTTAGCAATAGTCATTTTTGTTTAATGTGTGAAAAAGAGAAGAAAAGAAAAAGAAAAAAAGATGGGGAGAAAAAAATTATAAAACATCCAATTATATATAGCCTTTTTTTTATCCAGGATTCTTATCACGAGTTGGTTAACGATTTATAGAAATTTGTACGCTGCCAACGGCAACTATTGGACCCTGAACCCTTTTTATATTTTTGTACTACTTTGCTTATATTATATTGCAACTATTTTTTTTTTTTTTAAAAAAAAAGATATTTGCGTAGAATCCAATTTTTTTTAAAAAAAACATGTTACCCTTTTTTTTTTATCTACTATCTTTTAAAAATAAAAGTTAGTACGTCCTTTCTCCATTGTATTTCGAAATAGTAATAATAAATATATAGATGTATAATATACTCCAAATGATGATATAATCAGCCTATCAACTGATATGTAAATTTCTCGGGTCTTTTGAACAAGTGAAAACCCGAGCGTAACACACATGCAATAATCTATCACTCCTTTTAGGTAACACATAACCCCCAACAGGTTATGTAATTACGAGTGATGGGAAAAAAAATAAAAGCAACTTGATACTGTTGAACCCTGAAGTATTTCCTTGTATATCATTTACATAATACTTACAGGGTCTTTTTCTTTTCTTTAATGTATCACGACTTTCGAATTGAAACACATGATTCGGTGGATTCTCTCTCTCTTTTGCGCGTCAATGTTACAAATAAAATGTGATGTTATTTTAGGTTTTATTTTATATATATATATAATTTTAAAGACTCTATGACACCAGTATTAACTTGTATTACCATTTGTCTTTTTCCGTTCCTATGGCAATTTTTTAAAATAAAAAGACACATATTTAAGCTATTTATAGTTAGTGTATATTAATATATATATATATCTCTCATTTTATTTTAAACGTGTGCCTGAATTTTAACTAGGTCTGCCCAAACCTGGAGAGAAGTCTATTATTATTTTATCTGTTGTAGAACGTGCAATTTCTTATAATTTGACAACGACACGTTATATTTATAGACATCAGTTTTTAATAAACAGGTATTATTAGTTGTTCATATATATATAACTACATAGTATATCAGCTGAAAAAGAAAAAAGTGATACAACAAGTGTTCAATTCTATTATTTAATGGCATGATACAACGTCATGAAAGCATATATTATATAATAAAGTTTTTTACAATATATCAAACTATAATACAAAACCAATTCTTATTTAGACTTTTTCATTATTAGTAATATGTAGTATGAGAAAAAAAAAGCTAAACATATGTGAAAGTATGTTACAGCCTCAACATTCTGTATCACGAGTAAAATTCATATCCAAAGAACAGCGAGATTTTCTGTATTTTTTTTTTCCTTAAAAAAAAAAGTTATAATAAAATTTAAGGAGATGCGTTTAATTAATTATCTAAAATACTAGTAGTGTAAAAAGAATATATATATATATATAAAAAAGTACATAAAGATAATTTACATAAACAAAAAAAAAGGGGGTAAAGTTTATCTACTTGGTGGTCTACCCATTCTTTCACGAATTGCTCTTTGTGGATCATTTAATGAATACCAAACAATTGCAGCCATACCAATGATGGCAGAGATGCAACAAGCAGCCATTGCTCCTTTCCCTTTTGCTGTGAAACCATCTGGAATCAAAGTAATACCACTAGGAGCACCACTTAAATCTAGCCCCGTCTTACCTGCTGCATTTCCAACACTCGGTGTTCCACCAGCTTCACAAATATCTTTGAAAGCTTGAGGCAATGTCATACGTTTTTGAGCTACATCAGGAGCTGTAACGAAAAGTGCTGCAAGACCAGATTCAAGATGCCAGTCAATATGGCAATGGAAGATCCAAACACCTGGGTTGTCTGCACGGAATCGAATAATTGAAAATCCTTCACCATCGACGCGTATTGTATCTCTTTGGGGAGGATTATCCATTAACCAAGTAACTGAAGATTTGTTGCCGGTATATACACCGCTTCCACGACCTACCATTTGAAATACGTGACCGTGAAGATGGAAAGGATGTGCGTTACCGTCTAAATTATTCAAGACAAGCTCAATCATATCCAAGTGTTTAAATACAAATGTTTGAGATTGAGGTCCATAAACATCAACATTCATGGCATCATCTCCCATTGAAAACATAGTATTGGTTGAAGGAACCTTGGGAGATAAGTAAGGCAGTTCATTAAACATACCACGGTTAAAACCGTCAGTTGTAACTTGGAAATCAATAGTAAGATTCACTTGACGGTCGGGTTCAACAGAAGAGGCGTTATAGAGAGGGACTAGGGTCATATCATCAAATGTCGAACCACTTCCTACATCTCGGCTTGGAGAGAAATTTTGATGGTTAGTACTGTAGTAGATAGGTGCAGTAATGTTAGGGTTCAAATCAGGGGGAAGAAAATCAAACATGACTGTATCCATATCAGCGTGCATATAATAGTTGGTATCAGTAGTATTTTTAGCTGTGACAAGAACGGATAATCTTTGAGCAGCAGTCATGTAAACACTATCTACTAACTGGGGTTTGGTGTAGATCTTAAAAATCGTTAAAAAAAAATTGGACACAAAATTAATCACGAGTAAAGTATACTTACACCATCTACTTCAATAATTTCCATCTGATGTCCATCAATGCTATAGAAAAAAGTAGCAAATCCGGATATATTAATTATATGAATGCGATAAACTTTTCCGGGGGTAAAGTTAAAAGTAACATTGGCGTTATCATTAATCAAACCAGACTCTAAGATTTTTTTTTAATACTGCAAAAAAGATATACGTGTTACACCGTTGGTTCTCATACCTGGTACGGGTTCGGCACCTGTTGGATTATAAACGCTCATGAATTTATTAAGATTGACGTAACTAGAATCATGATACCAATCTAGTTTTTTTTTTTTTTTTTTTAAAAAAAAAAAAAGGGTGTGAAATTTTAGTTTTTTTTTTTCCGCGTATAACAGGGAAAATTTTCGGCCTCACTAACCTGATAATGTTACAGTCAGCTCTTCATCATACTTGTAAGGTTCAGCAGGGTTATGAATAATCATAGGGAAACGAAGACCGTCCATATATTGACCCTAAAATTATTACGAGTTAGTAGAATAGACAAAATTATAGTGATATAATTACCATATAATGACTGTGGATCCAAAAAGTACCAGTTTGGGTAATATTAAATTCGTATTGTAGATCATGATTTGGAGGAATAGCACTATATACATATATTAATATTAATCTTAAATATTTCACCCGTCTTTTTTACCATTGAGTGACCATGACAGGCCCGTCCATCCAATTCGTCCCATTTTGAAACTGACCGTGAGCGTGCAAGGCAGTCGGTTCGTTCAAAGAATTATGAACATTCATTACTAACACATCACCCAAAGTTACTTCTACTGCGGGTATACTAATATAAATGATATACAAGTCTTTATTATTACCATCAAAAAGTTTATTTTTTTCCGGGTGAATGATTTACTTACGGCCATTTACCGTTGATACCTACAGCTTGACGTGCCTTTAAGTTATCTGGATTTACGTTATCAACATACGTAATATTCATATCGTAAACAACACGAGCTGCTTGAATTAGACTTAGGGAAGCTAATCCCGCTAGTAAACCAGTGATACGCATTTGTGAAAAAAAAAAAAGATTTTTTTTACAAGAAAAGTGGAAAAAAAAAAAGAAAAAAAAATCCTTATTTGAAAAGAGACCCCCCGCCCCTCCTTCTCTCGTACTTTAAACCTTTCCCCAATAAATATTATCATAAATAAATGATACTATTTTAGAAATATTGTTTCTCAATGGGGAGACCTGGTTGGAGCCTCAATTAATAGCTGAGGTACAAAAAATCAGATAAGTCGTAGAATCAAGAAAAAAAGACGCATCCTTTTTTTTAGATAGTTCTCTATTGGCCTTTTTTCGGTTTATTTCATGGCAATATAATCATGCGATAAAGATTTTTTGATCCGTTTCATCGCGAATCTGATATGATCCTTTGTCATAAATACTATTTTATATGCGTTACCCTAAAATAATTACATATTATAGCAATCAACTCCTATGTTTAGTATGATATCAATTTGCCCCCAATCTGAACTTTTCTTGTACGCCTATTCTTTTGCTACTCCTATAATAGGCACAAGGCAGATCTAGAAGGTAAGAAAAAAAACCTTTTTTTTTTTTTTTTTTTTTTTTTTAAATCTCCTTCATAATTTGTATATTTTCAGTCTTTTTTCCCTTTTTCATCTCTTTTTTTCCCTCTCTATCTCGCGTAGTTAAAAGACGTATATATCATGTCACAAGATCTATTTGATGTTCCCATATTTTTCATCATCTTTCGAGAGACATGCGAAGCCGCTATCATTGTATCCGTTTTACTATCTTTCCTCAAAAAGGTTTTTGATATAGACTCTATAGTTTATAAACGTTTGCGTAAACAAGTATGGCTTGGTGCCGGATTAGGTTTACTTATATGTGTTTGTATCGGTGCTGCTTTTATTGCAGTCTGGTATACCGTCCTCAGCAACCTGTGGGGAGATTCGGAATATATCTGGGAAGGCGTCTTTTCACTTATTGCGACCATTATGATTACGGCAATGGGACTTGCTATGCTTCGTACCGAAAGAATGCAAGAAAAATGGAAAGTTAAACTAGCAAAGACAATGGAACATAATAATGAAAAGAAAAAATTAGGCTTTAAAGTCTGGATGCAAAAATACTCCTTCTTTTTCTTACCTTTTATTACTGTCTTGAGAGAAGGTTTAGAAGCTGTTGTATTTATTGGTGGCGTCTCTTTGAACGTCTCTGCTAAATCCATTCCTATTGCAGCCATTATGGGATTTATTTGCGGTTGTGTTGTCGGTTTAATTATTTATCGTGGTGGTAGCTTAATTCAGTTACGCTGGTTTTTTATCTTTTCTACCGCTATTTTATATTTGGTCGCTGCCGGTTTAATGGCAAAGGCCGTCGGTTTCTTAGAACAAAATGCTTGGAATAAAGTCATTGGCGGAGAGGCTGCAGAAGAAGGTGGTCAAGTGATCGGGTACAAGGTAACAACGGCTGTTTGGCATGTATCTTGGGGAGATCCAGAAAAAAATACTGCTGATAATGGTGGTTGGCAAATTTTTAACGCTATTCTTGGTTGGAATAATACCGCTACTATTGGTACCATCACTAGTTATTGTCTCTATTGGCTCATGATAGCTTTGGCTCTTGTTTATATGCATGGGAAGGAAAAACGCGACGCTATCAACAAACTTAACCGTGGTGAATGGGAAGAAGATGGCGATGTAGCGCTTGAACAAGCTAAGCATTTCGTTACTGATGATGGTATTATTGTTGGCCAAAAAGAAGATGGCGTCACCAGTTCTGAATCATCAAGTAAAATTGCAGCTCACGAATATATCGAATTATCTGAAGCTACCACGTCGGCTAAAAAAGCCAAATCTCTCCATTTGAGTGAGGTTTAATTTTTATTTACACACATTTTTTTTTTTCACTTTGTATTTATATACTTTCTTTCTTTTATCTTTAAATTATTATATTGTACGTATATTCTATTAATTTTATTATACTATACTATCTCTTTCGATTTTTTTTTTATTGGGACTTTTTTTTATGTTTGTTTGTTTGACAGCTGCTATTGAAAAATTGTAATCAGATGCACGGCATTTCATATCTGATCTTTAATACATTTTTTTTATTTTTATTTAAAGTCCCTCAGAAGTCGCGATGAGGGGATTAAATAATGTTACGAGGAGAGGACCTCCATTAATTTATCTAGTTGCATTTAGGAATTGTGTTAAGTCTGGTTTCGGTCTCTTTCCTGGACTTCAATTGGCCACTTTCTTGAGTTTCAATTGGCACTCACTTGGCTAGTTACAGTGGTATGCGTTTAAAAATCACTTTTTTTTTGGAAAATAAACTGCTGTTACTACTATCTATTATGAAATACTTAGGTCAAACAAAATCTGATTATGAAAGACATTGATATGAGCAATAGACAAATGATAAATATTTATTATTAAATAAAGGATCAGTTATTTAGGGTATTTAATGTTATTATTTTTGAAAAAAAAAAAAATGGCTTGAAGTGCACCAAAAAAAAGTACGTCATAAATTGGCACTGGTGGTGTACCATCAGCGCCTTTTACCGAGAAACGCGGCTCGTCCGACCAAGCAACGCTGATCCACTGATCCTTGGTCCAATTGACATGCGATTGAGCCCATCGAAGCCTATCTCGCTTATGTTTCTCTGTCAACCGAGGCTTATGAGCCGCATAATACGATCCAAAACCTATTTCTTTCGAAGAGGAAATAACCGTTGCTCTACATACTTTAATTTCGGCTTTCTTCAACTTTAGTTCGAGACTGTTATACGTGACGAATGGATCCTTTCTAACGACGCGTTCCAATTGTCTTCGGGCTTTTTTTTTTGTGCACCACATTGCTTTTTAGGTAAAGGACTACTGGTTTGTTTAATTCTTGCTACAATACTTTGTACAGTTGACTTGGGTAGCTCAAATGTCTCACTGATATCACTTTGAGATATACCGTGTTTACTCAGGTAGAAAATACCCTCAAAGTTTACCTTTTTTTGTGGGATAATAACTAACACGGGTGTTATCTTCTAAATTTTTTATTGAGGACATACTTTATTGAATAATGATAATGAGAAAAAACGATTTTATTTAAAAGGACAATGTTAAAAAACGCGAACATGCAGCATGACCGAAAATCAATTTGGTGTGACTGTAGTAATATCCTCTACTACGATATTATATCACAGTGCTTCCAGTCCCAAATGGAATTTTTTGTACTTGGTCAACTAAAAAGACCATGGTCATATTAATAGAAGGGACAATGACGATTTGAAGACCGTAGATAAATTGGCATCTTGCTTTATTTAACGAGAAACAATGATAATTGTCGAAAAGTGGAGGGAGGAACCAGTTAACAAAAGCACATCTCGACAGTATCTTTTGTTTCCTAGTCCTTTACAAAAACAACAAGGTTCTTCCAACAACACAATAGCTGTTAGTTTAATCGAAAAGCTTTCCTAATATGTACATTATTAGAAAAAAACTGTTCCATTATCATTTATAATTTTATAAATACAACCTATTTAGCTTATTCAGACTGATTCGTATGAACAAAACTACTCACACCTGTTTGCTACTACGATGAAGTAACAAGATACTAAAAAGTAATCCTACCACTTGCATGATAGTATTTGTCTCAGCCAAGGACAGCTGACAAGCTCTCAGGTATAAGCTAAAGATGGAGTAACGTTATGCCTTAATGGAATCCTTCAGTATAAGATTACCCTTTTAGCCTTTTCATCGAAATAATCTCTGTGAACAATGACAATGAATAGAAATAAAATAAGTATCCACCATTTCACATGGAGATAAAACCAATCACATTGCTTTGGCGACGTACTTTCGGTACACCACAATAACAGGTCCTACATGTAAGAACGGCTTTAATATCGTGAGAAAGGAAATTGTAATATAAATATCACGATGATTAAATAAATCCTATTTATCATGGTTGAATGAACCCCTTTTTATCATGATTAAAATCACCTATTTATTCCATCCTTTTTTTTTTAACAATGAATTCATATACAAGCAAATACCTTTTATACAATCAAATGTCCAAATATTTCAAAAAGAGCTTCCCTATGATATGGTGGTGTACCAGGAATTTTCCTAAATCGGCACCGGTGGTGTAAATGGTAGTGTACCAAGAATTAACCTACGCTTCATGCTCTCTCCTTTGTCAAAAACGTCGTGTCCAAAAGAGCACCTCAACAAAAAAATCGAGATCAAAGCAAGTGTGAAGAACAATGAATTTTTTCAAGAAATGTTGCCAACAAGTGGGCCTTTAGAGACTATTTAGTATGGACTGGCGACATTTTTATTAAACGTATAAAGACACTACAACGATTATATGAATAGTCTAATCTCTTTATCAAAGAAACAAAAAATGGATCGTTGTTCTACACACTTTTAATAATCTTTTCCGAACTTTACAACTTTTTATCCTAAACTGTATCACAGCGTATAAGAAAAGAGTTTCTCAACCACCTCTACACTAATGATAAGTTGACGTTGCTGATAACTTCGGTTATAGATAAAAACCATTGGGGATTTGTTTATGTAAGAGACGCTCGTATTCCAAGAACATGGAACATCCGACTCTGTTGGTAAAAAGTATTTGGTCTCATGTTATGCACTAAGGTATATTTTATAAACCATAAAAAGAAATACATATTCCCATATTCTAACCTAGCTTACTTTTGAAGAACAACGGGTTCTAGCAGAAGCCATGGGAAAAGAAGAACACGGTTGGATTGAAGCCCCACCCGGAAAATCAATTGATGACATGTTTAACATTTAGTTATTTCAACATGTTCATTAGAATATACTATCGTTTTTTTTTTAAATGTATGCACGCACCGTTTACAACATATTATTGAATAAACAACTTACTTTGATAAAACACTTCAAATTAAGGAATATCATCTCAAGCGGACAGACTGATTTAAATAAGAATTTGCATTATTTTTTACTTCTGTTTTATCTTGATCAACCTGATTTATTATTATCTAATAAAACATCCAGGCTTACAGCCATTTATCGAGCCTTTTTTTTTTGTACGAATGTAACTCAGTCAATCTAAATGTAACAGAGTCTTCAGCTTTATATTTGATAGTGAGCAAAAACTCACCAATGCGAACATGGTGGTAACACTTGAAGGAAATAGTAAAAAAAAAGTCATGGAGATATAGCTAGAGAAGAAGATTTGGTGCCTCTTCTTGCTAAACAAACCAGCACAACAGGAGACCATATCCTACGCAGATACCGGTAAAAGAACTACCTATCAATTAATCACCCATGAAGATAATATCACCTAATCTTAATTGGAAAAGATGTTCTGATAACCACTCCTCCACTTATTATGATTTTATCATTTCGTCTATCCCTTTAAGTGTGTTTGAAATAGCCGCACGCTCGTCCATTCCGGATTAATATGAACTTGGAATGAAACTTCGCCACACTCACGCCCACCGGTATGTCGAAATTATATTCTTAATTGAAATGTATCACTTGGATGTAAGAAATCTCTGTTTCATCATGGTTACACATACAATTCAAGCAAAGTTATCACGTGCACAATCTCTCATCTTTTTTTTGGAGTAACGCGCGCTCCAAACTTCCATAAAATTCTTTTACCTTTTTATACATCTCTTCATCTTCTTTATTGTTTCGTTGCTGAATCATGTAAGTGTCATAGTACCCAAAAAAATAAAATAAAAAACAAAATTCTAAACGTTTATATATAATTACAGGACGCAAACTCTTGTTCAGTCAGAACGAGTAGCTTCGGCAGCACTTTTGAGGCCGTTGCCTAGAAGATGGCACATGTATGTTTGGCCCTTTGTCAGTGTACTTTACCCCGTATTTCTCTATGTCTATAAGAACCATTATGATGACTATCTTGGTTCTGAAGAATGGACTTTTGTTGCACTTGGTAGTATCATCACTTTACACGCCATGACTTTCTTGGTTTGTCAATGGAGTGTCGATATGAAGGCTCTTTTCACATGTGTTAAAGTAAGTTGACATTTTTTATTTTTTGATGACATGATAAGAGAGGGGAGATTTTTTTTTAACATTGTATATAATTTATAGGAATCCGATGTTCATAAGGCTTCTATTATTAAAATCGTTCCTTTCCGTTACCAAGGAAAGGGTACACTTGTACCATTGGAGCACAGCAAAGTAAGTTTTTTAAAAAAAGGAATGGCGATCATCTTGTTTGAATTTACTAAGGTTTCCCCTTCTAGTCACTTGATAACCAAGATGAGATCTCTTTTGTATTTCAACAAAAGAAATTCATTTATAATGTCGATAGAAAGCAATTCCAAAAACTTCTTTACCCCTCTGATCTTAACCATACTGTCAAACCTTACCAAAGTACAAAAGGTTTAACTAGTAAGACTGAAGTTGAATCCCTTACTCATTCTTACGGTTTAAACAAGCAAGTATATTTTTTCTTCTTCTTATTAACCGCGATACTAACCTTATACATATATATATAGATTTGATATTCCTTTACCTACTTTTGGTGAACTTTTCAAAGAACATGCTGTTGCACCCTTTTTTATTTTCCAAATATTTTGTGTTGGTCTTTGGTGTTTAGATGAATACTGGTATTATTCACTCTTCACTCTCTTCATGTTGGTTGTATTTGAATGTACTGTTGTATATCAACGTCTTCGTACTATTGGTGAATTCCGTGGTATGAACCAAAAACCCTATCCTGTATATGTAAAGAGAGAAAGCAAGTGGATTCAAATTCCAAGTGATGAATTATTACCTGGAGATGTCGTTTCTATTGTTCGTACTAAGGAGGATCAAGGTGTTCCTTGTGATCTGGTTATTGCTGATGGCTCTTGTATTGTAAACGAAGCTATGCTTTCTGGTGAATCTACTCCTTTACTCAAGGTAAGTTATAAACATAGAGAAAGAGAGGGAGAGAGAGGGAGAGAAAACTTGGTTTGGGAATCTCATAGTATTTATCGTTATTATGTAGGAATCTGTTCAACTCAGAGATGCCAATGATGAATTTGACATGAATGCAGTTGATAGATTATATGTCCTTTATGGTGGTACTAAGGTATTGCAAGTCACTTCACCTAAATCAGAAGCTCCTCCTGATGATGGTTGTGTTTGCGTTGTTGCTCGTACCGGTTTTGGTACTTCCCAAGGTGAGCTTGTCCGTACCATGATTTTCTCCACTGAACGTGTTTCAGCCAATAACTTTGAAGCACTCTTGTTTATTCTCTTTTTGCTTATTTTCGCCATTGCCGCTTCTGCCTATGTTTGGCAAAAGGGTATTGAGAACGGTACTAAAAAGTCAAAGCTCTTATTGGATTGTATCTTGATTATTACTTCTGTTGTCCCCCCTGAGCTTCCTATGGAATTAAGTTTGGCTGTCAACAGTAGTTTGGTTGCACTTTCAAAGTATGCTATTTACTGTACTGAACCATTCCGTATTCCTTATGCTGGCAGAGTTGATGTTTGTTGTTTCGATAAGACTGGTACTTTGACCGGTGAAGATCTTGTGTTTGAAGGTGTTGCTTACTCTAGTCCCACTAAACCTGCTACTGAACTTGCACCTGCTACTGAAGTACCTGATGCTACTAAATGGGTTTTATCTAGCGCACATGCTTTGGTTCAATTAGAAGATGGTATTGTTGGTGACCCTATGGAAAAGGAAACACTCAAGGCTCTTGATTGGGATTTAGGACCAAATGATACTGTTTTCCCCAAGGGAGAAAAGAGAGGTCAAAATTTACAAATTCGTCGTCGTTATCAATTCTCTTCTGCTTTAAAGCGTCAATCTTCTGTTTCTACTTTAACTCATTCTACTTTGTCTGGACCCAAGACCTTTATTGCTGTCAAGGGTGCTCCTGAAACCCTCAAGAACATGTATACAAATGTACCTGAAGGTTATGTTGAAGCTTATAGACATTTTACCCGAAAGGGTAGTAGAGTCTTGGCTCTTGGCTATAAAATGTTGGACAACAACTTGAACCAAAATCAAATTAATGACCTTACTCGTGAATCTGTTGAATCTAAACTTACTTTTGCTGGTTTTATCGTATTTACTTGTCCTCTTAAGGATGATGCTATTGAAGCTTTGAAGGAATTAAATGAATCCTCTCATCGTTGTATTATGATTACTGGTGATAACCCATTGACTGCTTGTGCTGTTGCCCGTGAAGTAGCTATTGTTGAACGCGACGTATTGATCGTGGATCGTGATGAATCCAAGAAAGATAATAACGTTGTTTTCCATTCTATTGATGAAACATATCGTATTGAAGTAAATCCTGAGAAACCTTTGGATAAGTCACTTTTGGATAACTATGATCTTTGTTTAACTGGTACTGCTATGAGTCAATTCATGCTTCACAAGGAAAACATGAACGTAATTTTGGAACACACTTGGGTTTATGCTCGTGTATCTCCTTCTCAAAAGGAATATCTCTTGACTGGATTAAAGGATCTTGGTTATACTACCTTGATGGCTGGTGATGGTACCAATGATGTCGGTGCCTTGAAGCAAGCTCATATTGGTGTTGCTCTCTTGGATGGTACACCTGAGGATCTTCAAAAGATTGCTGAACGTCAACGTATTGAACGTATGAAGGCTATGTATGAACAACAAAAGAGTATTTCTGCCCGTTTCAACCAACCTCCTCCCCCTCCTCCTCCTGCTATTGCTCATCTTTATCCTGAATATGCCGCACAAATTGCTCAACAACAAGCTAACCAAAACTTGACTCCTGCTCAATTACGTCAACAAGAACAAAAGAAGAAGATCGAAGAAGCTACTCAAAAGATGATGGAAGGTATGGATATGGAAGAACCTCCCACTATTAAGTTTGGTGATGCTTCTGTTGCTGCTCCTTTTACTTCCAAGCTTCGCAACGTTACTGCTAGTAAGTTTTTTTTTTTAACATGTATAGAAAATAGAAAACTAAAATTAATTTTTTTTCTTTTTTATAGTTAATAATATTATTCGCCAAGGTCGTTGTACTCTTGTCGCTACTATTCAAATGTACAAGATTTTAGCTTTGAATTGTTTAATTTCTGCTTATAGTTTATCCGTTTTGTACCTTGATGGTATTAAGTTTGGTGATCTTCAAGTAACTATTTCTGGTATGTTGATGGCTGTTTGTTTCCTTTGTATCTCTAGAGGAAGACCTTTGCAAAAGCTGTCCAAGGAACGTCCTCAACCCAACATTTTCAATCCTTATATTATTTTATCTGTCTTGGGTCAATTTGCTATTCATATTGTTTCCTTGGTTTATATCAATGCTCTTGCTAAATCTTTAGAAACGTAAAGTATATATAATCAGTAATTCATATTTTATATAGTAATCTCACTGGTTTTTTTGTTTTTTTTTTTTTTAGACAAAAAGAAGTTGATTTGGAAGGCGAATTTGAACCAAGTTTGTTGAACAGTGCTATTTATCTTATTCAATTATCTATGCAAGTCTCTACATTTGCAATTAATTACCAAGGTTACCCTTTCCGTGAACGTATCCAAGACAATAAGGCCTTGTACTACGGTTTAATGTCTGTCGGTGGTATTGCATTAGCTGGTGCTACTGAAATGTGGCCTGATGTCAATGACCAACTTAAGCTTGTCCGTTTCCCCGGAAGTGTAAGTTTTTTTTTTTAAAAAAAAAAGAAAGAGGACAGTATAATAATAACATATATTTTCTTTAGTTCCGTTATAAGTTGACTCTCTGTATGATTCTCGATTTTGGTATTGCATATGCAATTGAAAAGGTGACCAAGTATTGTTTTGCAGATAATCGCGCAAAGGCAATTGCCAGAAGAGGAAAGGATTAGATTTTTGTAGAAAGATAAACAATAATAACAATAATAAAAAAAAAGCGATATAACAAACTGTATGTAACACGTGCGTTTACCTATAATAATATTTACTTTTACTGAAAAAAAAAAAAATCTAGATGCATCCTTTTTTTTGTTTCTTTGCTTATAAAATGTTTTTGTTTGTTTTTGTTTAAATATATAATATTCACTAATAGAAATATAAAAAAAAGAGACATACGTAAAAGAGACATAGTTACATAAAAGAGAGAGAGAGAGAGAGGGACTTACGACATAACTTTGGTAAGCGCAGAAAAAGAATATGTACCCACTTCTAGTTTTATAGGTTAAATACTGCTGTGTTACCTTTTCACTTTCTATCTACTTTTCTCTTCTTAGATTGCATATGTATACATTACAGTAATATGATATATATATGACATGATCTATTTACTTTTTTTGAGCTAGTTGAATGATTTGCGATGGCGAAATATAATTTTTTTTAGATAATATTTGCTTTGTAAATTTAAATATCAGCCTTATGTGTTACAGATTTTTTAAAGTTCATCATAAAACGAGCACAGTCCATGTTTATATTGATCAAAATCGAAATACACCCTGTGTAATACTCATTATTCGTTATCCATTTGATATTAAATGTACAAAAAACCAATGGATAAGCCACTGTATATATTAGTAAGTATCATTAAAATTTTAGAAAGAGAGAAAATATTTCTCTTTCTTTCCTTTTTTTTTTTTTCTTTTTCTTTTTTTTTTTCTCCCTTCTTTATAACATAATGACATTGAATACATTGGCAACTACTGCTTCCCAACGAATAAATACCATTTCTGATAGTGTAAAATTTATTTGCCAATCACGAGGAAAAAATTACTGTCTCGTTCATAGAAGATATTTCGAGACAAGTTGGTGTCCAGATTGTGGTCGTAGTAAGTATAAAGTAACGTGTCTGTAAAACCTTTTTTTTAAACGTCTTAATATTTTCTAGTATCTTGATTTACTTTTTCTTTTTTTTAAAAAAAAACTCCCCCAATAAGTATGATGTTATTGAAGCATATGACCGCATATTATCTAGCAAAACAAAAAAGCCTGGTTTTTCCTTATTATAATATATTATTTTATGTTTTTTAAAAAAAAAAGAAACCCCAATATATTTTATCTTTGTCTTCTATCTTTTCTCTCTCTCTATCATCTTGTCAATATTTTACGCTCGTAAGCGACTCATACAACATTAAAAAAAATGCAACAATTCACTCTATACCCTTTATTTTTTTTTGGCTGCTTAAATCGACAGCATATAAATACTCTCACTTAAGAAACCCCACTGTGACAACCAACTTAAAACTCTAGAGTTGTAATTGTAAATCCCATGATAAGGCGCGCTTCTATATGCCTAAAAACAATTGCATTTGTTTGAATGGGACAGTTGAAAGAAATGTAACATCCATACTCAAACTTAAAGTCTTGGAAGAATATGCTTCTTCGATGCCGTAGGGATAGTTCTAATAAAAGTCTCTCGTATTGTTCTTTATACGAGATATAGCGCGATTTTTTTTTTTTTTTGCTGTAGTGAGTACATATCATACTTTTCTACGATATAAACAAATCAACAAAAGGTTATCACAAGATTTTATTTACAAAACTTTTTTTTTTGTATTCGAATCCTCTTGTGAATATCAACTTTTTTCTAAAAAAAAAAAAAAAAAAAAAAAAAAAAGGTTTTGTTTTTACATGTGAATAAGTGGTTATTTTGGGTAATACAATTGTGGAGAATCCCATTTGTGTTACTATGTACTACATGAGTAGCAAACCATTTTTAACAAAGGAGAAGGCTTAGTTTAAGCGACTGTATGTAAAGAAATGTTATGTAGAACCAAAAAAAAAAAAAAAAGCCTTTCGAATCTGTTTCCATAATGTACTCCTCTTATCTTTTTTTTTTTTTTTTTTTCACTGAGATATGCATTGGCGTACTATTTCCGTGCTGGTTAATATAGAACAAAGAAGCCTTTTTTTTTTAGTCTAGTGACACATACTCTAAATCTTTTGCTTTGACGTTTGTAATTTGAAAAAGCGAAAATAAAATAAAATGATTGTACTCACCTGTAATGTGCAATATTCGACAATCTTATAAGTTTCCTGTGACATATTATATTTATGAAAAAAAAAACTCTAAAATTATAACTTTATTCAGTACGTACAGAACAGTTTCAAGTCGCGAGACTTGATTTTTTTTTAAAAAAGGACGATTGTTTTCAAGTCAATTTGACTATTTTGGAGTCCCAAAATTATAAAGAGCTCGGTGGTCCAATTTACAGTCCGTACTGGTTTTATTGAATTGGTATAGTGTATTGGTAAGAAATGAATGCATATGAAAATCCTTTATTTTCTGATTTTCGCGTATAACTTTTCCAATGCATTAGACAAAGTGGGTCTTAATCTTGTTTTTTCTAATTTCATAAAAAAAAAGTAACACTAGCGATAATGGGGTAAAAAAAACATGTCTCCCAATAAATTACTTTTATTCTTAGCATCTAAAGTTAACGTATGTTTACAGCACAATATATATATATTTAATTATAAATGTATTTTATACATCTATGATATATTTGACAAAGAGATAGTCAATAACTTTTGATAAAAGTCTTAAAAAGAGGTTCGGTTTTAACATTTGAAAAAAAAAGGGTGCGTTTATATGTAAAAATGAATTTGCGATCAATGACAAATGGAAAGATCTTTTCTTGAGTAACCTATAGCTAAAGAGGCTATTATTTAATAACAGATATAATCCTTATATGTATGTAATTCCACGGATAAATGATTTGTACAGTAGCCGCTCGATTTTAGGTGGCCGAAATTTCCGAGAAATCCACCCTTATATCGAATTGATATTAGAGGTTAAAACACTGATCCGCTCCCTAGAAACCCACCTTATATCGAACGTACCCTTACATCGAACGCCCTTAAATTGAGCGACTACTGTATACTATTATTTGAGTGAGAGACAAATCTCATGATAAACAATAGGTACATAGATTCGTTTGTTATTTTGAAAGAGTTTGTTTAGATAACTGTAACGCGTATATACCTTAGAGCATAAATGAGCGGGATACCATTATTAAATAAACTAATAATTGTACATGTCATTTAAAGCATAAGACATGCTTTAAACTGTAATCAGAAGGTAGAAATATAGCTTGTAATGACAATCTAGTTTGTTAAAACCCCAAATTAATTTAAGCTACATAACGGCAACATTTTTATAATCTGTAAGTATTTGTACATGCCCTTTTTTTTTTTTTAGCATAAACGTGTAACGTATTATAGTTTATTAAAAACATTTATACATATTCATATAATAGTAATTATGCATATTATTATAACTCTAAAAATGTGAAAATAAATCAATCATACCGGGAAACAAAACATTTAGTAAATTTAGATATTTGTCATGTTTTACAAAGCAATGTTCTATGAAGATTTATAAAGTGTTTTGTAATGTACTATAGTTTAAATCTTAAAATATTACTTCAATCATATATGATCTCTTGTTCCACATAAAAAAAAATTAAATAATGTATCATTTTTAATGAAAATTATTCTACTTAAACTGCTCTTTAACTGTTATTTATTATGTTACATTAAACAGGTATAGTCAGTCATAATCTAGTAGGATGGCGATGTACAAACTTTATTTTAACTATGCCGATCAAAATAATGTATGATCCATATTCCGTGATAACAACGTACATCCTGAAAATATGTATCTGTATTACAACTTTTAGAGCTCTTGAACTACTTTATATTTTGAAAAAAGTATTAAAATTATTATATTCTTGTATTATTTCTTTGAAACTTTATTAAAGAGATGTTTTAATAAAACTGGTTTGTAAATGCATCACCATTTATAAAACAAATTGGCGTTTAAGTCTGGCGCATTAAAATATAGCTTTGTCGACTTACGAAACATATCTCGATTCATGATAGATTTGATTCCTCGCTTCACAATAGCCTTTGACTTCACTTATAACAAATATATCACCTGAAACAGATTTTTTTTTTTTGGCCTGTTACGAAAATTTTTTGGCCTGGTAACAGATTTTTTGGTCTGGTAAAAGGTTACCTGTTTTCTTGTTTTTAAAGCGCGTATATATTTTATTTTGGACGTCCAAAATAGTCTAACTGACTACAAAATCCAGGTCCTTTTTTTTAAAAATTTTAAAGTCTCACAGACTTGAAAAAAGTAGTGGTACTAGGTCAAAATTCTCGATCGGTTTTTTGTTTAATGCATAAAACACCAAACTAAGCGTACATAAATGTGGGGGGGGGGGGTTTACTTTTTTGAATAATAAAAAAAAAAAAAAAAAAAAGACGAGGTATTTTTATGAAAAAAGGCAATAACGGCAGTGCAGAAAAAAAAAAGACATCATCTAGCAACATGTACTGGTAAAACATCAGGAAATGAGTTTCTGTTCTGGACAGGATCTATTAGACAATAGCAACCTTATACAAGGGCAAGTAGGCTATGCTCTGTTACTACAACATATTTCCGCGTGTCTTACATTATCACCAATGATAAAAAGCAGCCGTGCATAAACCAAAATATCCTTTTTGATACTCCGAGCCAAATATAGACATACCTTCCTCAAGAGATTTCAAGTTTTCAATCAACTTGCTATGAGTACACAATTTTTTTTTTATTCTCCTTTCGTTCAGGAGCATTGCAGCTGGTGTCATAATCCAACTGCCATAGCAGTTCTACTTCTTCGTAGTATTCCCGCTGGTATTACCACTGAATAAAGCAAGGGGGGATCACCTGAACCTTTCTTACACCAGCAGAAGCAGTTTTGTCATGCACTTGATCGATTTTTTTCGAAGAATACGCGATGGTTAGCCAATCTAAGGCCATGATAGCCTGTGCCATATTGAAAACCGTTGCTTTTCATCATCACTACTTATCACTATGCTATCATAGCGCGTGCGGAATGGGATAGTTGATGACTGTTAATCAGTCACTGAAAGCTGTAAATATGAAGATTGGCATTCGATGCCGAGGTTCTCTCCAGGCTGCACATGTGTTACATAAAGGTCACTACTATTATAACTACTCTTTTAGATATAAGTTTTTTTTTTTGGGAGTTAATATACCTACTAAGATACTAGATGTAGTTTGCACTTTACTAATATATGCGATAAAATAAAATATTTTAAAAAAGCGGCCTATACCACGATTATATAATGGGGGGTAGGTCTTAAAGTATACATCTTCTAGACAAACAAACAATGAGTGTTTACTCATGGTACGCGCTTGGTCCAACTCATTTAGATAAGATGTTTGTATGGTAATCAAAAGAAGGATTTTCGTATACAAAGGTACGGTAGGATTGATTCTGGGACTGTACCGAATACGGCTTATCATATACAATTTTAGTAATTTTATTGATAAAGCACGTTTAGTCGTATCTTTTTTTTTTTTTTATTACAAAAAACTATTTTGTAACATTAGGTTTAATCAAGACCCAAAAAAAAAAAAAAAAAAAAAAAAAAAAAGTTTCATAATATAAATTATTCATTATTGCGCTGGTAATATAACCTGTTACTGTAAAGTATTCTCACATTTCTATGCAGATCTTTGAGGGGGAATGTGTCTCTTCTGATTAACAGTTTGTATAAATAAACAAGTGAGTGTAACTCGAGAGGTGGGTTTTAATTAATTTTGTCTTTGTCTGTAGTTTTTCAGGGCTGTGTGTTCTATTTGAGCGAAATAAAAGGTGCATAATCAAGTGATGTCTCACAGAGTAAAAAAAAAAAAAAAAAAAAAAAAAAAAAAAGTTTCGGATTTCTTGTACCGACCTTTACATAATTCATGAAGAGGTCAAAAAGGACGAGATACATGTTTATTTATGTATACTAAAAGTTATAGTATGTGAAAATTTGGTCACTGCAAAAAAAAAAAACTTATTGTTATCTGAAACTTCCAAATTCGCATTATGAGCAATTTATAAACGTTTTTTTTTTGTGCGATGAAATGGATGTTTGCCAACCTATTTTAGCAATTTTTACTATCTGTGATAAAAAGGTAAACGGACCCGGATTACTTCTTTAAAATATATATATATATATATGCCGTTATATTGCAATAGTTACTGCTAAACTATATCTATTATTTCTGTAGAACCTGAACTCAGCTAGATATGAATAGCTGTCAGTAGACATGGGAACTATCAAGGGATCAACCTGATAGAATAAAAAGAATGCCATCATTTTCGTCTTTAATTTTAGGTTTTGACAAATGTCTGGGGTTGATTAAGATTTAATTACTATAAACAGTTTACTATAGCAATTTAGGGCCAATCGGTTTAAGCATGGAAATTAAACTTTTTCCCACCACGTTTAATATGTGTTGTGTAACACGTTGTATTGGACAGAACAAGGAATTGATACTGAATTTATAAATTGTGATTATAAAAAAAAAATGAGGAGAGTATAGTATGTGCTGGTACCTCAAGGAGTTTTCATGTGATCTACCTTTCTTTCTTTCTTTCTTTGTATCACGAAAATCAAATGTACAATACGCTTTTACAGTTAGATTATTACAAGCGTCATTTCTCCTCATGAGAAAAAGCTTATTTTTTTTTATACAAAAAAGAGATACAAAAAATAACGCTAACGGATAGTTAGAAAATGACGAATATAATAAATGTATCTTTTTTCTAGTCTAAGACCAAAACGATAGTTAAAACTTTATAACAAATTTTACTTGTTTGCATAATTAAAGTAAGTCCTCTATCTCCCTAAACTTCTATTCCTTTTTATAAAAGCCTTTTTTTTTTCAAATGTATTTTTTTTTTTTAGCTATCAGAGATAAGTCAAGCTAATATTTCACGAGATATATATATATATATGTGTGTGTGTGTGTGCTACTTTTTTTTTTTTTTTTTCCAAGTGATTTGAAATGTGCATATTGTTTCCTTTTTGTTGATAATATATCATTGGTAAATAAATTGAGGCTTATTGTTTAGGATTTGCATTATAGTCTCGAGTGAACATCCCTGTGGTTTTTTTCTAATGATCAAAAAAATAAATAAAAATAAATTCTTTAATATAGGTTAGTATAGTTTTATTACAACAGAGAGAGAGAGAGAGAGAAAAGAGAGAGAAATAAGGGGGAAAAAACTAAATGTTTTTATATCAATTAGAAAATTAGCATATCACATGAATTATGTAAGTATCAATGGCATATGCAAACTAGTAGACATTTAGTGGGTAATTTTACGATAATGCTGACTAACTTGCTCCTAGTGAACCCTTTGCGTATACTTTAATAGACAATTGAATTGATAGGTTTTTTTCTAAAAAAAAAAAAAAAAAAAAAAAAAAAAAAACTAGAAGCAAAAGAAATCTTGGATAACGGGCCATATACACCTGCTGCGGTTTGAAGAACGTACCAATAATGTCTTGCGGAGCGGATGGTTTAAAACGGTAAAACTTTTGTTAAATGACAACTGCTTTCAAAACTCTTTTCATTCTCGGTATAGACCTTATAGTTTTTTTTTTTTTGTACATTTAATGCAATCTCAAGATTTAAAGAACTCTTGAGACCATTAGATTAAAACCAACCTAAAGAGTATAACAAATTGGATAATGCACCTGTTCATAAGCATGCATATATATTCGGAAATACAATGGAGAGTCGAGGCCCTTTAAACTAATGTCTTTACGCGCGAAAGAAAAAAAACTAAATCAAACGGTGAGTTCGTTTTTTTTTTTTCTTAAAAAAAAAGGCAGAACTTTTTAGAAACGAAAATGTCGACAATAAGAATTATACCCCGTTTTTTTTAGTAGCGTTCAGGGATATATATTTTGGTTAAAACGTGAATACTAAAGATAAAAACAGGATATTAAAATGATTTGATACGTGTAGAGTTTTGACAAGGCTTTTGGCAAAAAAGGATAAGTTTAAGCGAAAAGAAGGGAACTACGGGCTTATTAATTAGGATGTTACCCCCCCCCCTCTCCTTTAAAGATCGAATTCGATTTGCTTTTGACTCTTTTATACGTATACATTAAAGTCTAGTTGTATCTATATTAGGCTTACCGATGCTCTCTCTCTCTCTCTTTTTTTTTTTTTTTCAAGAGTATACCTTTCTTTAACTTTATGTTTTACGCCTACATAATAGAGAGATAGAATATAGTATATACTACTTATTTTACCCCCTGCAGGAGAAGAAAAGCGACTAAAAGTGGATTTAAGGCCCAAATTGAAATATTTACATATTATAAACATACATGTTGTTATATCTACTGCAACCTATATCCATTTATTTCTGATGCATAATTTTAGTACGATCATATAGTATAATCAAAAAGTAACAACTTAGATAATCAGAATCGGGTTTAAACTCGGCAACGATACGTAAAATATACTTTATTATTAGTGGAGCCGATGGTAAGTTTTATTTTACGTTAGAAATTAAACCAAGATGTATATATTCCCGGTTCCCTTTTTCTATTATATTATACGTCATTTACTCCGTCTTATGATTTTCAACTAACAAAGAAAAGGAAAGAATGGGTCATATGTAATAAAATGAACATTTTTAAAAAAAGTAATTTGTATTTGATAACCAACTATGTACTATATGATTCATGTGGTTATATTCAAGAAACTTACTTTATTAAGTAAATATATCATCCCCGTATCACTTTAATACTCCGCCTTGGACTAAAAAAAAAAAATATAAAAGGACCACGCATATTCCTTGTTTCCTTTCATTCCTTTTTTCATTTTTTTTTTTATTTTTTTTCTTCTAAAAAAGATTATTACTATTACGCATACACACATATATAAATAACATGTTATCTTTAATGAGCCCCCGTGACACCCGTGATACCACCCCACCATTTAATAATAAAATTAACATAAAGAAACCTATTATACCTACACCTTATGGCACAATACCCAAACGTAGTAAAAATAAAAAGTCAGCTACTAAGCAATTTAAAAATGTAAGTTTTTGGCTGCTAGTGAAAAAAAAAAAAAAAAAAAAGTGCTTAATTTGTATTGTCAAATTAACTTTATTATATGAATATACATACATATATATATATATAGCTTATATAATCACTATTTTATTAATTTTTTTTTTATATGTGTAGTTGCCTATCAAAAAATGCTCACGTAATAATTCATTATCAGCACCTTATCCATGTTTCTCTTCACTTACACCAACACCAACATCATTTTTCATTTCAATTTTTAACGGGCTATTTAACAAACAATCCAATGAAGGGGAAAAGCCAGTCGGGTTTATGCCACGTAGTACAATCACGGACAAGATCCAAATGTCTCAAGTAATAGATATCGCAGTTAGCAGTAGTCCGATGGATTGCCATGATAGTAGTAATGAGCAAGACAGTTGTAGTTCCTTGAGTAGTAGTTCATCTTCATCCGATAGTAGTTTAAGTAGTTTATTATCATTTTATATGGAAGATGATAGTTCTAGAAGCAGCGTTACTAGTAGTAGTAGTAGTAGTAGTGAGACTACTAGTAGTGTGAGTACTGATATACTCTCGGATATACTATGCGACCACTACGTACAAACTCAAATGAACAGCCCTCCGTCTTTGTCCGACAACGATGATGATGTTATAAGAGATGTACCACTAGAGACATTTCGTATGTTTGAAGCACCAAATAGTACTAGTACAAACAATAATACGATAGATAATACAACATCATATGAAAATTACTGGATGACAATAGAAGATGAACAAGCCACAAAAGAATGGAAATTAATAGAAACCAAACACCCAAAAGAATTAATAAAACAAGTAGTAGCAGAAAAGCAAGTAGTAAAAGAAAAAGATGTTCGAGTATTTCATGCACGCGATACTAGAGCGAATGCTGCTTACTTGAGAATGATTGTAGCAGAAGTGAATATGATGCGGTCTCAAAAAATTGTTGGGCCTTTAAGACCAAGAAGAGTACTTTCAAAAAGATTAGATAAATTTATGCACCGACCCAGTCCTTTACAATCAATCACCGCCGCTTAATATTAAACACATCCCCCTCAATTTAGTATATCTAATCCTTATCAATACTGATTTTCTTTACTCCAATGATACCCCCCCCCCTTCTTCCCTTCTTCTCTTCTTCTTTTTTTATTTTTTTATTAGTAAGGTATATTTAACTTTTTTTTCTTTTTTCGAAATAAATATATATTACTCTCATTTAAAAAAAACATCACGTTCTTGCCCCGTTCTTACCCGTTTCTCAACTTGTAGGTTTTTTACGCTCCAA
Source organism: Thamnidium elegans (assembly GCA_025201345.1). NCBI lineage: Eukaryota > Fungi > Mucoromycota > Mucoromycetes > Mucorales > Mucoraceae > Thamnidium > Thamnidium elegans. The sequence goes on from JAIXMG010000032.1 coordinate 77,670, forward strand.
TCCAATTCAGTTATTAAAATTAGGAGACATTATATTTTTTTTATACACCGAAATTTCCTTTCATAATCGAGATATAGTTGCCTAGTAAAAAAAACCTTTCTCACTTTTTGCCCCAGCAGCACATGCTTCGTGATAAGCGGCCTTTTAAACATCACTTGCTCACATTTAAGTTTATTTAACGTCGGTGCATGAACTGCGGAAAGGTGGGTCATAAAACGACCCATAATAAAGCTTATGAGGGTTGATTAAATTCTATCTTGGTTTACCCGTTTTTATTACAGCTGGTATGCGTAGTAGCATGAATTAGTTCCGACAGGTTCCTTTGACACATACTTTAAATATGCTGAACCTCATTTTGCATATTATTACTGTAAGTGATATATTTGCAAAAAAAAAAAAATCTTTGGCCATAGGTAGTGTATATAGTTTATATTTGGATCAGACAACGCATAATCTATGTACACCACATAGGACCAACCTGTGCCCCTCTAAGAAAAACGTCGAAAATTGGAATCACTTTGTCAGTTCCAAAGATACAAAATGGTTACTTTCGGCCATCTTTTACTTTAGGAGAGCTGTATCTACTAATATACCTTTCGCTTTCTCGCTTGTTAACTGGAAATATGCTTGAAAAGGGAATACAACTTTTAAGCCTCTTTTGAAAGATGTATGAAAAGGTACTTTATCGATTCACAGTAAAAAAAAAAGGGTATAGGTCAATCTACTCACGATAATGACAAGAGGAAAATCTATATATTGTATGTCGTATTTATACGCTGATGAATCATTTTTATATACTCTTTATATTAGAGCATATGTATTTATTATTCAAACTTGTATGCAACAGGTCTCTTTTTTTTTTTTTTTATATACATGTATAAAAAAAAAAAAACTCAGCGTTTCAAAAAAAGATTTCTGGTTTTTTTTTCTTATTTCCAATAATTATAAAAAACATGACCGAATTTGAAAAACGAACGCACAATAATCAAGAATATTTATATGATCTTGACACAGATATAGTTTATAGTTTTACTCATGAACTAGTAGAATTTGCATATACCCAAGACCAAAAGGGAATTACCGAAGTTCTTACAGTAAAGCAATTAGATGCGAAAGTGGAGGTAAAAAAAAAAAAAAACGCGTTACCGAAAATGACCTTAATATATACTGACAAAAAAAGTACTTGATAGTTGACCATTCAAACTGTTTTATATTGCAGATTCTTGTGTTTAGATCCAGTACTTGTTATACTAGCCCTTGACAACGAACAAACAATCCGAATATTTTATTATAATGTGTTCCATAAACGTATCCTTCAAGTTGTCACAAATACTACAATTAAAAACCAAATTAGTCAAGCAAGCATCACTCGAGATCCTTTTGATGTAGTAAGAAACTATCTTGACTTTTTTTTTTTTTTTTTTTTTTTTTTTTTTTTTTTTAGTAACTTTTTTTTTTTTTACTTACTGCGAATAAGTATAGGTTTTTAAAGATAAAAAATTTGTGGAAACCAAATCTTGTTATGGACTTGTCATTGGAACAGTTACTGGTGAATGCTCGTGGAGTTTGATTTATATTGACCAAGATGGATTTGAGGCAACGATGATGGTAAAGTATTTGATGCAAAAAAAAGTGCGTATCATATTAACATCTCTTATATAGTCTCTTGAATTGCTCAAAACCGAAACCGAATCAAAGTCGGGCTATGTTACATCAATTCATATCTTATCACCCGATAAACGCGATAGACGCATGGGACACAGCGATCCTCAACTTCTGCTAGGTTATAGTACCGGCGCTATTCTTATTTACAGATACAGAGCCAATATTTATGCTATAACTGCAAAAAGATTAAGAGCTCCTATCGATTTATCTGAATTTACAGAGTTTCCTTATTGTAACGTATTTGACTATTTTTTTTTTTTTTTTTTGTCAAAGTGTGTATTAACATAAATTATACATAGATCCCATTACACATTTATGCGGTGTTCGTTCTTACAATAGCTTAGGAATGACTGTTGTATTCGCGCAAGAAAAACCGTTAGACGATGTGAAATACGAATACTCTCGATCGTACATCAAAATAGTCGACACGCACGGCGATTCGACACGAAAGCAAAGAAAGATCATCAACCCTACGCACATGGATTCAACCATCTTGCTGACAGATTTAGTATTACCTCCTTTTAAAACCACCGAATTCGATCCGGTTATTCAGCTGTCAATTGTACTGGAGAACAAGGATACATTTGAACTCCAAATATGGTCTATTAGTCCTACGCATGTTCAAAGAGATCTGGGTTTCGAGTTGGATAAAGAAACTTGGGTTTCGGTGCTTCCGGGACGTGGGTTACGAGTAGGTGATTTATTCGTGTTCTATCAGCATACGCCTCAGACACAAGTACATACCATGCTAGAGTATCACAACGAACAGAGTAATACAAAGAGAAAAGCAAAGGGTGAAACAAGCAATAGAGCTGTCAAGAAGAAACATAAAAAGACCGTATTGCCTACTGATTCTCTTGGTTTACCAAAACTTGATTCGGAAATGGATGATTATCAAAATATACCAACCAAAGACGAATCTGCATTATCTAGCCAAAAAAACGCTGATAGTACAGCGCTTGCTGAAGACAGCGATTTAATGGACTTTGATAATATGGAACCTACTATTTCAGCAAACCAAGGACACGACAGTGGCTTCATTTGTACTGAGCAACTAGAACAAGCATCGCATGCAACTGGTTTAGAAGAGGATCAAATAGACAATGTCAATACTTCCAGTGATGATCCACCAGTCACAAATGATGTCAATATTTCAAATACGACACGTTTTAAATCAATTCAAGAACCTGTCAACTTGATTGAAACCAACGAATCAAAAGATTCGAGTGCTAAAGAACCTATTGAGATGACGGAAGAGGGTATGAACGCCGGTGAGATAGAGGTTGCATTGCCTGGTAAAGCAGATGCTCTGTCTGCAAAAGAAATAGTCGAGGGGTCTAGTGAAAGAACTGAGACGGATATGATCGTGGAAGATACTGGTGTAAAGCCAGAACATGCAAGTACAGTGTACGAGTCGTCGAATGAACAAGTGGATGTTCCTGAGACGAAAAATGCGGTTGCTGAAGATACTGATGTAAAACCAACTGAACAATCAATCGCAGATGAGCCTAACGATGTCAATGAAGAGACCATGAAAATCGTTGATACAAAAGAGATGGAAGAGTCAATCACAATGGATGAATATAACGATGAAGAGACTGTGGGAATGCTTGGTACAGAAGACGTAACCACTGAAATTACAGACGTAGAACCTACTGAACGATCAGTTGCTGCAGATAATCACAGTACCGAAGAAATGATGGAACCAATGGATGTCTACAACACTATTCCAGTGGACGAAACAAACGAACAGAAATTAAAAGACGATTATACTGAACTGGTCGATGATCTCATGGAAATAGTAGAACCAGACGATGCGGCGGCTCATCAAGATAGTACAGCTGAAGCAGCCGAGGAAGAAGAAAAGGAAATTACCGAAGTCAGTGACCAAGGTGTTATTGAGATGTTGGAAGAAGCTATTAAAATGGCTGAAACGATTCATTCTATTTCTGAAGAAGTGGAAGAAAAAGACCAAGCATCTGTTACTGAAACGAACGAATCTACAGACGAGACGCGTATTGAGCAGGAAATGAATGAATCGATCGAAACGAATGATTTGACTGCTGTAGATAATACTGTTGAAACAACACAAGAGGATACTCTAACAGTCGGTGGAGAATATACCGAAGGGTTTGAAATGGTCCAGACGACTGCAGAACCAGATCAAACTGGCCTTCTTCAACAGGTAGAATCATTATCGGCAAATCAACCACACCTAGATAATAATTATAACCCATCAATGCAGTTACTTGAAGAGCCGGTTATTAGAGGAAACCTTTTGGAAGTAGTCGAACAAGTCACTTCTGCCAGAGAAGAAAGTAAAGTGTTACAAGAAGATCAATTGGAATCGGATCAGGAATACGCAACTGAACAATCAGTCGAACCTACACCGTCACTCGTCGAAACATCGTTTTTGGCTGAAAGCGAACACGATATGCTGGAATCGACAATTGAAATCGGATCGTCTGACAGCGAAATCGATGCTACTGATGTAGCTACAGATAAAGTTGTAAGTGGCGCGTTGGCCCCCAGTGATCTACTATCTCACAGCGATATATCGTTTGAAGAAGATGATGAAATTCCGGATGATGACCATCATTCGTTTGAAGAAAATGATGATATTCCGGATTATGAACATGATTCGTTTGGCGAAAATGACGATATTCCAGATTATGAGCATGAATCCTTTGATGGCGATGATATTCCGAATTACGAGCAAGAATACTTTGATGAAAATGGTATTCCTGATTATGAACCCGAGTCTTCTGGAGTTTCGTATAACGGTGATCAATCTATAGATGCTGTGGATATTAGTGATGACTCGGATGCTTTAGAGTATCAAGGCGATACTGGCGAGCATGATGGTTTAGACTCTCAAGGCGATATTGGTGAGCAAGAGGGTAATGGCGTTTATGATGAAAATGAAGAAGCGTCTATTATACTGGGTAGCGAAGATAGCGAAGATAGTGACCATGCTGGTGAGATTTCACTTCGCTCTGAGGATCAAATTGAATCTATGGAAGAGGAAGATAGCTTGGCAGTGGAAACCGATGTATCTGGCGTACAATCGTTAATTACATCACCCTCTGCTATAGAGAGTCGAGAGTTAACACCTGTACAAGATGAAGAAGTGGATATGGAACAAGTATTGAAGCACTCGGAACAAAAGTTCTCTGAACTTCTTTATCAAGTCACGGGAGAAGAAGATTTAAGTAGCTTTATGGAGCAACCATTGATACCTAGAGAACAATTGAATGAATTGGGTATCTCTTGTTGGTATAATCCAGATCCTCATATGAAATTAACTTTGGTTCGCTACTGTGATAAACATAATTTGGGAACAAAGGTTGTGCCGTTATGTTATACTTTAAAGAAATCAAAAAAGGATTTAACAAAGGATGAAATTGATGAATATACCGCCATTTATAAAAAACATCTTTTTAAATTTCCCATGTACAACAAAGGTAAGAAATATAATGTATGTATGAAACTGGTTCTAACTAACTTTTTTTTTTTTTTAGATATCAATGTATTCGATGTAGAAGGACATCAACAGTTATTAAAAGACGAACTCAATTATTATAAGAAGAGTACCACTGGTTATACTGATCCGGAAGCCGCAAAAAATCGTAAAATATATAATGATTATTATGGATTCGGGTTACTTTAAATCTAAATAACTCATTCCTTTGCGTAACACTTTAACATAAAATTGTCACTATATAAAAAAATTGCTGTAATAAAAACCTTGCTTTTTTTTTTTTATCAACCCGTTATCTAAAGGAAAAAAGTATTATCCTACAATGTATAGACGTTTTAAGAAATAAAAACAAGATGGATAAGATCTTGTCAAATATATGTATATTGTGCTACTTGTTTTTTTTTAAGCGTCTCATATTGGTGAGAGATAATCTCGATCTAATTGACAGACATATGCGTCAGTTTGTGTCATTAAAAAAAAAAAAGTTACCAAAACGCAAGGAGTCTTTATACGTAGGCGTTATGTTTCGGTTTACATGATGTAGACAATGTTTCAACAAAACTACAAAAAAAAACTAGCTGTGACTATACTACTAGATGAATTGATAATAAATGAAAAGAGTCAATTGGTCTACCAAAAAAAAAAAAAAAAAAAAAATATTAAAATAACTGTTAAATTACTCTATTAATAAAAAAGGAGAGAAATATTAAGCGTAAAAGTATACAAATACTTTTCTTGTTTTGTTTGTTTAAACAAACATTGATTTATTCTATAAAAAACCAATGATGATATACATTAAAAAGCCTATAATGGCATTGACACTAGAAGAAATAAAGGCATGAGAAGTTCCAGAGTATAATTTATCGTCATCATCGTCACCAGGTCCGTACTTGGAAATAGGAGGGTCGATTTTATGATAACGAGCAGGGTCTGGCTCATCTAGTGTAGGATAAACCCATGATTCTTCCCAGTATGGGTGAGCGTCATTTATACATTTATGAATTGGCATTACGTTAAAGCTCTTTTGAAGTTCTGGTAACCATTTTTCAGAGATAAGAATGGTAGCATTACTATTTTCATGTTGCTAAAGTATTTGTTAGTATATTTTATTTTTAAAGGAAAAAAAAAAAAAAAAGTACTTACTAAAGTAATATGGCCGTGTTCTGTATCATTATTACTTAAACGATTTTTAATCCATGTTTTGAAGTAAGCATCAATAACTTCGGGTTTAAGATGACCTCTTCCCTTCATAACAAACTAAAAAAAAAAAAAAAAAAAAAAAAAAAGAGAAATATATTAGATAGTGATACTTTTTTTTATAGTAGGATACCTACTAAATTCCAGTCATTTGAATCTTGATCCCAAAGAATAGTTCTCATACCCATTTGCCAGGCGATAGCACGTACGCGGTCATCTACATCACCGTAAGGAGGTCTCCAACACTTTGGTGTAATACCTAGTGATTCCTTGATAGCTTTTTGGGTCCAATAAAGTTGAGCAACTACTTCTTCGTTGGTTAAACTTGTCATTTGAGGATGGGACCAAGTATGAGAGCAAATGGTATGACCATCACCTAATGCTCTTTGAGCAGCTACAGGGAATTTAATAACATTTGATCCTACAACTATAAAAGATATTAAACAAACGTATACATGATATATATATATAAAAACTTACAAAACAAAGTTGCTTTTTGTTTATTTGCAGAATCCACTAAAAAGTTATAGAACCTAGGTTGATCAAACTTTTTGTCTAATTCAGTAGTAGGATACCAAAACTTGTAAGGACCATCATCATAATTCAGTCCCCAGTCACCTTTATTAGGACAAAACGAGATATCTTCAGGAATATAGCTAATTTTTGGTTTCTTACAGAGACTAGCAGACCACCAACAATCGGGGTCTTCTTGAGCTGGATAATGGGTGATATCTAACACCCAATCTTTTACAATACGAGGTGGTGCCGTACCAACTTTGGATAGATCTAATTGCTTTAATACGGCTTGTACTTCTGGGTGGTTGACAGGTGGTTGTTTATTGGGTTCTGGGTAAGCCCGAAGATTTAGTTTAAATCCGGTCTTGGGCAATGGCCCCGATTTTATCTCGTCTTCAAACGGGTACCCTGTAGCGACGTAGGATGGTCCTTTGATATGAGATAGCCAGGCTGGTGAGGTCTGCACGTAATCTATGCGGTTGACTTTGGGTGGTTCAGTAGGTGTAGTGGCGGCGGCTACCACTATTATAAATGACGGTAGTGCTATTAGAAAAGAAACAACCATGGTTGATTAAGAAAAATAAAATAAGTGATAAAAAAGCATATTCGATAAAGTATATTATTTATATAGTAAAAAAAAAAAGCATTAAACAAAGTTTATAATAGTTATTTGTATTATCTGCGTAAATATTATACAAGTTCGAATTAAAAACTATATCTTTTTAGTCAAAATCTAAAAAAAATTCCCTACTTCCCAACAAGTGATTTTGAAATAATGCATTTATTGAGACTTTTTTTTTTTTTTTTTTTTTTTTAACAAAATATATATATAAAAAGGATGTATGGGATCTAAAAATGGTTTGTTTTCTTTATAAAAAAAAAAGCTAAAAAGACAAAATAAACGGGAAGAGAGAGAGAGTGTGTGTGTGTGTGTGCGGTAAGTATAATTATAAAAAAAAAATGAATAAAAGTGAAGATAAAAGATGAAAAATAAACAGAAAGAAAAAACTTTAAGGCTTAATACCCAAGTTTAATTTAATACCCATACTCATTAATTCAGTTGTAAGATATCTGAATACGTAAGGAATAGCAATCAAATCGATACCCTTTGATGTACCACAAGTTCTACATTCATAAGTACGACGGTTACCTAAAGTAGAGACAATCTTTGTACAAATAGGAGATGCTAATGAACCACAGAGACGACAAACGTATGCTTGAGAGTAATCGGAACAGTTCATAAGACGATCTTGAAGTAAGTAACTGGTACCGTGAGCAAGCAATGAATCACGTTCCATCTCACCGAAACGAATACCACCATGTCTCTTACGACCCTTAACAGGTTGCATAGTAAGGTTATGAACAGGACCTGTTGTACGGACCTGGAACTTATCGTTAACCATATGTCTAAGACGTTGATAATAAACAACCTACAATAAAAAAAAATGTTACAATCCTATTCTTTTTTTTATATATATATAATAAACGAAACTTACACCAATGTAAATATCCATCTTCATTTCTTCACCAGTAATACCAGAGTACATGGCTTCGTTACCGTGATAATTATAACCGGCACTTAATAATTGTTCACCAAAGTAATCAGCAGCAGTATTTTCTTCGTTAAACTTGAATGGAGTACTATCTTGAGCAATACCGTGAAGGGCACCAGCCTTACCAGCAATACTCTCGACGAACATACCAATGGTCATACGGGATGGGAAAGCATGAGGATTAATAATGACATCAGGTTGCATACCAGATTCAGTGAATGGCATATCAATAGCAGGATACTTTTGAGAACAGACACCCTTTTGACCGTGACGAGAAGAGAACTTATCACCAATGACGGGGGAACGAGTGATACGTAACTTGATATGTACCTTTTGTAATTCACCATTACCACTATCATCACCTAAAATACGAACTTCATCCACATAGGCATCTTCAGGACCCTTATATTTCTTAATAACGTTTTTACCGGTGGATTCATCAATGTATGAACAAAGAGGATCATCAGCAACTAAATGTGCACCGATATGAGGTAAACCATCATCACCAAGTTTATTACGGTATTTCTTTCCTTTCACAGGATCTAAACCAAATCTATAAGTGACGGGTTCACCACGAGAACGGTATTCGTTCAAATCAACAATTTCAGCCTTGTAGACAGTACCATAACCAAAACCACGTTCGTGAGCAGACTTGTTCAAAATCATTGCATCCTCCATATCGTAACCAGTGTATGAAATAACAGCAACAATGGCGTTGTTACCTTGAGGCCAACCATCTAAACCATAATGATTGTAAAGACTAGTTCTAACAACAGGTGTTTGACCGTTTTGAATACGATACATTTTGTTGTCAGTACGATGGTTCATAACAGTACTGGGTGTACCCATAGTTTGTTTACCCATTTGACATTGGTACATGTTACGAGGAGATTGATTGAAATCGGAGAAAGGAGTTTGGTTAGCAATGATGGAAAGAATGTTGGTAGGTGTGAATTCTTGATGAGAGGTGAGACCAGGGACAACTTCGTCATCCATACAAGCAATATCCATATAAACTTGTTCAAATGTACCGATCATATCAGTCTTACCATTACCAAGGAACTTGACAGGACGCATCATACGAGCAGGACTAGAGAAGATGTAAAGACCAGGGTATTCACCACCATAAGAGTTGGGAACATGTGCAACTTCTAAATCAAGAGGAACACCATGTTCACCATTGACTCTCCAAATTCTTAAACTTTCGGCTGCCTTAGTGGCAGTAGCAGGTGTACACCAGCCAATGATCTTACCGTCCAACATGACAACAATATCTCCAGGTCTGCCGATAGAATGAAGGAAACTTTGAGATACACCAAGAGCAGCAAGCAAACGAGGAATAGGCTTGACATCTAAAGGCTCATTGATAACCTTACACTTGTGAGCTAAATGGTTTAAAAGACCACAGGGAGAACCATCAGGTGTATGTACAGGACAAAGGAAACCCCAAGCTTCAGGGAGCAATTTACGAACAGTAGTTGTCTTTAATTCAGCAAAGAAAGCACCACGATGAATACAACGGAAATGTGCCAAGTAACGGAAAAAGTTCAACTTTTCTGCAACAATAGTAAAACCTGAAAATTGTTGAAGATCTAAACCTGTCTTACTCACAAGATTACCAGTGGCTAAAAAGTATGACATTTTAATACCAATATCACTGTTGACCTTACGATAAGCATTTTGGAAATAGGTGTCTATTATTATAAATAGTTAATATACACACGCACACACACATATACACACACACGTATATATATATATATATATATATATATATATATAAGGGACCAAAAAAAACTTACTGTTGAAGAAATCAACCTTTGCAGGATTTAATCTAATATCGTTACGAATTTGCATTTTAATACCGGTAAGCCAGTCGTGAACCTTTTCCTTCATAATCATGGTATAAAGATGGCCACCTAAAAGTACTTCTTGATGTTGAGGAGCATCTGGGTTATCAGCACCACATTCGCCTGAAACGAGTGAATAAAGTTTACGAATCATAAATGCTAAAAGGTTGAATTTATCCCGGTTATCATCCATATGAACAAGTACAAGCTTCTTTAAAAGAGCCTGACCAATTTCCTTATCAGTTAAATCATCATCTAAACCCATTGTGACTCTAAACTTTTCACCAATATAACTCAAACATTGATCTTGAGTATAAAGAGCATAAATCTTGAATGATCTTAATAATAATTCAATACGATCTGTCAAGAAAGTGTTTTGACGGTCACCTTGACAGAGTGCTTCAAAAATTTCTTTATCGGATGTAGGACATAATGCATTAAATACTAACATGGCAGGTAAAAGATATTCTTGTTTACGCCAGGCGAAACGGAACATGACATTACCGTCATTCAAGTAATGAATCGTATTTGTTAAAGTAGTTTGATCACGACGAGCACAACGAATGGCACAACCGTAAGTAGAATAAGTAGGACCACGGTTTTGGAAAGAATTACGAATGATGGCAGTGACATGGTTACGACGAGGTACAATTAAAAGACGAATTAATTTCTCGATACCGTTCACAACAAAATAACCACCCATTTCTTCTGATTCTTCGTGATGAGCTACAAGTTGCTTTGGGTACATTCCGTGCAAGTTACAACGATTGGATCGAACCATGACGGGAACAAGACCAAGATCACGAACGTCAGACTGAACGGGACCGTTGTTTACACGCCAACAAAGCTTACCTTGTAATTTACCACGGTAAGTGTTGAGACGTTCACGACATTCGGAAGGATAGATACGACGACTGACAGTGACAGTATCACGTTCATTGACCATGGGACGATTTAATTTGACGTCTTCGAGCCAATAAGTAAGCTTATTGCCAAGTGTTTGACCAGTAGGATCTAAATTGATGTCATTCGAAGCATTATCAAATACAGAGAAACTTCCAATATCTGCTACAGCATAGTCTAATAAACCTTGTTGTCCTTCACCGAATTCACTAATACTGTTAAATGCTTCGATATGAGGTGCAACTACTTCTTGTAAAGAAGGTGTACCGAACTTCTTATCAGAAGGGTTACGGAACATGAGTTCACGTTCCACCGTATTGAATGTCGACATTTGTTGTTGTTCCTTCCTTTTGATATATAAGAAAAAAAAATATTTTTATTTATATGAAAAAAAAAAAACTACTATCCAAAAAAAAAAAAAAAAAAAAAAAAAAAAAGTGACTCAATTATAAACAAGTCATGTAAAAAAGAAAGCCTTCTTTTTTTTGTTTCCGCTTTTTTGGTGTGTGTGTGTGTGTATGTGCGTATGTATGTTTATATGTGTGTTTTTATTTTATTTAGAAAGAGAGAGAGATAGAGAAAGAAGATAGAGAGGGGATCATTGATTTTGGTTTTGTTGTTGTTGTTGCTGTTGTTGAAGTCTTTGCATCATCATCATAACATTATTATAATTATTTGGGTCATCATTTTGATTATTATACATATTATTCATAATATTACCAGGATTCATCATGATATTATTTGGATTCATCATACCATTAGCAGCTAATAAATCATTTGGATTAAATTGTTGTGTAGTAGGAGATGTAGTATCTAACTGAGGATTATAACCATTTCCTATACCCATCATCATTTGTTGTTGCTGTTGTCTCAGCTGTTGTTGTTGTTGTTGTCTCAACATGGATTGAGGATCCATTGTCATCATATTGCGTGGTGTAGTTGGTGTAGAAGTTGGGCTAGATGATTTCAAGAATTGTTGTTGTTGTTGTTGACGCATAGCAGCTGCTTGTTGACGCATCATTTGTTGTTGTAAATTATTATTATTATTATTACGTGGTGATTCTTCTTTACGTTCATTAAATAATCCTTGTGCTGTACTTAGGATTTCGTGAATCTTTTTACCAATTTCGGATTTTGGTGGTGGTAAAGGTTTAAGGTCGGGTGGCGATGGTGTTTTATATTCTTCACCTGGTTTAACCATTGAAATATCTGCCATCGTAGCGAGATATGTCAAATTAGATTGTAATCTAGCTTGGTATCTTTTTTTTTTCTCTGTAAATTAGTTATGCTACTTTTTTATTCTTTTTGTAAATATAATAACTTACATGCCCAAGTTGGGTTCTAAACTAATTCCTGTATTTTGACTCTCGATACATAATCGAATCAATTCTATATTCAATGCTAAAATCTAACATATATGTATATGTTGTTATTATTACACGAAAAAAATAGAAAAAAATAAACCCTCTGATTTTACTTACAACTTCTACACGCTTGGTATTTATATCAGTTCCATTGGCTGTACTTGTTATAGGTGTAACATTATTAACGGGCGATAATATTTTTCCTTCTGTCAACATATCTAATCCTGCCATAGGTGAAGACTGTTGTTCACTCATTGGTGATATCGTAGTATTATTAGGTATAACAGGCGTTTGTTGTACCTGCTGCGCTTGTTGTTGTTGAGCCTGTTGTTGAGCTTGTTGTTGAGCTTGTTGTTGAGCCTGTTGAGCCTGTTGCTGTTGAGCTTGTTGTTGAGCTTGTTGTTGTTGCGCTTGCTGTTGTTGTTGTTGTTGTTGTTGAGCCTGCATTTGTTGCATTTGCTGCATTTGTTGTTTTCTTAAATGTTGTTGTTGCTGCATCAAGATGAATTGATGACGTTGTTGGTCATCCATACGTTGCATTTGAGCGATTTGTTGTTGTTGTTTACTCCATTGTAACTGTTGGTTAGGGTTCATGTTGGGAGTGCCCATATTATTAGGCGTACTCATGTTGGGCGTACTCATGTTAGGTGTGCTCATGTTGGGTGTATTGATATTGGATGTATTGGGTGTATTCATGCTGGTATTATTCATATTAGGAGTTCTATAACCTTGTTGTTGCTGTTGTTGTAATTGTGCCATGACAGCGTTATTCATCATTGGACTTTGTTGTTGTCTTGGACTTTGTTGTTGTTGCATGGAAGAAATAGCTGGGGATCCAGCCATGGGTGAGTTAGTAGGACTAAAAGATTGCGGCTGCGGTTGTGGTTGTGGTTGTGAAGATTGTCCATACATTTGTCTTTTGGCAATCAAGTTTGCCATCAGAGCTGGATCAAATGAAGCGGGTTGTTGTTGAGGACTACCACTGGCGTTACTTGCATTGCCGTCAATCTTTTGAGTAGGGAAACCATTTACAACAGATTGCATGTCGGGCGGTAAGTTGGCCATATATTGTGGTTGTTGTTGACCATATGGAAGGTATGCATTATTACCTTGATTTGTATAAGGATTCATGATGAAGTTTTTTAAGAAAAAAAAGGCAAAAAAAAAAAAAAAAAAACGTATAATTTTTTTTTTGGCAGGTTTTTTAAATAATGGTAAAAAAAATACCTATTGGTTGTTTATTTTCTGTGCTTTTTGTATCTTTTACGCCGGACCGAACACTAAATGGACCGTCACCTTTTTTACGTTCACTTTGATGCCAAATGCTTGTAAGAAAAGATCCCCTCTTTAAAGAAGTTCAAAAGGAAAGTGTAGATAACTTGTTTAAAGTTGCAGAAAAAAAGCAATGCCTTTTTTAGAATTACAAAGAAAAAAAAATTAGGTTTAAAAAAAGAAACTTAATCTTCTTTTCCTTCTTTCATCTTGTAAAATTGCAAAGCAATTTAATATAAAAAGACGTAGTTATCTATAAAAAGGAAAGTATAGTACATAATCAGTATTATAATATAAATATACTTTCAGGTGGTAAAGAGAAAGGAAGTACCCGTTTTTTCCAGGGCAAAAATATATGAGGAACAATTCTTATTCTCCAGTTAATCTCAGTTCAATATCCGCATCAATCGAATTTTGATTCGAGGTGCCAAAAATTAATAGAACATAATATGGTTCTATATGCTCTTTGAGATTTTCTGATCATGCTGTCTATCAAAAAGGGATAGATTATATTGCTTTTTTTTTAAAAAAAGTTATTTTGCTTTACGTTACTAGTAGCCAAAAAAAAAAAATTTAAAATGGAAAAAGTATAGTATATTTAGTCCGTGCTTTCTCTATCGTACGTTTTTTTTTTTAAAAAAATAGATGTTTAAAACGTCTTGTTCTCTCCAAACATATTTTTTTGCTGCCTTTTATAATGTTTTAAGGGAAAACCTTAATAAGGCATAAAACGCCGATTTAATGTTTTATTACCAAGCCTAGATCGCGGATTTTTTTTTTTTTACCTTGAATAAAAAAAAAGGGTCTCAAGTGGTTCCTGGCAAGAGGAAGAAAAAAGGGATAAAAGTTGATTGGTTGCTACGGATACGGACTGTCATTACAAAATTTGCTTAGCATATTGTTATGGTTTCCGATTATAAAAACCTCAAAACAGCACGAGAGTGCGTAAGGATGATTTTCCGGGAAGAGATTGCTCTTATCATATTTTAAAGAATTCTAGTGAGCAGAGAATACGACGAAAGGGTATTGTTGTAAAAGGCATCACGTGCTAAGTTTGAAACAACGAATGAGTCCAACGAAAAAACTCCACCCCCTTTTCTCAAATAAAAACTGACTTTCTTTTTTTCTGGTTTTTTTTTTCTTGTTTCTTGAAATATTTTTTATATTTACATAAATAGTAAGTTTATGTATAAACAAAAGCAATTGACATATTTTCTAAAAATAATTATATAGAATGAGTTTACGTAATTTAAAAAAGGGTCACAGCGAAACGACAAAAGAGGTTGTATTAGATCCTCATGAAGAAATTTATGAACCTCATGAAGAGATCTCGGATGAATCCGAAATGACAGGAAAGGCTTCCCCTTTTGTCTACTTGCTTGTTATTTGCGTTTGCGTTGGTGGTTTTTTGTTCGGTTATGATACCGGTGGTAAAACAATTATACAAATATATATATATATATATAATTTTAAACTTTTTTTTTTTGATAGTTATTTCTGGTGCAATGACACTTTTACATGATGAATTTGAAATGACAAATACTATGAAAGAACTTGTTGTAGGTGGAACTACTTTTGGTGCTATCTTTGGTGGTTTTGGTGCTGGTGTTGTAAGTTTTGAAATAATTTGGGAACTTTTTTTTTCTCTCGTACTAACTAATTTATATTTTTTTTTTGTAGTTAAGTGATAGGTTTGGAAGAAAGGTTTGTACTACTGTTACATATTTTTTTAGAAAAAAAAACTTAATCTTATTTATCATAGATCCTTGTGATTGTTTCTTCAGTAATTTTTATTGCCGGAGCACTTATTCTTGCACTGGCACCTAATTATGGCGTTCTTTTATTTGGTAGAGTAGTAGTTGGTTTAGCAGTTGGTATTGCATCCATGATTGTACCAGTCTATGTTAGTGAATTATCGCCTAAACATATTCGTGGTAGATTAACCACATTAAATACTTTGGTGATCACGTTTGGTCAAGTGATGGCCTATGTGATGAACATTGCTTTTGCTACTGTACCTGAAGGTTGGAGATATATGTTTGGTGTAGCTGGTATTCCTGCATTATTTCAATTTGTCATTATGCCTTTCCTTCCTGAATCACCTAGACGACTTATTGCTATTGGAAAAATTGATGAAGCTAAAAGTGCCATTCGTAAAGTCTATGGCGATTCTGTAACAGATACATTTATTGATAGAGAAGTCAAGATGATCGATGATGATATTCATGTTTGTAGATCTGGTTCTTTCAAGGACTTTTTACATAGAGATAACTTTATGCCTTTAATCATTGGTAAGTGTGTATTATATTTTTTGTAATTTATATTGTGTGACAGCCGTTATATAGAACTGACTTTTTTTTATACTTATTTATAGCATGTATTTTACAAGCAGCTCAACAGCTTTCTGGTTTTAATGCTGCCATGTACTATGCAGCAACTATTTTACAAATGGCAGGATTTAAAAGTAATGAAGGAGCTACCAGTGTTGCTATTATCGTAGCAGCTACCAATATGGTTTTTACTGCAATTGCAATTACAGTCATTGATAAAGTAGGTCGTAGAAAAATGCTTTTGTTTACTATGCTTGGTATGATTGCAGGTTTAATCGCGTTAGGTGCTACATTTGCTGCTCAGCAAGGATTCGTTACTAAGCAAGATTTTTGTGATGCTTACTCTGGTAACTGTGCTCGTTGTGTCTTGGATTATGATTGTGGATGGTCTGCTTCTCAAAACATCTGTATTCCTCAAAAGGGAAATTTAGAAGATTTGTTTCAGAGTACTACAGGTTGTCCTGCTCAGTCTCAAGATAAGGCTATTACTGGTGTCTTGTTAACTTTCTTGGTTATCTATGTTGCTAGTTATGCACTTGGTCTTGGGTATATTCCTTGGTTAGCTCAAGCAGAAATGTTCCCTATGTCTATTCGTGGTAAGGCAAATGGTGTGGCTACAGCTGTCAATTGGATTTGTAATTTGGCTATCTCGACCTCTTTCTTATCGTTGACGGATGCTGTTACTACTGCAGGTACATTTTGGTTCTATGCTGGTCTTTCCATTGTTCTATGGTTAATGTTGATCCGTTTAATGCCAGAAGTAAGTTTTTTGACAGCTTTTTATAAGTGATTTTTTGAACTAATTTTTTTTTTTTTATAGACTGCTGGTAAATCACTTGAAGAAATTCATGAATACTTTCTTAAAATTTAATACAACCTAATTTTTATATACTTTTATTACAATAACAAAAATTCCTATTAATTACTTTTTCTTCTCACTAATATCCTTTCCCTCCCCTTCCCTTTAACTTTTAACTTTTTTTTTAAAAAATAAAATATATGTACCCTTAAGCTATCCTTTTTTATATATTTATGTAAAGTATGTATGTCCCCCGTTATATAGGATACTTTGTGAGAAGTTTTTTTTTTTTTATACCGGGATCGATACTCGGCTGCTGAACCAAGTAATGCCCTTTCACTCGTATTAAGTAGTAATTGATGCGCCCCTCATCCCCCTCCCCTTTTGCACAAGTCGTATCGACGTCACCAGAAAAAAATGCAAACATGAAACCTAGACATTGATTGGCTAACCACCCAGGGATCTGTCTTTTTTTTCTTTGTAAAAAAACAACCTTTTTTTCTCCTTACTCCTTACTCCACAATTATGTTCTCACCTGTTATCAAGAAAAGTGTAAATATGAATAAATATAATCGCGTCAATGATTTCATTACTAAAATTTATATATATATATATATATAGTTTGCTGTAGCAGCTGCAGGTACGGCTTGGGTTGCAACTACACCTGTTGTTTTCGCTGAAGAAAAGAGAACCAAAGTAAAATATTTTTTACATACAGTACGTGAAGAATGTGTATATTAAAAAAAAAACTTTTTTGTAGCTTAGTATTTACGATGAACCTGAGCCAGAGGTTGTTATTATTGAGTCACCTACAAAGCTCGAAGAACAAGTTTATATTGCACAAAAGTTAGCTAATGAGACTTTGGAAGAAGGAAAGGTACAGCTGGAAACCGCCCCTTATTATGATTATTAGAAACTAATTGATATTATATAGACTCACGTCAACAGCTTTGTACAAAGAATTCAACAATTGGAAAATGATGTTACATGTAAATAATATATATACGCACAAAGAAAAAAGATTGTTTACTTAAAAAGGGGTTTTATTTATATAGCTAATATCGAAAGCACCATTGATAAGGATGAAGAGATTTTCCCTAACGCTCTCTACATTGGTGTAGCAGCTTTAGCTGGTACCATTATTGCTCGTAAGCGTAACATTGTACTTCGTTTCTTGACATCCAGTACTTTAGCTATTGGTACCTCATACTATTTACTTCCCAAGACCAGTCATAACGTCCAAGCTCAACTTGAGAAAGCCGAAAAGAATTATCCTCATGTTCTTGCAGTTCACGAAAAGATCAACGAATCAGTATTCGGTGTTCGTAAGCAAGTAGATGATACAGTTGCTCAATTACGTGGAGCCGTTGATGAAAACGCTAATAAATTACGTCAACAAATTCAAGAAAACACTGATAAAGTAAAGAGTCAAGTTAATAGTGCCGTTGGATCTACTAGTACTGAAGCAAAAGATAAGTTTGATGAAGTAAAGAAGAATGTTGAAAGCATGTATTCTACAAGATCTAACGTAAGTTGAAAAAAATGTTATTTATCTGTATGTTATAATTAAGTAATTGCATTTTTCTTTTTAGCCTGGTGTTGAGGAAACTTTGAAAAAGAACTAAAAAAAAAAAGAGATATAAAAAATAAAAATATGATTATTTAGAATATATATATAAACATTTAGCCTTTATATTACAAAAGTGCAATGGATCATATATGACGTTCTAAGATCAAAGAGAAAACCTATTGCATACAATTTATATTCTTAAGCATGTTTTGTAGTACATTTGTAACGTGCTAAAAAATACAGTAACAATGTAGTAACTGGATAAACACGGGAAGTTGACCTACTTTCATCAAAGATGTTATTTTCCAAATGCCACCTGAAAAAAAAACGCAATGGATCCAAAGAGAGCAAACCCTATTGGACACAATTTTGTAATCAAAACCATTTACCCTTTTTATATGTTTTTCTAAAAACGCAGATTAAAAAAAAACGATACACTTTTCTTTTCTTTATTAAAAAAGAATCCTGTCATGTATTCTTACCCACCCGAATACCTACTTCATCCAGTTCCAGTATTAGCAGTATATGGTTTAACAACTACAGATGAAACTTCATTACTTGTTGATGTTGAACCAACTGAAGATGCTAAAAGAAGTTCAAGATCAGGCTTGGTTCATTCACTTACAAGTATCTTGACTGCCAAGACTGAGTATACTCTGTATGAAGCAACAAGATATTTGACTAGTAACCAAACTCCACCTTTTAAAGTTATTACTGTTTCCAAGGTACATAAAGTGATACGCACGCGTTTACGTATAAACTAAAGTATATACTTTTATTAGGATTATGTATTGCCTCAAAAACAATTAGCTGCTTCACCAAACTTACCACTTCCTCATTCTAACTTATCACCATTATGTCATAACTCGCCTTTATATCCTGATGGTATCATGACCCCTCTTTGGATAAAAAAACACTTGTATTCACCAAGTGTTATGGTTGGATTTTATGACTTGTGGGAGTTACAAGGTGAACCTGGAAGTGCTCCTAAACCTAAACGTGAAACAGGACCTTTAGCTTCGCAAGTACTTATTGATCCTACAGAAAGAGAACACGATCATAATCTATCTACCGAAATAAATACTAAACGGTAAAGAGAGAGAAAATCAAATTGTTGGTTATTATACTTATTTTTATTTTGTAGTAAATACTTTCAAGACAAAGGAATTAAATTTGCAGCTGTTATTATATTAAAGCAACGATACACAGGTAAAAAAAAAAAAAAATACAAATATACATTATGGAAAATGATATTTAAAAGGGTGACATTATTTTAGATGCGTCAATCGAAGAAAGATTGTCGTCTATTAGAAAGCAATGTGGATTAGACACCAAAAGTTCATTTTTTACAGTAGCACCTGGTACAACGACTGAATTACAAGACTTTGCTAATAACTTGTACCGAGCTCTTCACGAACCTGCTATTCAATTCTACAGTAACAGATTAAAAAAGATTCGTAAAAAAAAATCTAAATTACCTTCACCTGCTATGGTTCCTAGAGCCACACCTGATTTATCTTCTACGGATCCTCAACCGTTATCTATCACTGGTTGGATGCTTCGATATGATTTTAAAGCTGCCTTTTTTCAAGAGGCTAAACAAGAAATTGATGGTGCTCTCAAGTAGGTATATAATAGTAATAAGGAGGAGGAGTCGAGAAAAAAAAATTAATCGATTTTATTTAGGTCGTATGAAGCAGCATATAATATTATATCTGATATGCTTGCACCAACATCTTCAATTACAATGGGCCATGTCAATTTACAAGTCCATGAAAAGAGATGGAAAGAAGCTAGAGTGTTAGCCGATTGTATTAATGTCAAGATATGTAAGTTTTATCTGTACATGAATGATCCTACCGCTGCCTTGGGTCAATTGAACGGCCATTTACATATGTTTCAATCTTATTCTCCTACTTGGGGTATGGGAGAACAAACATTTGAGTATTGGGCGTGGCTTTCAAAGCAGTAAGTATTGTATAAACTGTATTTGAGCGTTTATTCTTATATATATATATATTTTTTTAAAAAAAAGGTACCGAATTTTTGCAGATATTATTGATGCAGCTATTCATGCTGGATATAAAGTACCTGTACCTACAGCTTATTTAACCTCAGTCAGCGGTACACCTGGTAGTCCATTACTAGGCAACCCTACTACAGGATTTACAAGTACCAGTGGATGTAACCCAGGAGCTATTTTACAACATCCTGGATTCTATTATCATTTAGCAGCCATGTGTTGCGCAGAACGACGTCGTCGATTCTTGGAACTAGAGAGATCAACAGAAACTGCTACAACAGAACCCTCACCTCAACTTATTTCTGAAAAACTAGTAGATCATTCTAGTCTTACCATTGAGCTATTAACTAAAAGTTATGAGCAATTCAAAAGGTACCGTAATGGACGTATGACACTTTATTTAGCAGCAGAAATTGCAGGTACATACTACGAAACAGGTAAATTTGAAATGGCAATCAAATTCTTTGAACGGATTGGAAAGACATATCGTAAAGAAAAATGGCATATGGTGCTGACATCTATTTTGAGATGGTCCTTAAGGTGTGCCAAAGAACTTGGGTCATGGGAAAGAGCAATTGAATGCCTTGTTGAGTTGTTGGCAGATGATTTACCGATGCCTGATAATAAACGAATTGATATTCAAAAGGAGCTGATGGATATTTTAACGGTGCATCCAGGTGCTAATTTAGAAGAGCATACTACGCCGTTGGTGATTCAGATGGATCAAATTAATGCGTTTACTGAGTGTCATGTTCAGATTAAAAACCAAACTCATTTTGTAGGTGCGCCTATTGAGTATCAGGTTACGTTGAAGGCAAATAAGTCTTCGCCTCCAAATACGTTACGGTTTAGTTCGGTTAAGATTGTGTTTAGCGATGCTAGGTATAATGTGGTGTTGAAGGATAGTGGTATAGAGACAGAACAAAAGATTTTGGGGTTGATTGATTTCTCGGATGCGTTGAAGAAAGTGGTAACGGGAGAAGATGAGTATTTGGATTGGTATACTGCGGATGCTGATCTTAGAGTAAGTAAGAATCAAACAAAGGTGTTCCAAGGTTCTTTGGTTCCTGAAGATTGTGGTGAACTCAAGGTAAGTGAAAGATGAAATGAAATTAGTGGGTATGTGTATTATACTGACACGATTTTTTTTTTCCCATAGATTTTGAGCGTTTCTTTTAATTTGATTACTCCTCATTGGAAAGTTGAATTGAACTATCCAGTTGATAAGACTACTGAAGATCAACCTGTAACAAGAAGAAAATGGCTTGAATCGTTATCAGGTAAAAAAGAAAAGAAAAGATACGACGTGTTTTTAACGCGTATTTCTAAAATAGATAAATTGGTATATAAAATTTTGGATGGTCGTGGATACCATTCAACTGTAAAGTAAGTAAAAAAAATATATATTTCGATTCAAAAAGAGACTAAAAATGTTGTATACAGTGTTATGCAAAAGCCTCCAAGCATCGATCTTAAATTCGAACACGCAGCACCCGCCTTATTAGACGAGTTGTTTAAACTGGATATTATTATGACGAGTTCTGAAACTGAACCTGTTGAAGCTACTATCCATGCAGAGATTAAAAATTCGGAAGGAGCAGGTAAAAGAAAAATGCATGTAAAGAAGATTTAGACGCTGATTTTTTAATAGTGATTGAGGATTATATCGCTTTTACGATGGATGATGATAATGAAGATATTGGTTCTGTAAAAGAAACAACAGTTGGAAGAATCGAGCCTGGTCAATCTGCTAGTAAATCCATTTTCCTTCATGGTGGAAACGTGACAGGATCTAGATTAATTAGTATTACAGTAAAATATACCATTGTCGGTAAAGATGCTTCTTTACCTGTAGAAAAATCAGAATCACTTCGTATTCCTTTTATTGCTCCGTTTGATGCTAACTTTGAATTATGTGCTCAAAGTGAAAAGTTGCAGAAATCTATAGCACCTGATTTGGAGTACGCTGAAAGATGGCTTATGGTGGCTGCTATTCGGTGCTTCTCTGCTTGGGATTTGGATATTAAAAATGTTCAGTTGGAAAATAATGAGGCGTTTAGTCATCAGTATACATCATTGTCATTGATTTCTAGAATGGATGATTTTGATAACCAACGTAAGTGGTTATATTGATTGTTTATATACATATATATATATATGGTATTTATGTTGTTTATAATTATAGAATGGAAGACGGGTCATGTATACAATGCAAATTATTTATTTAGAATAGCTACTACTGATGTTACAGAATTACAATCAGCTGTTCCTGCCGGAACTATTGTAATTAATTGGAAACGGTATGTGTATAGAATAACAACTTTTTATTTGTGCGTGTATACTGACTATTATTTTAGATCTGGAGGTCATGATAAGTATTACAAGTCTGTTATTCGTTTACCATCAATTAAATTCCAAAATCAAGACCTTGTTGTCGTTGCAGGTAAAGCTTTCTCTATTTAAATCAATAACTCGGACTAATTATATTTTAGATATCCCATCCGAGATTTACTTGAATGAACCTTTTACCTTATCTTATACAGTATACAATCCTACTGAATATTTGGCAGATTATACAGCTTCGATTGAACTTAGTGAAGCGTTTGTGTTCTCTGGTTACAAGATGTTAAAGAGTCGTGTTTTACCTCTTTCCAGAGTTAGTTATCAATACACATGTTATCCTTTGTTGGCTGGTAAAGTCAAATTACCTAGACTTAAAGTGATGGCCACACAACAACAAAGTGGTGAAAAGGAGGTACCGGTTGAAATTGCAGGTACTGGTATCTCTATCGCTTTAGATAATGATTTACAGCCTAGACAGTCTAGTACGCCCGATTTAACTCAACAACCTGTTTTGGCTTTTGTCAATGCTAAGCGAAAGTTTTAGAATAAAAAGGATTTTGTATTAATTAAAACTGTTTCTTCTTATTATTAATATACTTTGATTAAAGAGTATCTTTTTCGAAAAGTCTGGTAGTAGCATTTTAAACTCGCTGTCAGTTTTTTTTATGCAATTAATAATATTATCAAAAACGCCATATACCTCAATGATTTTATATTTGTCTGCACTTGAGGTCTTTATTTAACTAAACAAACCCCTTCTTACATCAATCAAAATGAACTAAACGCAAGAATAACGTTATTATGTCGTTACTCTTGATCTTTATTACCGTATTCTTTCCAACACTATTTCAATAGGATGGAGGGCGTCAATATACTGTCGTTTTCATAGCTTAACGTATTATTTTGAATCTATTTTCGTATAAGATTTTTTTTTTACTTTCTTAGAGCAGTATATCATGATAATTTACTCATTGAAACTGTTCCCCCAGTGCCCAGTGGGTAATAACTCTGATTAATTGGTATGTCATACAACATTTATTTATTAGTTTTGGAACAAGACATACATGTTAACCAAAAGTCTCATTAGCGTAAGACCAATTAAGACAACTTTTAAAATTTTATGCTGACGTCACCTTATTTGCTGGGGAAATAAGTGGGTTCTTAGCCTGGCTGTGTAGTGTTTTTTTTTTTTTGGTATCCAGACTTGTTTCTTTTGTTAATTAACCAAACGAACTCCCCACTCTTTTTTTAACAATGGCATCACGATTAGTTAGCGCCTCCATCGCTCGTCTTCCTCGTCAACTTTTAGCAGGTAAAAAAAAAAATTTGACATTTCAGAAAAAGGAAAGGGGCCCAACCATATTGACAACTTTTTTTTTTTTTTTTTTTTGTATATGTAGCTAAGTCTGTTATTCGCACTACACCTGTTCGTGCTTTCACTTCAGCTTCTGTAAAGTACCAAGGTAAAATAATATCTTTATAGAGAGAGAGAGAAAAAAAATCGATACACAGAGTTAGAATAGAAAAGAGTTAATATATTTAAACATAGCTGCAGATAAGAATTACGAACAAATTTCAGCCGACCCTAATTTCAAGTCTGGCAATGATGCCCTTCACGAATATGGTCAATATCTTATGAACACCTTACCCAAGTTTATTCAACAATTCAGTGTTTATAAGGATGAATTAACTATTTACTGTGCACCTACTGCCATTACTCAAGTTATGCACTTTTTACGTGATCACAGCAACACTCAATTTAAATCTCTTATGGATGTTACAGCAGTTGATTTCCCTAGCCGTGAAAACCGTTTCGAGGTTGTTTACAATTTATTGAGTATGAAATATAATGGACGTATTCGTGTAAAGACTTATGCTAGCGAGATTTCTCCTGTCCCTTCTGTTGTACCTCTTTACAGCTCTGCTAACTGGCAGGAACGTGAAACTTATGACATGTTTGGTGTATTCTTTACAGGTCATCCTGATCTTAGACGTATTTTGACTGATTATGGTTTCGAAGGTCATCCTTTAAGAAAGGATTTCCCTCTTACAGGTTATGTTGAAGTTCGTTATGATGAAGAAAAGAAGCGTGTTGTTTCTGAACCTGTTGAGTTGGCTCAAGCTTTCAGAAACTTTGATGGCGCTATTTCACCTTGGGAACAAAACGGTAAAAGAATTTAATGTGTAATTTTTTTTATTTTATTTTTATTAATTGGTTTATTATTAGGTCCTGGACGTGATGATACACCCAAGAAGATTGAAGGTGAAGAAAAGAAATAGATTTATTTATAATAATAATAATAAAAAGAGGCTACCAAAAAAAATATATATATAAGAATATAATTTACATATTTTCTCTCCCTTCCTCTTCTTCTTTTTTCTCTTTTTTTTTTTTTTTTTTTTTTTTGTTTAATGGAGATTACAGATTCTAACTTGATTCAAACTTCAGGTACAAATTTTTTTTTACAGTGAAAGAAAAATAGCAGACGTTTTAAAAAAGTAGTTTCTTTTTTAGAAGTGCCTATTTCTACCGGTAAAATATAATATAAAAGGATGTAATATACATGTATCTAATAAGATTTGCCAAAAGTGTTTTGGATTTCGCCTATTATTGTTGGTAGTATTATTCTATTGATTCTAATTATAGGCTATAAAATGAAACGATGCAGAAATTATTATGATCAAGAAGAAGAGGAGGAAGAAAGATTAATACCTAGTAGTAACGGATTTAGTTTAAAGAAAACACCAACTTATTACCAATGGAACCGGACGCCACCTTCTTGCCATAACCCTCCTAATCCCGAAAAGAAATCATGGGAGCAAAGAAGAACTGTTTTATTAAAAAAGTATTCTGCTGTTGAATAAATATGGGTCCCTTTGGTTATTATAATATATATATATGGTCATATATATTTGTTTATTTATTTGTGTGTGCATAGAAAAAAAGAGAGAGAGAGTGTGTGTGTGTTTGATTTACATATGTATAGGGTTATGGTGCACTAATTGACTTATCTTCCAATTCTTTTAAAAGAAAGGATTTTGTATTGGGTGTATCATATTGTCCACGTATAGGTGGTAACTTGTTCTTGACAGATATCATACTTCTTTCCTTCATCTCTTGTTGTTGCGCAATCAACCGTTGATGTAGTTGTAATTGTTCTTGTAATATTAATAATTGTTTTTGTTGGGTTTTATGTGCTAATAAGGCATTTCTAGCGTTTGCTGGTAATCCTTGTAAGTGACTAGTTTGGTTCATATATGTACTGTTGTATTGATTATTCTTGAGATTATTATTAGTGTTATTATTATTATTATTATTAACAATTGGTTTCTTGATTGGCTTTGGTAATGGCTCGATAGGATCTTTTTTTTCCTTCTTCTTTTCGATAATTTCTTTCTTTGTTTCTTCTTCATCGGTAATTATAATTGTATTATTATTATTATTATTATTGGATTGATTTGAATAATTAGTATTGTTATTAGTCATACGACCTTCTACTTCCACACGTAATTCAAGTGACCCAACCTTTTCTTTTAAGGTCTTGGTTCTCTTTTCCAAATACTTTATGAAATCAACAGCTTTAAATAAAACTGTACTTTTAGAATTATTTATATTCTTTAAAGTTGGAATAAGATCAGTTAAATCTTTGAATCCATTACGAATAGTACTTCTTCTTTTTTGTTCAGAAGCAATATGATTGGCTCTTTTCTCTTCTTCTGTTAACAATTCCTTATTGGTTCTTGGTTTCTTATTTGTTGTTGATTTTTCATGGGTGACTTGTAGAGTGCGCTTTCTGTTGTTATTGGTATAAGGTGAAGAGATAGAATCACTTTGACGAAGGTATATTGATTGAGGCATATCATCTTCGGACGTTACGCTATTTGTATTGTTGATAGAAGGAGATCTAAGTCTGCATTGATCAGCTGTTATGGAGGGTGATGTTGGTAGTGATGCAATAAGTGAAAGCCTTTGATGTAACATCTTTTGCTCATCAAGAGACTGTAAGATTGAACTTCTTCTGTATTCCTCTTTTTCTTCTAATAATTCATTTTCTTCTTGAGGTGATGGTTCTTGGTTATTATTATTAAATACATGGAAATTACTATTGTTGTTTGATGGAAATTGCATCTCTGGGTCCATGAAAAATGCATCTAGAAAGCTTGAAAATGCTTTTTGATCATTTTCATCTAATACTGTATTAGGTTCAGACATGAATGTAAAAGGTTCCTGTAAAAATGGATCCGTAATAATAGAAGGTGAAAATTCATCTGTTATAGCTGCTGAAAAGTCCGTGTTCATACCGAAGCTAAATTTAAAATCTATATTAAAAATTCGATATATATATATAAGCAAAAAATAATACATAAATATTTAATATGTATATATATACATTACCTTCAAATGGTACAGGCTCTTGTAAGGTTTCATTATTATAGCTAGATTTCAATTCGGAAGGGTTACTAGTAGCACTATTATATAACCAAGATTCATCATTAAAAGATGAGTTTGGTATCTGATTAAAATTCATTGTAAGAAAGAAAAATAACAAAGAAGAAAGAAAAAAAAAAAAAAGAAAAAAGAAATATAATATAACAAAAAGTGCTTATGTATGTGTGTGTGTAAATTATATTTTCACAAGCTTTGAAACCACGTTTCTCCACTATTTCTTATTTCTTACGTTACACCAAAAGTTTTGGTTTATATTATCACATGTTAGAGTACATAAACTTCCCCATAAAAGGCTTTATAATAGTCCCGTGACCCTTTTTATTTATAAGTGTTTATAATCGAGATGTATTCTTCATTTTTGAAATAATACTACGAGATATATCAAGTGCAATAGCCTCAATTGTTACCATAGGATTCACTCCTACTGCAGTAGGAAATACGGATCCATCTGCTACATGTAAATTTTTGACTTCCCATGTTTCACCGGTAGGTTGAACAACCGATAATTTAGGCGTGATACCCATACGACTATAACATTATATCAATATTAATTTATACGTCATATATTTATAAATATTTATTTTACATACCATGATCCTAATTGATGCACTGATGTCAATACTGTACCAGTCATAAGGATACCTCCTTTACGTACAATTTCTAACCATTTTATAAATCTGGGATTATCTACGCTAGACTGTTCATCTTTTCTAAATATAAATGGTTTCACATTTGCTTGTCCAGTATATATTTCTCTAGCACCTGCAGCAGCCAAGATTTTTGCATTTCTTTCCGTAGAAATAGTAAGTGATAATTCATCATGTTTGGAAAGAGTGTAATTATAAACTGGTATACTACTTGATTTATCATAATCAACTGTACCAATAGAATCTTTATCTCGAATCACATTTAATAAAGAAACAACACAATCGCGTCTTAAAATAAGTTCCTTATGTTTAGCGGCACCCAGCCAAGGTAACTTATTTGCTAGCATACCAGGAAGTAAACACCCCTCTTCTATTTTGGCACCATAGTTATCTCCTTGACAGTTATCCGATACATTACAAACATGGGTAATAAGGGGACCCTTATTTTGATTGATAGGTTCATCAAAGAAGCCAAAACTAAAATTAATCGGTTGCAGTCTTAAATGTTTACCGATGTTGGGGTTCGAAAGTCCACTATTTCTAAGGATGGTTGGTGTATTTAATGCTCCACAAGAAATAATAACTTGTTTGGCTTTAATGGTCGTGATTTGTTGTGAATCATGAACACAACATTCTACACCAATAGCTGTCTTTCCTCCGTTTGTCCTCAGGACCCGTGTAACAGTCGTTCTGTCCATGAACCGGGCTCCGTTTTTCAAGGCGTCCAGTAACCAAGTATTGGCTGTACTGTTTTTAATTCCAGATTTGCAGCCCATCATACATCGACTGCAGTAATGTGCTCGCCCACCTGTGTTTAGGGGTACTGGCTCAATAGCGTAACCAAGTTTACTGTAAAAAGAAAAAATCCGTTGCTATATATTTAATGGTATTGTAAAAAAAAAAAAAAAAAAAAAAAAAACTTACTCGCATCCAAGTGCAAACTTTTCAATAGTTTTAGTAGGCAACATATTTTCCGTACTTGCTCCGATTCTTTCAAATACACGGTTTAAATCATCAGTAAACTATATATATATATTAGTAGGTATATATGTAATCATGCGACTCTCAGCCAATACCTTTGGTGAAATAAAATGGGGAAGACCTAATTTAGCCCATTCTTCACGAACAAAATGTTGTGGCTGTACGAGGGAAAAAAAAAAAAAGTGTTAAGATTTTCTTATATAAACAGTCCCTCTTTTTAACATACTTTTAGTGAAACTAAATAATTTAAAGCAGTTCCACCTCCTAAAGTACCACCAGCAAGACATTGAACTGAACCATTAGTAGCTAAGGTAGCAGTGCCTCCATCATACATGTTTCTGTAAGCTACTTCTTCTTGTTGAATCATTTCACTTTGATGATAATACTTTCCTTTTTCAATTACTAACACAGAAAATCCTGCTTGTGCTAGTTCAGCAGCGACTACACCGCCACCTGCGCCACTGCCAACTACAATGGCATCAAACTCTAATGTACCGCTGGTTGCCTCTTGCGTAGACATCATGGGTATACGTTCATGTTCAACGGGTTGATAATCAGCATGCGTCTCAAAAAATGTATCACCACCTGCAGCATCGTATGCAATACACTTGGTCAACTCTGAATCTGACGTAGTATATGTATTAAAAAAGCAAAGTCCTGCAAATACATTATACAATGCACGGAAAGCTACCAAAGAGGCAGTTTTCCACTGCAATAAAACTTTTTCTCGCTGTTGTCGGGTTAATTCGGCGAAAGGAGTAAAATAACCAGTAAATAGAAGCGAACCTGGTCTGGTTGATAAAAGGTCCAGGACGCGAATTAGGTTCAAACGTTTGTCGGGGTCAATACAGTTCTCAATAAATTCAATTACTCTTGACTCTGCGGTCGTTTTGGAGGCAGAGAGTTTAGCGTATGTAGATAGGTTGTTGGCATCAATGGTGAAAAGGTGCTGGTTTTGTTCGAATTTGGTAACCAGTGCTTGTTCTTCTTCTGGAGTCAGCTCGGCTACAAACGTGTCAAAGATAGCACGGAGTGTCTTGGATTGACTTGGTGTTAAAGTTAAAGGCATATATTTACCCATACCTTGCTTATATTTAAAAATGTATACAAAAGTGAAAGTGAAAAAAAAAAGAGAGAGAGAGAAAAAAGAAAAGTATTTTTATGTTGTTCTTTTTTTTTTAGACTCTCTGTTTGAACGCGTAACGCTTAAAGGTATTAACCCCATTCTTTTTTACCGAACTGCATTAAGAAAAATTGTATCACAATATTGATTGACCCTATAAAGCATTTTTGAACAATTGAACTTACGTAATTTTTTAGAGCAAAAGTAATTTATTATGGCATACAAGTAGTAAGTGTATTTTAAAGTTTGGCTTCTTGAACAGAAGCAATAATATTTCTTGAAACACTTAATGCAATGGCTTGAATAGTTACCATTGGATTAATACCTAAAGCAGTAGGAAATAATGAAGAATCTGCAACATACAAGTTACGAACATCCCATGTTTCACCAGTTGGTTTTGTTGCTGAATTCTTTGGTGAAGTACCCATACGACTATAAATTTACACAAACAAATTAGACTATTTCTCAAGAGGAAAAACATATATATATATATATTGCTCTTACCAAGATGCCATCTGATGACCTGAAGCTGGGGTAGGCGGTGCTTGAGTATACACGCTTTCTACCCACTTTAAAAATCTGGGGTTAGTAACATCGGATTCTTCTCCTTCTTCAAATACAAAAGGTTCCAATACACTTAATGAAACGTGAAGTTCTCTTGCACCAGCAGCGGTATGAATTCTAGCCATCTGAACAATACCTTCTTTTAAATTATCACCATCATGTTTTGATAAACTGAAATCGATATCAATCTTGTTATATGCATCATATTTGACATTACAAATGGAATCCATATCACGGCTCATCGCAAATGTTGTTACCGAATTACGATGTCTTAAAACTCTTTGTTTATGTTTAGCCGCTCCTTCCCAAGACACTATGGCTGAGTAATTTCCGATACCGTTTGAGAAACATTCAATCTTAAATCCGTAGGTAGACCCATCATAATTTTCAAATGCATCGCATACGGTAGTCAATAAGGATCCTTCCGAGGGGTTAATCTCGTCGTCGTAGATGGCAACCATCAAGGCTGAAAGATGCAATCGAAGGTCTTTGCCGATATGAGGATTAGTAAGCCCACTCTTTAATAAAAGGCCAGGTGTGTTTAATGCACCACCGGATACAACAACGGTATTGGCATAGATATAATGTTCTTTGGTGGAACCATGGATCTTGCAGGCAACACCAATTGCCTTATTGTTCTTGGTCAAGACACGAGTCACTTGTGTTAGATCCAAGAATTTTGCTCCGTTGGCTGCTGCGTCCTTTAAAAAAGTATTGGTGGTACTGTTTTTAATACCGGATGTACAGCCTGTATAACATTTACCGCAATGGTGAGGTCTACCGGATGTATTTTGAGGCATAGTTGCTGCTGAAAGTCCAAGTTTCCTAACAAAAAAAAAAAGGGTAATTAAATATAATTACTTAAAAAGGAATTGATTTACTTACTCGCATCCTTTCATTAACTTTTGGTTACATTGGTTGTGAGTAATGTTCTCACGACTAGCACCAATACGTTCACAAACACTTTCAATATCCTTTTCAAACTATATTTTTAATAAAACATAGGTTAATGCTTTTTTTTGGTCTTTTTTTTTTTAAAAAAAAAAGAAAAGATCATTTAGGTTTTACCTGTTGTGACACAAAATACGGCAAGCCCTTTTGTTCCCATTGCTCCTTAACAAATTGTTGTGGCTACACAAAAAGGGTAAATTGAATATATACAAGATTAGTAAAAATAAAGATAAAAAGGGAGTTTTTTTTTTTATGCAGCTTACTCCAATGGAAGCTAAATAATTCACAGTGGTACCACCACCAAAAGTAGAAGCGGTAAGGAAATTAACGCTACCAGTAGAATTAGGTGCAGTACCTCCGTTTTCAAATAAACAAGTTAATGCAAATTCGTCGTTATCCGCATCAAATTCGTCTTGATGGTAATATTTTCCTTTTTCAATGACCAAGACAGAAAGTCCGGCCTTTGAAAGTTCGGCAGCCATTACTCCTCCGCCAGCTCCACTACCGATAATAATCGCATCATATTTTTTCTTTCCTTTGGCTTCTTCAGTCGTAAGCATATGAAGTCTTTCGTGGTTTACTTTTTGATAATCTGGCTGTTGTTTAAAATAAGCATGGCCACCTTCAATACCAGGATACACTAAACTCTTATAAAGTGGGGTTTCCATTGACCCATACGCAGATATAATGCAAAGTCCCATCAGGGAATTATAAAGCTGTTTACTAAATATGGCAAAAGAAGATCTTTTCCAACCTAAAAGTACGTTTTCTCTATCTGTTTGAGATAAGTCCTTGAATAAAGTCCAGGTACCGGTAAAGGCAATAGAAGTAGGTCGATAAGAAAGTAAATTAAGGGCCATAATAAAATCATTTATCTGTTTGGGGCTTAGGGTTAAAGGTAACTTTTGTTCGATACGGTCAATGATGTCTGAGCTGGATGCATCGAGTTGAGCAAATTGAGAGAGTTGAGAAGGTGTAAAACAATTGTTGGGGACTTTTAATGTGTTGCTGATCAAAGTTTCTTCTTGGGCTGGAGTGAGACGAGCTACAAAAGTGTTGGCTATAGCAGCTAAAGTCTCTCTTTGAGTGGCGTTTAATATATTGGATTTTGTCATGGTAACCCCCCTTGTTTTTAAGAAAAAAAAATGAAATAAAAAAAAAGGAGAGAAAAAAAAATGTAGGATGTTTTTATACTAATAATATGTTGTACGGTCGTACAGAAAAAATTTAAGGTTTCTTTCAAAAAAAAGAATAATTGCTGTAGAGTCGATTGATCGAGATTGACCCATTTTTTGTTTGTTTTTTTAAAAAAAAAAGCGTTTATGATATACAAACTATTAATAATACAATACGAAAGCCTTTTTATTCCGATGGCTCTACTTTTCTTTTTTTTCCTGGTATATGACCTGTCTTCTGTTTTAAATGTGTGCTTCCTTCGTATTACCTGACTTATAATTAATGGTGTAATGACAATTGAAATTCTTTATTCTCAACCTAGGTTTAAGACCATAAGGTTTCCATTTTAATATGTCTTTTTTTCATTTTGTCTCGACCTATTAAAATAAGAAGAGGCAATAGGTTATATAGAGCAAATGAAATAAAAGGGAGACCGGATACTAGCTTAAGAGGTTTATTACCAATGGCATATTGTAAAAGCTCGGATGCATTTAATCCGTGTAACTCAATTGAAGTTGTAAAAGAAAACGGAGCTTATATTTTTGTCACATACAAGTAGATAACACAAACTGGCACAACCGCAGATAACGAAAATGTATAAAATATGTTTGTTTAAAATAAATTAGCACTTTGCATTTGAACATAATAAGCTTGAGTATATAAGGAAGAAAGAAATACTAAAGTTGACGAAGCGAAGGATGAAGAAAAGAAAAAATATGTTGCGCATAATTTGTACTGTTAAAAAATTTGATGCTTGCGGTAGGACCGTATAGGACTTCATTGGTTGGCCCTGTTATTTTTGCTTGGAGAAAGATACACGTTTAAGGGTGAACGGACAGGTCTGAGACATACGAGATAGGAGGGAGTGCTGATATTGACTGTTTGAAATGAGGATGTCTATTTTTCTTCCATAGTCTGAATCGCTTGATTGGGCTGTATCATGCAATTTTGTTGATTTTGAGTGTAAATACTGTACGAGTTTTGTAGACGCCTGCTTCTACTTTTTGCATAGCTTCTCTCTAATTAAACTCTAATAAGAAAAGTATAATTAAATGAAAATATATATTTAAATTATTTACTTTAGAACACAGTAACCTGAAAATTCCTTTAAAGGTGGTTGTGATTTTTTTAAGCCTATTATGCAGAAAACAAAATAAGTAAAATATTTATCAAGTTTAAAGCAATTTTAAAGGTTGAGAGTTTATATTTCCTGGTAACCACAAGAAAAAAGGATCTCGTCTATAATACCTACTAAATAAAAAATTCTTGAGGCACGGTCAGTTTACACAGTCTATTAAAAAAGTGAGACGTATTTCTTTTCACACTTACCTTGATGGATGGAGGCTGCTCAAAGAATTATTCCTTGATAGTTTAGTGGCTAGGAGTCATTGCTTCCACCTGCTCTAATAAGAGTTGTATCAGTTTACGAGCGTAAAAACAAAAAACCAAAATAAAGAACTGAAGAGAAAAGAAAAAGAAAAAAAAAAGATGCCTAGAATGAATGATAAAATAGGATTTTACTCATGTAATTTATTTACGTATTATTTATACTATGTACTCGTATTATATTCGTTAGTTAATAAACTGAGTAATGGCACTCAAATTTCTATTATCTATTTATCAGCAGGTTTTCACAGCAAAGAGCTATAACCTTCTTCTTTTTTTTTTTAGAATCCCATCACTATCATAATGTAAATAGTAAAAATATAAAAACTTATATTCTTTTTTTTTTAGCACGCCGTTTAATAAAATAATAAACTCGTTCGTGTTGTCATACATATATCAGTTGTCAAAGAGGATCAAGCATGGCGGAAATAAATACTCTCTTATATTGTTTAACTTCCGTTACGAAAAGTGTTTTAGAGCAATACGGATAAGATACTTAAGTGCTAATTTTACGTAACCTGAGACCCTCTAAAAAAAAAGCCTATCATTTACAATAAGTTAATCTTATTTCTATCCTTATCACTCTCTTAGAACAATATATCTCGAAAATTTACTCATCGAGGCTGTTTCCCCAGTTTCCAGCAGATAATAACACTGATGTATAGGTATATATTATAATCGTTATTCGGAATATACACTTACACTAACTAAAAGTTATTTATCGGCACTTGGACAGCGAAAGACTTAACTCTGAAGATATACAATAACGAGAAAAGTCTCATTAGCCTTTTAATTAGGTAAGACCAGTTCTGGGACAAAGTTTATGCTGACATCATTTTTATTCTATGACGAAATAAGGAGGATACAAACTTTAAATAATAAAGAAATTCCTCTTTTTTTTTTCAAATGAATGCCCTTTCTTTATTTATAATTTCCATCTTTTCTTTATAAAGGGATTGGCTGAAGGCGCTCTTCGAAGTCCTGGTCAGTACTTTTGTAAATAAAAGTATAGTATCAAGCTCTCTGCGCTTCGAGGGATTGGCTGAGGGTGCTCTTTGAAGTCCTGGTCAGTACTTTGACACGAAAAGTAAACAACATTGAGATCTGGGGTTCGTTTTTTGCTTTTGGTTCTTTGCCATTATGGGATTGGTTGCAGGCGGTACTATGTATCTCGGACCAGTACTATAATGGTGTGAATTGATACTATTTAAAAACCCCTTTTTTCTTCTTTCTTTTTTTTTTCTTTATGCTCTTCGAAGTTTTGGTTAGTACTTTGGGGTCTGGGGGCTGGGAATACATAATCTCTACCTTCTCGTGGTTATTCCTGTCAGTAGAAGCTAAATGCTTTGAAACCAAGGGGGATTTAGCATTATTGATGTGATCAAGCATATACAAATATATATTCTCATATATATTTACACGTAGTTCTGCTTTTGAGCATCCTGTGCACTCGTTAATAATGGACCCGTACGACCCTATTTGGAAAAGTTACTTTACTCCATCTGAGCTTTTAGAAATCAGCTCGTATAAAAGTAAAGCGCTTGAAGATTTTCCTGAAGATCTAAGTATTTATCTTAACTCGTATGATAAAGAATGGGAATCCGCTGTTGATTTGTATAACTTTGCTGACGGTCACAGACACGATCCCATCAAGGAATCTGAGCAAAAATGGATTAAAGAAAGTATTCTTGGAGTTTCTGCGCTCTTTTTAGATGATGAGGCTATTGCTCTTACTGACTTTTCGGAAAGTGATTTGCTTCATTCTGTTTGAAGGTTTATCTACAGAGCTTTCTTTAGTAGCCCTGTAAAGGCCATGTTAGGCGAAAGATGCAGTGTAGCCGTGGCTATGGGTAGAAATGAGGATAGATCTCTCGAAGGCCTGGAAAAAAGATAAAGAAAATCTGTTGGTTCCAAAGTAGATATTTTATTTAAAGCCGGCGTTCACGAACTTGGTTCTAGAGAGGCAGAGAAAAGCAACATTGTGCCTATTGATGACAAATATCTTAACGACGGGCTAATGAAGTTACCGAAAACCTTGCGTGATATGCTTTCTATGTTGGTCGAAGTCAACCCTGAAAAAACTAATTCTCTTGTTACTGTTGGTTTCCTTTTGATGGGATTAGAAATGGAAGTAATTTTTATGGATGTTCCTGTAGGACACTCAATTGCCAGAGTCTCCAAAAGCCATAAATTCGGATTTCCAGTTTCTCGTTCAACAATTACCATTGATTTTATACCCTTACTTGAAATAACATGGAAAGGGAAGAAAATGATGGAGCGTACTATACTTGCTTTAAACGATCGAAAGAGGAAGGCTGCTACAATGATGCTACCGGCTGGGGTTGTAAATGAAGCTACGTTATCATTTTCGTTTGTTCGCTCTCGTTTTAAACAAGTTCAACACAAAAACTCTGTTTATATGTCAAGATAGTTCCGATTTTTATAATAATTTTTTTAAAAATATTCCAAAATTATGAAAAAATAAACTAAAAAGTAATCAGTCGCAAAAGTAGGTTTATTGTTTTATTAAATATAAAAGATATAAGTTTATATAACTTTTTTATAGCTGAGTTTAAGTACAATTCTTGTAATGTGCTGTATCACTATAAGTAATACAATTTCTTTATATAACTTCAAGCCGTGCTTATCTAACCTAGTCTTCGGTCAAGATATTTAATTATGATCAATCCTCTAATCAGACAACAGTTATTACTGGACACTGTCGGTAAGGCTTAGTTAAAATAAATATGAATTAGTCACGAAAGGATAAAGACGCGTGAGATAATCATGTAGTTACTAATTCTTTCATTTTATCTTGAATATTCGTGCCAGTGCTCAAAAGCCACTTATCGTGTTCTTCAATGGAATCAAAAATATTCACAACACGTTTTTTCTCTTCGGAAGATAAGCTATAGTTATTATTGTCAGAAGTTTTTGTACTGGAGCTTGACACAGTCTTCTTTTCCTGCATTTTTTCGTTAATGGTAACCCAACTGACATCATCGAAGTCAACCAATTTATATCCTAAGTATTTTACAAGTTGTTTAAGCTTGCGCTTCCATTCTCCCTTGTAAGCATTTAAATTCTGATTGTCGAATTTTCTGATTATAAAGTCTTGCATTTCTTTGACTAATTCTTTGTACGAAACAGTTTTCTCGGTTTCATTCGCTACTTTTAAGATAGAAGAAATTATTTCTAAAAAAAAACCATTGAGAATTGAGAATTAGGACATATTATTGGTAGTTATTTAATATTAGAAACATGGTTCAATATTATACCTTCTTTGTATTCAACGTTGTCAGTCATGTTAACGTTTATACTTATAATAATGAAAGAGTTTCAAACCAGGAAGGGCTAGCTTTTACTTCATATTTTGGAACAGTCATTTGTTTACTTTTGGCGTAGTGTTCTGTATGGTATTTTGTGCTACCTAAGTGTACCGATGGAGAAATTGCAGCCAAAGCGCTTTCCTCTCCCTTGATGGGTACTTTTGAAAAACACCGTAGGTATGGAGAGTTTCTTGACTTGGGTGCATTTCCGAATTGATAGGAATTACAAAACTACCGTCTTGTATAATCTACTCGTTATTACTTACTAAACAGATATAAATAAATAGTTTCTTACCGATTTCTATTGTATGTTTAGGTAAATACATATGCTACAGATATTTGTTCGTGACTTCAAAAGATCCTTTACTACGCTTCATTAACGTTAACATATAGACATACTATGTAGTGTCCAAATTTGATCTTCAGGATAGTCCCCATCTTCCATAAGTTTATTGTCGACAGCGGCTCCTTTATATTGTCGGTATTGAGAGGCTAAATCATTCGTATAGATTCAACTTCAGTGAATTACATCTCATCTATATCTTCGCCAGTATATGTATGAATGTAAGAAAACTTTTTCTGAACACGGCAGAACATTGGTCGGAGAGATGCAAACTAGTAGAGGCACCAGACATGGCTACTACTGTTATTTGAACGCATATAAACCTAAAATGAGCTATTGACAAGGGCTGACCATATCGAAGTTATATATTATATATATAATCGAAGGTCTATAAAAATAAAAATAAATTTTTCTTACAAATATTTATTTAAGTAGCCCCAATTCATGGCGATATAAAAAAAGATATATAAGCGATAGTAAACCCCTGATGCTAACAAAAATTTGTCCGATTCGAAGAAGAAAAGAAATAGCTCTTCAACAGAACAACATCTACACCAAATCTGTTCAATTATTTGACATTGAAAAGAGTTTGAAACATGATGTAAATAATGGTTACGAAAAGGATATATATATATTATATATATGGATTGGTGGGGAATTGAGGAATATATGGAAGAAATAACTAGATACTTATTAAGGATATCAATATTGTCGACCAAATCACCACTCTTCATATTACTGTCAGCTGTATTGAAATTGACATCAACACTCCCTCCTCTCCTGTATGCCTCGGTCTCAAACGTTTACCTGTTCATTTATCTTTAAACATGTATTTTTCACCAAGAAAAAAGAACAAGATTAATCAATAATTTTTTATACAATTCTAAGCGTATACATACTGTAAAAATATAAACTGCTAATCTTATCCGGCTAAATGATGTTTGAGTTATCTAAACCCCTTTACGGAAAATATACTTTTTTTTAATAGTACCATAGTGAAGGAAGTATCTTTGGTATAAACTTCCTGAGATAAGTCATTGTATCATCACATGACAAACCTGGTGCATTTGGATTTATAAAACTAAATTATGGATTAAATTGGCTCAAAGTGATACAGGGAATATAGCTTTCTGGTCATACTCTAAGATAGCGAGTAAGACAAAAGGAAGGGCTGAGGTTTCAGCCTGCTTTAATAAACTAGTACATTATTAAGGGATATTAAGCTATACACCCCCAAACCCTCCACTCCACTCCACTCCTCTCTTTATATAAACTGACAGATGTAATTAGTAAGAAAAATGAACAATAGTTTTTTACAAGGCCAAAAACGAATATCTCCCCAATCACGGAGTCTGAATGTAATTTATAAAAAAGATGAGCTGGAAAGAAGTGGTTTCCTTTTCCCTTTCTCGTTATATTTTTTTTAATATTTAGTACCAATGTACCTCCTTTGGGTGCTAATTGTAATCATATGCACATACACAGTGGCATTTGCCGATGATCAGCATTGTATAGATCCTGCTAATTGCCAGTATTATCCAGTTCACAGTTGTTACGCAACGGATATTGGTCTTATATGCAAAAATAGAAGTATATATCATTTGTTTGAGAAAAAAAAAAAAAAAAAAAAAAAAAAAGTTTATTGCTGTACATACTGATTCACCTACGATTTTTTTTTTAGATAAAGGAGGATTTGAGATGAGCATTGACCCCATATATACATTTCTTTACTCGCCGTATAATATAAGAAACGATACCGGCTTACCCTGTAGTACAATACCCGTTACTGATGAACTAATAAGTTATGTCGATTATAGAGGACCCAAAGTAATCAATGTAGATGATTTAGACTTGATTGGTAATTGTAGTCGAATGTCATACTGTGATAAACATTCCCGAACTTGTCAACCCAAATTACCTTTAGGATCCAAATGTCAATTTAACATGCAATGTTATTTCGGTATTGACGGTATTCCTGGTCATTGTACGAATAAAACGTGTAGTATTCGAGAAGATATTCCACAGTATTATTATAATGCACCTCGTTGGACTATGGGTGACCAATGGCAATCTGCAGTGGTGGCAGTGGTTATCACAGGTAGTATTGCTATTTGTTTAATTGTAGGTCGAGTTCAAGTTAAAAAAATGGCTGACAAATTTAAAATGATGATGGAGAAATGGCAAAATCCAGATACTACACCTACACCTATACCGTTTATTGAAAATGAACAAGTTTGGAATGAACACCATCCACAGTCGACCTGGTGGAAACAAGTTCCCGGTATGAATTGGGTTTATAGTAGATTAAAACGTGGAGGTGAAAATGAACAATATTATCAATTGGATGCTCGTAGTGATGAACCACCACCATATAGAGCAGATTAAAAAAAAACACTCTTTCTTTTATCATTCTCTCTATTTTTTTTTTTTTACATATACTATATATTCATTACAATACACAAAACTCCCTTCCCCACTGCTTACAACGCACAAGCACATACTTTATTAAATTGCGTCCCTATCCCCTTTTTTTTTATTTTATTTACAATTTGTATCATCGTTCATATTTATATCCCAAACTTTTGAAATTAATTCATATTCTTTGGAAGTAAATGTTCTATTAAGCATATTTTCTACATGATCAGGAGCCATGTTTTCAAGTAAATAACCAGCGTTTTTATCAGATTCTGTTACAGGTAAAATAATGGTAGCATCACCTGTATGAAGTAAACCAGATGTCCTTGGAGGTAAATGTGCCATAAGATCTTTATGGTGAGTAATACGAATAGTTTTCACGTCTTGTTCTGAAAGAGAATTTAAAAATGCTTTGTTTCCTACTCTTGGTGAATGAATAGAACATACTGTAATAGGTCTGTCCATTAGTATCTTGGTAGATCTTAATGAATAAGCGCATAATGATGCAACAGCTATATAAAATATTAAATTAGTATATTTATATAAATAAACAATATAAATAATTTTACCTCCACCGAGAGAATAACCAATAATAACTATTTTATAATGAGATGGCATAGTGCCACATAAACGCATAAGTAATGTAACTACCTTCATTTCACATCTTTGCCAAGCTGTTAATGCGCAATTTAATACCCACGGTGATACATCCTGTTGTGAATTTTTCTTTTCAGGGTATATTTCGTGCCATGGTACAGAAGCAAGCGAAACATTTTCAAACATACTGTGCGACAAGGTCATTCCTGGAAAGACTACTATAATTTCTTCATTTTTATCATCTACTGCTACGTAACCATACTTTTGAAGCGAAATATCTTCGTCTTCGTCTTCTTCTTCGTCGTCTTCTTCTTCTTCCATAATATCAGAGTACTGACTTAAAGTACTTACACTATCGGGTGGTATGTATTGAAAAGCAGATATTGCATGTGGCTTTTGTCTACGCGTAATAGAATCAAATATAATTCTTCGAGAGGGTTGTATAGCAGAAGCAGTTTTATGATTTTTAGGGTGGAATAAATCATATTGAATAAATGAGACAGGAAACATGATGGTTTGTTCTTTAATATGAGCAAATAACTTATTTTCTGGCGGGGCTGTAATGGTTGAGATACCTAAGGTACTCACTAAACAATCAGCACATCGAATGGCTGTTGTTTCTACGGCGGTGCTATGAACTGAACAAGGCGGAGAAGGTACTTGCTCTTGTTCAGCGAAAGGTAATAGCTCATGTTGACATAAACTGACGAGATAACTGTATCGTTTTAGTTGAGCTTTATACTTTTCTGATACCATCTGATAAGGTGAGATAGATAATAAATGATATTGGATATCGGCTACAGGTGGTGGCAATGGTTTTGTCATAGGAATATAACTCGAGGATTGTAATATTAGTGCCTTTGGTAACATGAAATTACATTGGGGTTGTACAGGTATCTTTCGCTTTTGTTGAACATATCGTATAAATCGTTTACTTAGAGATTTGGCGTTATGCGAAATAATACCCAACATGGGTGATATTTGCTTAAATATGGATTCAATCGATTGTTCTTCTTGTAATTGTTGAATGATCCATGCGTATTGTTCAACAGTCATCTTGATAAACTTGGTATCGGGGTTTGTACCTAGTGCTACTTGTGCCTTCTTTGGCTCATAATGGACATAGGCTCTGTTCTCAAAACAAGATGAGCTCATTGCTTGACATGGCGTAAACCCAAGGTCAATATTGTAAAGTGTGATATTACTTGTTTTGTTGTGGTTGAATTCTGTCGTTAAAGTTACAGCTACGCCTTCCTTCTTATAAGTTTCGTCTGGTTGCTTGTTGGTGTTATTTGATTTATTGGTTAAAAATGATTTTACGCCCTTAAAAAATTTAGATTTTGCCATATTGAATAATAAAAAAGTAAAGAGGGGAAAAAATGGAAAGGGAAAGAGAGAGAAGGGGGGAAAAAAGGAAAAAAAGTTTTGTGTTTTATATTCTATACAAGTAAGTTTTTTTGTGTTTCTATCTCTCTCTCTCTTCTTGCGGTAGATGTGCGCTACTTTAAAAAATAACAAGTTTCCTAATGAAAATGTGCACGGGTATTTGAGAAATCTTCGGCTCACTTTTTTAATTTATCAATTATATTTTTCTGTGCAACTTATTGTTTTTGAACGCGCTTCTGTGTAATACACTATATAATTCTTGGCTTGGTTTA
This sequence comes from Thamnidium elegans, assembly GCA_025201345.1. NCBI lineage: Eukaryota > Fungi > Mucoromycota > Mucoromycetes > Mucorales > Mucoraceae > Thamnidium > Thamnidium elegans. Next base: position 120,156 of record JAIXMG010000032.1, read on the forward strand.
ACACCAATGGGCAAAAGTCCCTAAAAGCGCAGTTTTTAATTTTGGGAATTTTTTTTTCGTGTAGATTGTGTCTTCCAACCTGCAGAAGCTAGTACCGAATTGCTGTTAAAGCCGGAAATGTATGGATAGAATAGGCAAAAAAAAAAAAAAAAAAAAGTTTCTTTTTTTTTAAAAGGGAGCTGAAAAGCTGTAGGGATAAAGACTCGATCACTATTTCAAACAATAGTAGAAATAAATGACACGGTTTAATAGTGATAAAAAGGAGGGGAATTTCTATTGTTCTGTAAATGCGTTCTTAACTTGCTAATAAAACGAATTTGACCATCTAGCTTGCTTTTTTTTTTGCGTGTAACAGATCGAATTAAACTATTCCATTTAGAAGTATGTATATATATTTAGCTCACAGTATAATGCAGTTCATCTTTTTTTTAATACAATTTTTTGTTTTAAATTGAGACGAAGTTACAGTCTTTCCAACGCATTAACTTTTTTTCTTCTTAAAAAAAAGCAGCTCTTAGTTTTACCTCCAATACACTTCTACATGGTGAAGGCTAATCGATTATATTTTTGCAAGTATTTATATTTTTTTGTATATGTATCAGTAAGATCTTACGGTTCTGTCTTTTAAGATAATAAGATAATAAGATAACAAGGTACTTACCGTATTAGAACAACAAAAAAAGTTACTGTTTACTCACTAAAGACCTTAAACTTTAGGCAAGAGGTAAATAACTAAAAGCAATCGAGAATGTTGTACTGTATAATCTATTATACTACATGTTTATTTATTTACATTTTAAAAAAGTAATTATGATGTTTCGGCAATAGTTAAATCGCCAACTTCAATAAGTTGTCTATGATCGTAAATATTTGCTACCAAGAATTCATCTTTGAAACGATAGTCAAAGACCATTCCTAATCTTGGACCCGCTGTAGCTTCAAATATAGCTTCATTGTTTTCAGGGATAAAGCGAATATCGAAATGACAAACTGTCAATGGATCGTCTTCATCACGTGCCACATAGAGTTCAAATTGATGAATCTTTCTGAAATGAGGGTTATCTGTCTTGATCCCTTCTGTAGGCAAACCATCCGCTTCAGAAAAATAAATTGCTAAAAAGAAGAAATAAATATTTAGTTGTATAAAAGTTACAAAAGCGAGAAATCACTTACTGGCATATACAATACAATTTTCGCGAGCATAAAACTTTTTAAGGATACCCTCACTCTGGTGCTTTTCTAAAATCTTATCGCCACGGCGAATGATATATGACAAATCATCTTCTCCGCAATTAAAAGTGCTCGTATCCAAATAAGGCTGATAAAACAACTCAACCTTTTCATCGCTAGCGTAACTATTTTGAGATTCCAAAGAGTAAATTCTGTTTTTCAAATCGTCTTCATCTTTACTATTTTTTTTTTCTTCTTCAATCTTACTCTTTGTTTTATCCTCAAATTCCTTAATACCAAATGCACGAATATTAACGGCATAAGAGACTCTTGCAATCCTTTCAGTGAAATCTTCCGGACGATTACCGTAAAGTGCAGCACCTAAAAGAGCTTCTCTTCCATTGTGTTTCGAGGGACTAATTAAGTCGGTGTTAATATCCATGGCTTTAGAAATGTAGTCGATGACAATACGCTCCAAAAACTTATAGTTGGATATATTAGTCTCTAACAAGATACCAGATAAAATAATCTTGTCAAAACTAAAACGTTGCATCATATCGCTTTGTGTTGCAAAACGACTTATTTCGAACGCAAGGTCTTTAACTGCAGGTAGGAGTATATCTTCCAACATATCATATACTTTAATTGAGGCGGTACAACATTTAGTATCGGTAATAGGAATATTTTGAGTTTTACAACTGTTGTTGAAGTTCAATTCTGTCTATTTTAGGAGAGAAACAATCAGTATTTTGGCTAAATATAACGTTGTTAGTGACCAACCTTAATGTAGTTCAGAAAACCTCTTTTGAGCTCAGCATAGTAGGTGGAACTATATGTACTATGGCTTCCAATACATCCGATACAATTATTTGTTGAAACATAATTATTTAAATAAAAAACGATTCTGCCGGTAAAATCAAAGTCAAACGTTCCTGATCTAACACTTCTAACATTTCTAAATACTCTAGTGCCTTGTTCATCTGTAGAATCTATATCAGCACTAGAAATTTTGGTATGCTCCATTAATGATAAACTACAAATATCGTGGTACATATTGATCAATAATACATGATTAGTGTAAGCAGGTAAGCTTGGAAAGTGTTCTTTTTCGGTATACATAGCAGCTGCAGTGTCGCGACTAATTAATAAAAGACGCTCAACAGGATCTTCTTTCGAGATGATACCTGCTAATTGGGCAATATAATACATTTCGGACTTGTTGTTGAAGAATTGATAACAGTTTTCCATAGTAATGACATATCTGCACTTACTCCTGTCCGCAATTTTAGAAATTGAGTCATGAACATGATTAAGTACAAGTCTTATAAACTCACAAAGATAATGTCTCAGTTCGGCCTTGGCAAGAGACATTAATTTACTAAGAGTTATGCGTTTTTTGCGTTCAGGGTGAATAGGATGTTTTACTTCAGCACCCCAAGTCGTTCTACCGTTAACCGTTTCTTTTGCAGTAGGAATCATGAAATTGTTTTCTTGTAAACCGGGCCTATGGTTCATTCGAACTCGTTTAAATATAATATAGTAAAGAAAAGAAGAATATCTTACCAATTAGTAATTTCAATCATCTCATCGGATTCATTTCCCAAATCCCTGTATGAACATGATGTTGAAAGGTATCCGATATCTGTTTGGGTATAAAAAAATGTTAAAAAATACTGTCAGGTATAAAATAAAAGCCAATTCTTTACCTAAGCAAATTAATGTATTGTATTTATCAGTAGAGGCGTACTCAAACTTCCGTTCAACAATATCCGTTTCAGGTTTTTGTCTACTGCCGTCAATACCGTACACCATCGCACCTCTCATTGTAGCCGAGCTACTATATTTACCGGTGATTAAGGTACCAATTCTATACTTGCGATTGGGAAGTAAGTTATCCTTTATATAGAAGGCTCTAAGGATCCTCTTTTGTAAGTACGGAGAACTTCCAAATCCACCGACCAAATAAATACGTTCGATATTCGCATTCGGTTTTTTTATCTGTTTATCTATAAGGGTCAGTATACGTTTTGTAACTTCTTCAAATACTTGTGTTCGCATGATATCGTACGGAATCTTCAATTTACAAGCACCACCGTTAACTTTATGAGTAACAGTATTTGGTAAATGAAATTTCAATTTAGGCACAATTCTAGCATCTCTCAACATCAGAATGATAGCTATAGAAAAACAGTGTATAAATTAAGCAATTCATTGTGATTTGTTTTTAAAAAGCTTACGATCTCCGAATTCACGTTTATGCATATGTTTGAAATCCTCTTCTTTACAAACAATACATTGCCCATCATTATAGTCACCTTCATCAATAGGTCCTTCAGAAATGGATCTTGTGTATGTCTTCGAGACTTTGGCATGTTTACATTTAGGAAACTTAAACTCTTTTGAACGCTTACCAAAAACTGGCTATAAATTAAAGAATCAGAACTGCTATTTACCAAGTTTAAAATTTTTACCTTTATTTCGCTAATGAATTTGTCGATAGCGGGAGAAAACAATCCGTCGCGTTCCTTTCTTTCTTCTTCGTCGTTACATGGCTCACCATTGTAACAAAAAAGTGTAAGGAGATCTCGCATTTTTTTGTCTATTAATGTAGAGCCGCATCTATCATTACTGTCAGCGGTTAATTGGCAACGACGGAAGCTATCAGCAGGATCTCCGGTAACACTTTTTACGAACTCAAAAGTGGCAAGGTTTACTGTATTGCCACCTGCATCACAAACCATATATTTGTCACCTGGTACCATGTCTTCTAACGCCGTTTTTTCTTGCTCACAATGCAATACAGCGGCGGAAGACTCGTTGATAATCAATAAGCGGTTTTCATGGTCTACATTAGTAATTAAACCAGCTTCCCTGGCGACAGTACGCATAACAGATCTTTGTATTCCGTTCCATAGAGTAGGTACAGTAATAACAAAACGGATATTTTCCTTTTTAATTGAAAAATAACGAAAAGCGACATTTTTTTTAATGGTTCTAACAGTATGTTCAAAGATTTCTCTGAAATAATCAATAGTCGCTTTCTTATTATCCTGTTCTATTTTTCTGTCAGTTTTTGTTTTATAAATGGCCCCATTCTTTGGAAAAGAATAAGGGAGTGCTAGCTTGAACCGCTCTTTGACAATTTGACCCTGTCTCAGCTCGCCATTTTCAATGTATTTTCGAGCAGCACCACCCCAGAATAATAAATGGAAATTTTTATCATAAACGATGATTGAGGGTGTTTTGTTTTCAACTATTGACTCTTCCGGCCTTAAAAAAAAGTGTGATAGGTTTATAAGTGATGCCTGTTTAGTTTGATTTCATAAACAGAATTACCAACTAACTACCGTAATTTCAGGATACTCTGTATCTCTCAGTTCTGTAGCAGTAACAGAATAACATGTTCCCGAAAACGTTGTACCAAAATCTATAGAATAACAAGCGTTATTTTTTTTTTCTTTGTAAACATTTGTTTCTCTCTTACCGATACCAATAATAATTCCGTACTTGTGGTATCTGAAAGCCATTTCTTTTTTTCAACTTAAAAAGAAAAAAGGAGAAAAGAATAAATGTAGATATTTAAAACTTGTGGTTCTTATTTTAGTATTTCGCTTGTGTAAGGTGTTACCAAAACTAAGCTAAAGTACAATGTGAAATTATAACCTGCACCATTTAACAAATGTTTCTCGTTTGTAAACACCACGAATGTATAATGTATTAGTCCGAGTAACTGATTTTGCAGATGGGTTTTCGGGTTGAAAGAAGTTAATCTTTTCGACTAACTCCATAAGTTACGCTAGTGTTTTGTCAGTCCTACCTATCTGTATTTCGTTCCGCTTAAAGTATGAATTTTAAGCTTTTTATACTTCTCCTCCAAATATTATGAGTAACATTAAGTACAGAGTGGCCTTTTTTCAAAGCGATATTTTTTTTTTTTTTGGCGTGTCTTTTGCTTTTTTCTTTTGTGGTTTCTTCTTTAGCTTAATCTTTGAATTTTTTAACAGTAAGCACACAGATATTAATATCATGGGAAGTTCTCAACAAAATTCGTAGGGTGGTTACTTTAAATTGCAGTGTCCAAAAATGCTTCATTTCCATTGTCACTTGAAGGTTTAATCAGTTTGAATACACATAACTTCCGAAATATTGCTAACTAATAACGGTACATTTCAAAAATCAATAATTAGACGTGTTTGCTTCCAACAAGAAGCTTGAAAATAGGATCATATCTTCTTGAGTTGCAAAGCGATTTGCTTTAATACAGCAATTAGCTTCAATAATAGAAATATCCCGGGTCTCATCGCTATTAACTATAATGGTTATTGATATTTATTTCGAGAACACCGAAAATGTTTTTTATTATTATTTTTGAGCTCAACTAGAACGTTTTTTTTTTTCTTAAGAGTATTCTATCAAAGCCTTTTCGTTCTTCAGTACAACGAGATCACATTTACGAACTACTTTCAAAGATGTTACGTTGCCGTTATTCATTTCTTTGATTTTTCTATTAATATGTATGTTTTGACATTCAATAGTAATAGTAGTACCAGAACCATACATGTTAAGACAAACTACAAACTGGATTGGGTCACCCTTGTTAATTTCTTCAACTTCTGGCAATTTAATTATTTCTTCCAGGATCTTGATGTGTCTTCTGCTTACATATATCCAGTTTTCTCTATCGTCTTCTTCCTTGAAATCACACGCAAAGACAGCTGAAATATAGAAAAATTTAATAATTAGACATATATATAATGAGTAGCTTAAAAAATGTATTACCTATCACAGCATTATTGGGATAATCTACAATCACTTTTTTATGGAAAAGGCCAAGTCTTTCACCTCGTAAAAAGTCAGACTGGTGGACAAAATATTCCAAGCGGTTCTCGAAATTTTCTTTCTTATTAAAACGGCCATCTTCGTATTTTGAAAAAGGTGCTCGTACTTCTAACGCAACAGAATGACCAGAAAATTTAGTACGAATCAAACGAGGGTTTAAACCATAAGAGACAGCACCTTTGGAGACAGCAGTAACGCCATCCTCCGGAATTACCACGCTGTAACGACCTTTATACTCATCATAGACTCGTTGTTGTAAGTATGGATTACGTGAAAAACCTCCAAGTAAAAAGATGGTGTTGATAAAAGTCGCAGTTCCTAAAGCTTGATCCAGTTGCATCTGAATAAGTGCTAAAATGTTCGTGATAATAGGATCAAAAAAAAACGCTTTGATATCCGCGTGTTTAATTTCGAGTTTTGTATTGTTTTCTATTAATGTATATCGCTTTGCTTGCGGTGTGTTTGGAATCATGTTTATTATGTGCTCAGTAGGTAACTTGACTATATAGAAACCATCGCCGTTAGGATCTGGATTGAAGGTATACTATCGATTTAAAAGCTTAAAAATACTATATATATATGTGTATACGTCTATTAATTACCTTTATATTCGAATTAAAGTCGTCCATAACAGAGTCAAAGCTTGTATCAGTGTCTTCAACTAGTAAACCAATATCTTTATAAAATTGCAACAAGTAATTCTTGAATGCTCTATCTAGATAGGTCGACCCACAAGTATCACCAATACTTACACCGTTTTGACAAATTATTGGCTCACCAGTCTCTTTATTACACGTCAGACGGAAAGTCGTCAAATCCACTGTTCCCCCACCAGCATCACAAACAATGAAACTAGAATCATCCTCAGGATTTCCAGGGCACCGATAAAGGTATGGGTATTTCTTTTCACAAAAAAAAGCAGCTGCTTCAGGCTCATTGATAATAAGAAGATCATCCAGCTCTTCTTTTTTAATAATAGTAGCTTTGATAGCAGCTTGTACCATAGTATCTCTAGCAGAAATAGTCCAAAAGGCAGGGACGGTAAGAACAAACTGAATCTTGGGTTCATTTTCAAACGGTTTTGAGAACATATGAAAGACTTTTTTAGCTTTCTTAAATTTAGTTTCAGCAACAATATGTCTAACTACGTGTTCTTTGACTTCTTTAAGGTAATCAGAAATTACTTGGACAGCATCTACGCTTTTACAAACATAATCATATTTCTCCTTCATTTTTTTAATATCCGCATTTCCTGGACCATACTGTGTTTGAATAGCTTCGGGAGAAAGAAACAACTTGAAATTACTCAAAAGTCTTAGATCTTCATAAAGGTGAATATTTTGCTTTGCTTCTTGACCCCAGAGCTTTGTATTCATGTTTTTATCGTACATTAGTAACGTAGGTGTTTTTCCAAACGAAAAAGAATCTCCTCCAGGCCTATCATAATTATTAAAAAAAATTAGATGCATTACATAAACAAGCAGGTAATTAATATTACCATCCCGTTTCAATAGTATGAATAGCTTTAAGATCGTCATTATGGCAATCGTTTAGTGCAGCATATGAACACCCAGTAAAAGTCGTACCAAAATCTAAGGGCGTTTATAAAAACGAATATTAGTTTATAATATCTACATTCATATTTTGATCACCTACCAATACCAACAATAAAGTCAAACATCTCCTTTTCTTCGTACTCTTCTTCGTACTCTTCTTCGTATTTGGACTTTTTACCAGACATTAATTGGGCTTCGAGTATAGCAGACTCGCAATTTGCACCATAAAAAAAAGGAATCTGCATATTATTAAGTTTTAATCCAAAGGAAACCGCGCCTAAAGAGACAGCATCGATATTGGTATCTTTATTAAGAGAAACGATTTTTGAAAAATCCCAATCCATTTGTGCAGATAACTTGTCCAAGAAATTTGCATCTGAACTGTATTTTCCGGACACGAAAATACAAGAATTGCTATTATTATCATGATAAATATTCATAATATAATTAACAAGAGAATTGATATAAGGAGAAAACACGTGTATCTCTAAATCACTATCAGTGATTTTAATGGGATCGCCATTGATATCAGTAAGGTTAAAAATTGGTGAAACTCTTTTCTCTTGCTTTTGTCCAACTTCATAATTATCCACGTAGCTATCAAGATTTTCTTGTAATATAAACTGTAACTCTTTGTCACTTTTATCATGTTCTTGATCAAAATCGTCTTGGTCAAAATCGTCTTGGTCCAAATCGTCTTGGTCAAAGTCCTCTGAGTCAAAATCCTCTGGATCATTAATATATTTGAAATTATTTCCCTGTAGCATAGTAAAAGAAAACCGATATAGTAGTTAGTATAGGCTAAATATATTTATGTATAAAATAGGCAATTGGTTACTTTAATTTCTTCTGCAAATGTTTCGACTGAACTGTTAATAATGCTTTCATTTAAATTCAACTCGGACATATTTTTAATTAAGTAATTTCTGAAGCTATTTTCTAGTATCATTGATCCTTGTCCTAGCTTTTCAGAGATGAGCTGTACTTCACTAAAGCTTTCGGTAGAATTAGCTTTAATCTTTGAAACACCAAGGGAACTATAGCCAATATCGTAGACAAAATAAGTTTGATCTGGAACTATATTGGTTGTCAGTCTATCTAAACTAAGATAGTGAAAGGCAGTAGATTCAGATTCAGATACGAAAATGAGAGTATCTTTCTCAGTAATTCCAGCCTCCACAAAACAGTCAGCGAAGAAATCATTTAAAGAGGTAGGACAAGATAGACAATAGCCAAGATTTTCGAGCTTAAAATCTTGCTCAAAGTTGTAACTATTGCAAAAGTCTTCTTGTTTCTTTAAGCACTCTATAGCCAATGCATGGAATGTTTTCAAATAATCAGTAACAACTTTTTGAATGGTTAACCCTTCCATCTTTTGTCCGAGTTCTTCATTTGCTCGATCGATATTAAGAGTATATTGTTTAATATTGCCAATATAAATATCTCCTTCGTCTATACGCCCCTTATCATTTGCTGTGCTAGAAAGGCCGCAATGCATATCACCATTAGCTTTATATAAGATAGATGTAGGGAACTGTTTCGGTTCACTTCTAATATATTTATCTTTCCTAAAAGAATATTTTATTCAGAAGGGGGGGGGGGTATTTTGCTTAAAACGAGATAAAACTAACCATGTATTCACTGTAAATTTCGAATGAGGTCGGTTTACATGAGCGATCGAGAGACCAGAAGAAACGGCACCAATATCTAAATAAATGTTAGATCATCATTTACCATACAGACCTATTTTTTTATTGTTAATACTAACCTATTCCCACAACATACTTTTTATTTTCCAGAATCATATTTTGTTTGTTTAAAAGGAAAAGAAAAAAAGAAAAAGAAGAAGAAGAGAAAAATGTACATCTTAGATGTGGCACTCATTTCGGGATCTTGTAATTTAAAAGCTAAAGTTACACGACGAAGCTTAAATATATAAACCGCGACTATTTGTAAGTTATACTGATTTTCAGTTCTTGGTATGTCAAGTCCCTTTAGCTTCATATAACAAGCCAAAAAGCTATGTGTTTTCCAAGTTTTATCGTTAAAGTATTCTGTCACGAACTGGACCAAATAAACTTTAATTCAGACTTCTGCCTCTTTTAAAAATAACACCATATTCTAAACAAATTTATTTTTATTTTATTGTAATTTCTAAACCAACAATTGTTTTGGTTAGTGTTCTACAACAATTGTTTGTCTTTTTCCGTTTCTCTGAGACACTAATTTTCTGAACTTATTCAAAGCACCGGTGATATTCATACAGTCTATTAAAAGCTAAACATAATAGTTAGAGCATTAAATTATTTTAAACGAATGAAATTTATCAAAATGTGACTCAAGGGTACGTACGTTGTAATAAAAAAGGACGTTTCGATTTTTACGCGAACATAAAACAGAAATACGAAAACAAGAAAAAAAAAAGATGGAATAGGTGATAAAAGAGACGATAAAAAGGGGCCAACTTATTTCATGCAGCACGCGCCTGCTCAGGTAACAAGGTTTCCGCCACCACAATATTATGGAGGATGATAGTAGTACTGCACGAAAGCATAAGGAGCATCAACATATACACAACAGCGGCAAAATAATTGGATAATAAGACATGAAAATTTTTACTTGGTCTTCAAGATCACAAATACTTAAATCAAACGAGGTTACGTTTTCTTGTCAAACGTTCGCGATATTGCGATGGGTAGACTTTTTTTGGTGGGTAACGTAACAGATATTGTAATTTTCGATTTAATCATGCACCAAGAGACTTATTGTTGTTATTTTTCATATAACATCCTAACCTCTTTTTACACTTATTTTTTTTTTAAAAAAAAAAAACCAGTTGATATATTCCCAAATAAGGTTTGTTTCAATTATTATATCAGTAAACAATACACTTTTAAGAGTACCAACAGGATTTTTATCTAAAAAAATCCACTAAAACACGTAATGAGCTTAATAAGAAAATATGTACAAAGATGCATCATGTAAGAAACTGCCTTTATTTGACAGTTTTTCCCAGTTTTCAAACCAGTGGGTTGTCTTTAGGGAAAATGCATGTTTTTAAAATACAATTTTTTTTTTTTTTTTGCTTTTTTTTTTTCTTACACATATTTTTTTTTTACTAATACTTTTTTTTCTATACACTTGATGGAGCAAGGTAAATTATATTATTATATGCATTTTAAAATGTACTAACCTAAAATAATAATAATCTATTTTATTAGAGGTAATAAGCAACAATTAACAAAAATAAAATAATCTAATCTGTTTTATTCTAATCTATTTTTTTTTTAAAAAAAAAGCTGTATTACTTGATTGCCAAGTTTCTTGCAGCAGGTCCTTGTAAGGATGCAGCTCGTGTACTGGAAACTGAACTTAAACAACATTGTGAGTTATTACCTCATACGATTACTTACGAAGGCAAAAAAGTGCCTATGACAATGGATCGACTTGTAACTATTTCCCCCCTCTCTTTTATAAACCTTTCCTTTTTTTTGTCTACGAAAAACTAATAGTTTCTAATCAATGCTTAGTCAAGAGAATATCCCAACATTACCAACAACTATTTACTGGAATTAATTGGAAGATTCTTGTGTCATTTTAAAGAAACTGGCGATCCTAAAATACTAAGAGTCAGTGCGTTACGACATGGAGATAAATCGTTATTAACCATGCTTTCAGCATTTGTCCATAACGAACAAATTAAACGCTGTAATTATTTAACAATGACAAGAGATGAATTGGAAAAGTTATCTTTACGTAAGTGTGTTTACCAATGGAAAAAAAAAATACGCGTTTTCTTTTATATTTATGTTTTTTTTTGGGGGGATGTAGATCGAATGCTTATTGCTAGAGAAATGGGAGCTAAAGTGATCAAAAAGAATGAAATGCCAACTGCGTTATCGACATTTTATAGAGAAGTAAGATTATATTTAGTTTTAATGGAAGAGTTGGATAAATTAATTTATGCATATATATATATATAGCGTGTCACTATATCAGGTCACCGTAATCCCGTTTACTGTGTAGCATTCGATAAAACAAACCGAAGATTATTTACAGTAAGCTTCTTTTTTTTTTTTACTAATCTTATTTCTGTGATTATTTAAATATGTTTTTTATGTTGTTGTAGGGAAGTGATGATTTTTTAGTTAAAGTATGGTGTGTACGTACGGGTTACTTAATCCATACAATTCGAGGTCACCAAAACATCATTACAGATATCGCCATTAACCAAGAGAATACATTAATTGCCACAGCATCATCAGATGGATACGTTCGTGTATGGACCATGGACGAATACAAGCCCATCATGTCATTACGACCCAACGCATCTACCATCAAACCTTTCACTACAGTTAAATTCTCACCTTCACCACGAGCCGAGACGCGTTACTTAATGGCCACTAACGAAGATGGTATCGTAAGGCTTTGGAAATGGGATAGAGATACATTACAGTTCTTTGATATAGATACACCCATCACGTTTAGTTGTAAATTTAGAGCAAAAGATAGATTGAGATGTTCCTCGTTTAATTATACAGGAACCAAATTTACAGTGGCTGGTGATGATGGTTTCGTGTATGTTTTCTCGACTATTCAAGTAAAGACAGCTCATGAAGGTGTGCTTGCAACAACTGAAGATACGAGACCCGCTGGAAGAGGAAGGAAAAGAGTAGCAAGTGCTTTGTTTCCAGATAAAAGTGGACAGGTACAAGCTCAACCGGTGGTTCCTATTGGTACCTTGGAGGGGCATATGGGCAGTGTTACTGATTTAGCGTATAGTCATGATGGACAAAGGATATTAAGTGGATGCCAAGATGGAACTGCTCGTATTTGGAAATTTGATAAAGAAAGTAAAATATGGAGCTCTATTATACTGGATGTTAAAAATCCATCTGGCCAATGTACTGTTGTAAAACCAAATAATACACCTTTTAAAAGAAAAGAAAATAAACCAAAAGTATTGACTGATGATTCTGAAGAAATTGGATCTTTAATGCCGTTTATGGATGAAGATGAATCACCTACAACTGATATGGATGTAGATGCACCTTCGATTGCTTCACCGATGGAACCTGCAAAAGTATCCATGATTGCTTGGAGTTCAGATGATCGATGGTGCTTTGTAGCTTCTAACCATGGTGAGATTAGAGTTTATTATGCGTACAATGGTGAAATCGCTTGTGTTTTGAAAGGTCATGAAGGAGAGATTTATGCGCTTGATAATCATCCGTTAGATCCAAGTACGATTCTATCAGCTGGCTATGATGGTAAAGTGATACTGTGGGATGTAGAAAAACAAAAAATCATTACGTGCCGTACTCATGTTGGTCGCACATTTACCGATTGTAAGTTTTCAAAGGACGCAATGAAGTACGCTATTACAGATGAAGAAGGTCATTGTACGTTATTTAGTATTGGTGGTCTTGATAAAGATTATGAGCAAGTGAGAAGTTGGGAACGTGGACAGTACTTTATGTCGGATTATCAAGCGTTGAGACATTTTGCCGATGGCTCCTTTTTAGATGAACCTACGCAACAACCTCCTTATGCTTTACAATCTTCACCGATTATTGATTTACAAGGTGTTGCTTATCCCAATCAAAAAAAATTTGGCTACGGTAAACAAAAAAATATATTATATTGTTTTTTTTAAAAAAAAAAAAAAAAATACTAAATACTGTGTATAATAGGTCGCACTATTCCAACTACATCAGAAACATTTGAATTGGAAGATATGAAACGATCTGCATGTTACGATTTAGAAGAAGAAGAGATTCGAACCGTGAAAGTGATTGTATTGCCTGCAGTGGATCGAGCCAGTATTGCTAAACGTAGAAGGGAGTTTGTTCGATTTGACGATGACGATGATGCAGATATTGCTGCTGCTGCAACTCAATTACAATTTCCTCCTCCACCTGTATTACCTTTACTTTTACCTGACGATTCTGCAGATGAAGATTATCACGATGAAGATGAAGATGAAGAGCCAGGGAATGCAGCTTATGCATCTAGTGGAGCGAGTAGTGACGAAGGTGGGTCTGATGATTTTGTCGCTCGAGATGGCGATGTGCAAAATAGCGAGGAGGAACAAGATGAGGAAGGACCGGTGACTCGAAGCAGAGCAGGTCAATTAGGTACACCAGGTCGCACACCGTCACGAAATGTCACGCATGTACGTCGTGGAGTCAGTTCTTCGCGTCGACGTGGACGTGGTAGAAGTACACGAGGAGGATCAGGAAGAGGACGAGGTGGCGGTGCAGGCGTCAGTAGTGGACGTTCTACTCGTAAGCGAAACCGAGAACGATCCGATGATGAGGAGGAACAACCTGTTCGAGCTAGAGCTAGAAGAAGAGTAACGGAAATACCGTCTTACGTTGAAAGTGATCTCGAAAGCGAAGAGGAAGAATTTGTTGACGTCGATCAGGAAGGCGATAGTGAAGCACATCATAGCGATAACTCAGAGGCAGGACCTTCTAATAGCGCACAACATATAGATATTCATAAAAATAATTACATTAATCATAATACGGCTACTTCATCTACTTCTTCATCTTCAACTTCTCGTAGAAGCAATGCTGCTGCTATTACTAATTTGGATCAACGTCAACCAGAAGATCGTAAAGGAAAGAGAAAGTTGCGCTCAGCAGTGACTACTGCTTCACTTGATAGTGATGATGACTTTATGGTACCTTCTGAACCATCTCATAGTACACCTGTTGCTACTAGTAGTAGTAGTAGTGGTAGGGCTACAAGAAGTCGAAACCTTCATCAGGTTGAAGCTCACACACCACCACCTATACCAATTACTCTTTCTACTAAGAAACAAACCAAACATCGTGATGGTCCTCGTGAATTAAGTGAAGAAGAGATCAAACAACATGAACCAATTCCTTGGATCACAACTACAGAAAAATCGTTAACGAAATACTTACCTCAGATGGGAGATTATGTTGCTATTTTAACTGAAGGTCATCGACAATATTTAAGGTCTTCAGATATGAAACAACATTTTGATGATAAGTATGGCGTCATTGATAAACATGAACCTGTATTGTTTGGTAAGGTTGTTGGTATTACTTGGCTGGTGGGGCCTCCTGCCTATTGTAAATTGAAACTGGCAATGATGGAATTGGTTAATATATCTAAAGTGATTATTACTGAAACTGAGGAACCGCTTTGGGCTAACTTGAAGAGAGATCAAATCATTGAGTATAGTGATGAAGACGGATGTCCTGAATTTATTGTGTTGTGGCAAAGGTTCTTGGCTTCCATGAGTATGTTTAAGACCTTACGTGTTGGACAGAAAGTTGATGCCATCTATGATGAAGGACAGTATACAGGAACCATCTCAAGCTGTAATCCTAATGGACTCTTTTGGAAACGAGCCAATTTACCTAGTCCTTGGGCTTACTATCATGTTATTTGGGATGATGCTAGTTCTACACCAGAAGACCTATGTCCTTGGGAGTTGGTGCCTACTGGTGAAGATTTTAAAACGAGATATAATGTAGAACCTAGCTTAACTCCTGCGCAAGTAAAAAGAGCAAAAGATATCTTGACTTGGTTATCTAGTTCGGATGAGTTTTTGTTGTATGTACATCAAGTCAATTATTATGACTATCCGCCGTACCTTTCTTTAATTGCATATCCTATATGTCTTGATATGATACAGGAAAGATTGCGCAATAACTTTTATCGCTCCATAGAGGTAGTGTTGGTCTTTTTTTTTTTCGCAGTAATGTATGCATATTAAGTGCTCTTTTTTTTTTTTTAATAGGGCTTAATTGATGATGTGGAATTAGTGAAAAAGAATGCTATGAGATACAATGCAGATACTTCAGCAGCACATAAAAATGCTATTCGATTAGCTAATTTTTTCAAAACGCGTCTTACGAGTAAGTATTATTAAGTCAAGTATTAAATAGTTGTAAATTAATTTCTCCTTATAGAACCATCTATGCCACTTGCATGGTCGAGAGGAGGAGGCGGTAATAGAAAAAAGGTGATTATAGAGGAATCGGATGATGAATATGATAATCAAGGATACGAATCAGAAGAAGAACCAATGGAAAAAAAATCACTTATTAAAGAAAGAACTTATCGTTCTGATGATGATGATGATGAAGATGACTTTGTTAATGATGATGAAGAAGATGATTATTACGAATAATAAAAAGAGGGGAAACAAACATTTTTTTTTTTAAAAAATTTATTTTCTGGATATAAAAAGAAGTTTTTTTATTTACATGCCCTTGATATAGGCAGGGTTAGCCTTAAAGACTTCTTGAATAATACGAATAATATTCTCAAGAGCTTCAAGCCAACTCTTCATTTGAGCAAAAGCAGCTTCATTAACAACACCAATCTTTTCATAAAAGTCCTTACGGTAAGGACAAGCCTTCATTGCGAGCTATATTTAGAAAAATTAATACTCTAAATTTGTATTTAAATTATAATTTAACTTACGGAAAATACAGGGCGAATAAGCATGTTGTGATGCTTTCTTAAAGTTTGTTCATAAGCCTTGGTGAATGAGACGTTTAATTCTTCTTCAGCGTCATCTACACTACGACGTAAAGCTTGAGCAGTAAAGTCAAGTCCTCTGTTTATTTTTTGGTTACTTTTCTTGTTGTCGTCACGTTACACTCTAATTTTATTAATATTACCTTGATAACCAAAGAAGACCTTCAGTAGCAACTCTCTTCTTATCAGGTGCTTCAGTTGCTAATAATTCTTGAAGTGTGCTATTGGCAGTAGGATTTGACAAGAAACGTTCTCTGATTTTCTAAAATTTATTTTTTGGGTTAGATAAACAATCATGCGTACTAATAAATTTGTATCGATATAGTTTTACCTTAATGTTACCGTTCATATCATTTTGGACAACAGAGAAAGCAGCAGAGCCAAGCAAATCTTTTATATAAAGTTAGAACATACATAAATATTAAAGTGACCCTGTAGCTTTTTTTTTTATATATAACTCACCAAAGAGCTTGACAAGGCCTTCGGTAGCTTCAATGAATTGTTCTGTATCAATTCCTTTGGAAAGGTCAACGTCAGTATAAGAGCGAGCGAGAGAATCGAAATAAGTCATTTTTAAAAAATAAAGAGATGAAGATGGAAAAGAAGTTGTATAAAATAGAAAATAAAACTGGAAATATTTATACAGAAGGAAAAGAAAAAAAACGCGTTTTATTTAACCCCGCCCGTAGGGTAGGGTTTTTAATTAGTTACTTGGCAAGCCTGTCATTTTTTTTTTTTTTTTTTTTTATTCTTCTTCCTTTTTAATAAAACCTTCAGGTAATTCTTCGCCGGTTAAATGATTATAATTCACTTCATATATTTCCAGACAAATCTTTTTTACGTCTTCCACGTCGATATCTTCTTTCGAAATTTGCTTTTTAGCATAATTTAAAAGTAGGTAGGCAGACAGAAGAGTAGCTAACTGAAATAATCTGCAGGTATGTTTATTAGCCAGATTACTAAAAGTCTCTTCTATCTGGCTCTTTTTATCTGCCGTATACTCTGACTCAACATTGAATTTTTTATCTGCTTCTTCATTTAAAAAGCTTAAATAATGGTCCTCCCGTCCTAAATTCACTGCACCTAAAATGCAATCCCTTTTTTTAATATAAAAAAAAAAGTGTGTTAATAGAGAGCTCTCGTATTAATTGGTACTAAAAAAAATTATACCTACATATCAGCATCCTTATTATCTCTAAGTTTATATATATGACACGATTTATCTAGTCCTTTTTTGACAGCGTCAACGTCATAATTATTATCTGAAAGAATTTTCTTTACTTTCAATATATATCTTCGTAATTTTCGTTTCTGAAGTATGAGTAAATGGTTTTTGACATAGTAGCGTTTCGCCCGTAATGCCTCACCACCTTTGGAAGGTCTACCCACTTTTCTGTCGGTAGGATCGTATTCGTTTGGAACCTCTTTGTCCACTTTTTTTTTTTTAAAAAAAAAAAAATGATAGTGTTAGTTTGCTTCGGTCTCTCTTCTTTTTTTTTTACTAGCGTTTTCGTGGGGTGTACCTGCATTCTTTCTCTTTCTATTCAAACCTGCAATCATGGTGAGTTATTATTGTTGTAAAAATGATAAAAGGAATAAATAAATAAAAATGTGACGTTCTATATTCACCCAAATTTGGGAAACTTTTTATTAAGATCGATTTTTGGAAAGGTAACTGAGAAATGGAAATTTCAGCAATGAAATATAGGAAAGGGATACAGGTTTAACCAAATAAAAGTGAACACTAACATACTTTAAGCCTATGATGGTTGATTTATTAAAAGAAAAAAGAAAAGAAGTTGAATTTATCCTTTTGGAAAAACTTTAGAATGATTTTTCGAAAATTCATCTATTTTGAAAAATTAGAGGTGGGTATACTATTACCCTATTATCCTTTTTACTCCATATTACGATATAACTAGGTAGTTCTACATTTTTTTTTGTAGTAAAAAGTATATATTTCACCCAATCATATTTTTGACACGTGCTTTTCACGTGACTAAATAAAATATTTAAAATATTATTATTTTTGCGGTAGAAGAAAATAAGTGTCCTTGATGGTCTAGTGGCTAGGATTCGTCGCTCTCACCGACGCGGCCGGGGTTCAATTCCCCGTCAGGGAATATTTTATATATTTTTGCTTTAGCGTAGTGTATGTAGATGTATGTTATGTAAGCAAGTTGTTAATCAATCGATAGTGTAAAAAGGGTATAATAAGGTAATAGTAAGAAAAGTGAGCACCAGTTCCTGTTCTATAAGTAGAACGACTTAAATGTAGAAATATGGTTTAAATAAAATTAAAAGGATACAATGAATTTTAAATAATTCAAGGGAATCAAGCTACGAGTAAATATGGATTGAAGGGAATAAAATAGTAGTAAAAAGATTAAGAATAATCAAAAAGAAAACCCTTTTTATGTATTTAGTTAGGTAGTAAGTTAATTGATTTTTTATTTTTATTTGATAAATCGTTTGGTATTTATATGTTTTTAAAAAGAGATAAGAAAAGATATTTATAAATTATTTGTATGGATGAACCATCTATTAGTTTGTCCATGCATTGGATGGATCCACGATTTGCTTCATCCAAAATCAAAAAGAGAAAATAGTATTTTGTCGTGTAACAGTCGTTCATATATACATACATAAATTAAATCATCAAGAGACTTGGAAATATCTTGAGCTTCTTTTTCTACGTCAATAATCGTAGTACTCAAGATGCTCTTATGCCACTCATTCAGAACTTCGTCAGTGAAATGATCACGTGTATATCTGTTAAATTGTGATGGCTTAAGAAGCATGACATTACTTAATGCGCTATAAAGAGAATAAGTGGTATATAACCCATTATTAATACATCAGCTAGTAACAAGTAAATACATCATCAAACTTACATAAGTTCAGGTAAATTCGTTTCAAGACTAAATTCCAATCCTGTGGCCGAAGCATGTACGATTTTTTGTTTGTATTTCATAAATTTTTCTGCCAGGGTTTCTTGTTTATTTGGTCGTTTAGCTTGCATATGAATAATAATGAGTATTAGTATAATGTACCAGCAAAACATTGAGCAAGTATATAGTTTGAGTGGTACTTACTGTTGTAAATGCATCATCTTTTTGAGACTTTCGCTTTACTGAAAGCTATTTAAAAGTCAGAACAAAAAGCTCAAAAATTGAGCCATGCTTACATTTATGTCTGCATCGTCATTGCTTAAACTATCCATA
The DNA here is from genome assembly GCA_025201345.1 of Thamnidium elegans. Classification (NCBI taxonomy): domain Eukaryota; kingdom Fungi; phylum Mucoromycota; class Mucoromycetes; order Mucorales; family Mucoraceae; genus Thamnidium; species Thamnidium elegans. The sequence continues at coordinate 139,471 of JAIXMG010000032.1, forward strand.
CTAGAGCTACCGCTTACATCTTGTTGAAGACTATGGTTACTTATTGATAACGATTCTTAATTATATGAACGTAACGCGGTTATAGTCGTTATTTTCTTCATTATTTCAAGTTCTTTCTATTAATAACAAAAAGAAGTGTAAGTAAAACAAAAAATGCGTAGGTGATCTTATCATATATTAACGAATACACTACTTCTGCAAATAACCGGTCTGAAGCAATCTTAGCTATTTTATTAACTTCGTGGTCCCAGAAGTATTTATTAGCATAATTATTATGGACATTCTGTTTTAACCAGAATATATCAGTAGCTTACAGAAATAACTGAAATATTATGCCTCACCTTCACAATTGTCTCACAACTTTTTAATATTTTATAACTGTTACTATTAATTTGGACATTTTTCAGCATACATTGAATGTCTTGTGAATAGGACTGATGCGCTTCATTTTTGCTTCCAGTACAGCCACTCATATAGTAGAAGTGAAAATCATACTTCGTAATGTTTCGCCAAGTTTTATCTGATAGTTTCCAGAAGTCTAAAATAATAAACAAGAAGAGTAGATGAATAAATAAATAAAATAACCTATAGAAACATTTACCGGGAACATTCAATGCATCACTTGTATTGCTCATGTGGAGATATACGTTTGATTTAACACAGAAAAATTAATAAAAACAGGTGAATAAGATTAAATGTCTAATAACGTTTATTTCTTATTTTAATTGTAAAAATCAATCCCGGTAAAAGGGATTGCTAACTATGATTTCTTATTTATAGTCTTTTGCAATAGTGGTCACACTATTGTGATTGATTGTTACATTTAGATTTGATCTAGTGACTTTTATAGCCTGAGGATCTTGGTTTCTAGATCCTGTGCTTTTTTTATATATAAGGTTCATTTTGATACCTAACGTTTGTTATGTTTTATAATCGATGGTTCATCGATTATTATATATTCTATTTTATGTGTGGTTTTACCACAGCTCATGACAATACCAATAAACTAATATAACGCTTAACAAGCAGATTAAAAGTGAAAAATTCTGACGACTTTCTCGTTTCAAACATTCCTATAAAAGGCGAGGGCGTAACGGTGTGGCTTCCGAAATCCGTAGCATTTTTTTTCTTTTTTTTTTTTGCTTAGTTCAAACTTCTTGTTTGGAAAAAAAGTACAAGGGAAAGTAAGATCCAAGGGAATTCAGGAACAAAATAAAATATAAAGTAAAGATAAAAATAAAAGAGCTAATTTAAAGGTCTTTTATAAGTTAAGAGAAGTATAAGATAAAGTTGTTTACAAAATGTGAATTGATTTTTATTAGATTGTGATTTTTTTTGATGGTTATTTATATTATTTTAGATTTTTACAAAAGTATTATTTAAAGGCAAAGGAGGTTAAAATTTGTTTACAACCATCCTCGTCAAAGAGAATCCTCTTCGAGGAGCAATCTCCTTCGATTAGTAGGGCTACCAAAGAAAATAAAGGAAATTGCGGTTTTGGTTGCGTAGATACATATTATAAATTTTATTTTATTTTGATCCTTAAAATTATTTCGTTGTGATGGCAACTAACATCGTATATCATATATATATATAAAGAAAGAAAAAAAAAACACCCACTATGATTTTTATATACTTTAATACCATTCCGTCCCACCTGCAACCTTATCAGTGAATTGACGAGTAGGGATATACGACTTTGTAATTTTAAAAGTCTTTACAATATCATTCCAATCCTTAATATCGATACCCATAATGATTTGTTTTTTGTTGACAACATCTTCGATACTAGTTACGTTAGGAGCATCTCTCAGGTCTAGGATGGGTTGACCTGTTTCTGTAGATATACCAACAACACCACTACGTGCTAAAAACGATACATAAAAGATATTTTCCACTGTTTGAGAGAAGGATTCGGGATTGGTGACAAATTTGAAATAGTTGACTGGACCCACTTGACTTAATATTTGATAAATCGTATTTACATTATTTGATGTTTCGTTTTCTTGTTCTTTAATATCACTTTCTTTCAACTATATAATATATATAAATTTCTTTTTACATTTCTATTTTTCATTCCCCCCTTTTTTATTACCTTTGTTGGCATAACTAAATCCTCTTTATTCTTTGTTAACTTTCCTGTTCTTGTTCTTTTAAGTTCTTTACGTTGAAATGATAAAGGCCCCAACATAAAATCCATAGTATGAACTCTTTTACCGAACGTACTCGCTTTTTGTCCAATCAACTCCCAATCTAAACAAGTATCAGCAATATGATTTGGTCCTTCACTGGAAAATGTAATCACTTTTGCAACAAGTTCATCTAGATTGACTTCCACACTATCTCCAATTTGAATACTTTGTGTCTTTTGTGAATTTAAATCAGAAGCAAGTACTAAGAATTTGGAATCTAATACTGCTTCTTGCGTGTTCTTTACTACAAAAAAAAAAATAAAAAAATTAAAACATGTATTTTTTCTTTTATTTTTTACTTACCATTCTTGAACAATACGTTGGATTTACTCACAAATCGCAATAAACCATCACCAGAATCTTGAGCTACTAATTCACGTCTTTTTTCTATTTACGAATAGTCAATATTCTATTTGAGGGGTAGATTGGCCTAATTTTTTTTACCAAGTGCTTCTTCAGTCAATTGACGGTACTTTATCCGTAATTCACGTCGTTCTTCTTCACATTGTTTAGGATCGTATTCTTCTCTATCAGTCCCCTTTTCTACGATTTCTTTTACTTCAAGTAAGCCTTGATCTCTTGCAGGTCCCATAATATATATTGTTGTCAAAAAAAAAAACGGAAGGAAAAAAAAAAATAGTTTTAAAAACAAAGCTTTATTAAAAAAGGTCACGGTCTGTCAGTAGTTGTCTGACTATCGCAAAAAAGAATGGTGTTTTTCAATATATTGTACAAAAAAAAAAAAAAAGAGTAAAGCATAGCCTCCTGCTATTTTATCGTGAAAATATTAGTTAATTTTATCACATACATTTGATTAATAGCTGTATATTCGGTTCTCTAAAATAAAAAAATCCCTAAATCGGTGTAGAACCCTGTATGTACATTCTATTGACGTCAATTGAGGTAAAAGTGAGGTAAATTACTAAAAAAGCATACTTCAAAATAGATGAGAATGACCTATGTGTAAATTTTGCGTCATCTTCTTTATTTAATACAAAGTATATATCCGCATAAAATACTTTATTAATTACATTGAATATTTATCTTATTTATGGTGGGCATAAAATAAAGTCTGCTAAAAAGAATAAAGACAATGAATTGTTTATTATGCATTTTTTAAAAAAGGGGGAATATACGCCAATATAAAAGGAATTAGTATGACATTTTTTTTTTATATACTTTTATGTACTTAAAACCTATATATGTGAAACGAGAACATTAGACCAGACACGAAACAAAATGTTCCTGATCCACGCATAAATGAAGTATATATATATACAAGCCAAAGAGTGACAAAAAGATATAACAGGCGATCTCTTTTTTTTTTTTTGAGGTACATATAAATGAACTAATTTGTGTGTAATACAAAATAAAACTTAGTTTAAAGTAGCGTTTTTATGAGTGGTGAAAGACTATATGGTGTTTTAATTAGGCGAGTAAAAGTTTTTACATATTCTTTTGTTCAACCAACACGTTGGGTCACTAACTTTAATTTCCATTATTGAAGTTTGCAGAAGTGCTTTAACTACTCAGCAAGCCTACGAATCATTTTAGTTATACTGACTTTAAATAAAGTAATCCTATTTCCCAAAGCATATGTTTGTTTTTAAAAAAAAGTCTCGAGGATAAGCTTTTTGGATAGAAAAAAAAAAAAAAAAGTCACGTGCGAAATGCCAATATGGGATTTAAATATATTTTTTTTCGTTTTTTTTTTTTTTTTTTTCTTTTTTGCTAATTATAAAAGAAAAACTCTTTAATACTTTTTTTAAATCTCTCTATTGAAACTCTTTCAACTCGACTTTTTATTATAAATATGACTACTAACATGAACTTTGGACCTGAATGGTAAAGTAGTTTTTAAATATACCCCCATGTCTTTTTTTCTTCTTCTTCAAAACAAATAACATGTCAAATTTTTTTTTTATTGTAGGATGCGTGGAAGTTTCCCCAAGCATAATAACAACAGTAATTCCAATTTCGCGTCCTCAGATATATTAGATTCTCTCTTACCTTTTGAAGATCAACACGGTTTAAAATATTCAAAGGACTTTATGCTTAGCTTGTATAAGCCTGATTCTCAATTACCTTCTGATTTCAATCAACACGAGTACGTCACCACTGACAAAATCTTGTGCCCTTTAGCATTTGAGGAGTTGTCAGAATCCGAGAAAAAGGTATGCCTAATTATATGTAAAAAAAAATCGGGGGGTTTTATTTTTTTTTTAAAAAAAAAAACTTGTATTTTAGCTTCTCTCTGGTCCTGTTCATTCGGAAGTGTCACGTCGTGGCGACAAGTCCAATGCTGTTAGGCATCGTGCTGACTTGTACTCAGGAGCTAGTCCAATGCAAAGCCCTGCATCTGAAAATGGTCCTGGACGATTAGGTTCTCGTAAGGGTAAGTTTATAGGAGGACAACGAAAAAGGGAAAATTTTAAAAAGGCTAAGTTTTTTTTTTTTCTTTAAAAAGGTCGTACTGGAGAGTACTTTACCAAGGATCAATCTTTGAAGCGTTCTGACAGCGGTAAGTTTTTTTTTTTTTTTTTAAAAAAAAGGGAGAAAGTAATATTGCAAAAAAAAAAAAAAAACTAACTGTTTTTTTAATCTAGATTTACTGAAAAGACGCGACCAAGGCGATGACATGAGCTTGCCATTAAACAAGTTAGATGATGAAGGGAAGGAACCTAACTGGAGCAAGGGTAGTCTCGGTGCATTTAACAGTAGTGGTTTATTTAGCAGTGATAATGACACTCCGTTCAAGTCTGATGTTCTCTTTGGCAGTACCACCGCCACGACCTCCATCACCACGCCATCTGACTTGGGTGGCTTGTCGGCTGTCAAGAAACCGGAGGACATTAAATGGTTTTATCGTGATCCTTCTGGACAAGTACAAGGACCATTTGAAGCACAAGAGATGCAAGACTGGTATAAAGCAGGGTTCTTTACGCCTACTTTAATGCTTCGTCGTGAAGACGAAACCGTGTTTGAATCATTAATGGTACTGACACAAAAAGTCGGTAACGATGACCAGCCTTTCTTAACGCCTCGTCCTGCTGCTGCTAGAACTACTCCTAGTGATCTCTTTGGTACGCCAGATAACTTGTTTAGAAATGATTTGCAGTCGAGATATATGCCTTTTGGTGGTGGTGGAGTAGCAGCACCTACTACACCAGGTGGTAGTATTATGGACAGCTTTTTAGGTGGTAATACACCAACTACTCCGTTATATCAAAGTCCTTATAATTATGGCGGATCCTTGTTACGAGATAATCGATGGGGAAATGATAATCAGCCACAACCTTCTCCTTCTTGGTTGAATTCTAATAATCCTGCTAGTCAATTAGGGTTTATGCCTCAGCAACAGCAACAACAACAACAATATCAACAGCAACAACAACATCAACAACATAATGGCGTATTTGGTTCTAATATGAATTCGCCTGGCTTATTCGATTACCAACGTGTTGTTAACGAACAATTAGATCAACACCAACAGTATGCTCATTTGTTACAACAAAACCAACAACAAAGATCCATGCAATTTCAACAGCAGTTTAATCAAATGCAACCTCCTGTTCCTTCTGCTCCTCAACAACAACAACAACAACAACAGCAACAACAACAACAGCAACAACAACAACAGCAACAACAAAATAGTCCATTAGATGCTTTTAAAAACACACAATTAGAAAATTCAAATGCTAGTAATCATGCTTCTCCTGTATTAAGACCAAGTATTTTAACAAGTGGTGGTTGGAATTCTTCTGCACCTGGCACACCTATTGGAGAAGTTCCTTCTAGTCCTTGGGGTTCAATCGTATCTACTGCTATTCCTACTAAAGTATCAGAAGAGTTACAAGCAAAGGCTCCTGGCGCTCAGTCCCCTAGAGCTCCTTCTTCTCCCAAGAAACCTATTGAGAAGCCTGTAAAGACTAAATCTATTGTCGAGTCTTTTGCTGATATCCAAATTGCTGAAGAAAAGAAGATTGCTGACGAAAAGAGAGCTGCAGAGGAAAAGAGGGCTGCTATTGCTGCTGCTCAACAAGCTGCCGAAGAAAAGAAGACTCAACAAGTTGCTGCTCAACAAGCTGCCGCTGCCGCTCAACAATCCCCTGTCAAGGCTTCTACACCTGCCCCTATAGTAACTAAGCCAGTTGTTTCTCTTCGTGAAATTCAACAAGAAGAATTAAGAATTGCTAACGAAAAGAAGCAAAAGCAAGCCAAGACCGCAGCTATCACCCCTACTTGGACTACTGCTTCTAGTGCCAACAATGTTCATTCCACTACACCTACATGGTCTCAACCTACTCATAAACCTCTTTCTCTTCGTGAGATTCAAGAAATGGAAGCCAAGAATGCTGAATCAGCCAAGAAAGAAACTTCTGCAGCAGAATATTTAGCTCAACAAGAGAGATTAGCTAATGCTACACCTAGTACTTTATCTTGGGGTGTTGTTGTACCTAATAACAGTAAATCAAGCGCTTCTCCTTCTGCTACCACCGCTGCCGCTAGTAGTAGTAATTCTGCTGCTTGGTCTGCACCTTCTGGTCCTAAAAAGACATTGAGAGAAATTCAACAAGAGGAAGAATTGGCTATGAAGAAGAAGAATGCTAAGGCTAATAAGGCTAGTACTACTACTGCTGCTGCTATTGCCGCTGCCGCTGCTGCCAATAATCAAAGTAGCAGAGCTTACTCCGTTCCTTCTACTCCTTCTGCTGGTGGTGGTTGGACTACAGTTACTAGTGTTCGTGCTACTAAGCCTACCCCACCTGCTGCTGCTGCACCTGCTGCGCCCGCTCCTACACCTTCCCCAGTTCGTTGGGAACCTGTGAAGCCCATTGCTACCGCACCTCGTACTCGTGGACCTAGCGAAGAATTCCGTCGTTGGTGTAGAAAGGCTTTACGCGATTTAAACTCTGGCGTCAACCAGGAAGAAATTATTGAAATGTTGATTTCTTTCCCTGTCGATTCAAACTCTGGCGAAATTATTGAAGATGTTATTTATGCTAATTCTTTGAGAATTGATGGTAAGCGTTTTGCTCAAGAGTTTATGAAGCGTAGAAAGGCAGATTTGGCAGGTAGATTGGATATTGTTACAGCTGGACTTGAGGAAGAGGATGAGGATGATTTTAAGGTTGTGCAGAAGAAGGGAAAGAAGAAGGCTGCTGCTTAGGTTCTTTCTGTATGTTGTAAATAAATTGTGTTTTTTTTTTTAAATAGGTCTTGTTTTAATAGTTTGAAAGCAACAATTGAGTTTAAGAGTAGTTGGATTACCTAATTCTAAAAGGCAAATGTTTAGGCTTTTTTTCTTTTTTGTATGGCAGTCCCTCCTCCCTTAAATATTTTGGTTCCCCCCAAAAAAGAAAAAAAAAAATCAACAGTTTCCACTTTTTTCCCATCTTGTCTTTCTTTTCTTTTTACTTTTTGCAAAAGAAAAAAAAATGAATTTCAACATCTTTAAAACTAAACAAAAGACACCTCATGATCTTGTTAAGCATGTTAAAGATGCTATTCATAAATTAGACGGCCCTGACAAACGCAAAGTAAAAAAAAAAAATACCTTTATATAATAATTTTTCTGTGTGTGTATTTAAAACATTAAATTTGTTTTACATAGGCAACAGAAGAAATATCTAAATATTTAGTATTAATGAAGAATATACTTTATGGTGAAGACGGTAAAAATGAAAGATACCTAATTTGCTTTTTTTTTTCTGTATGATGCTAATAGCTTTATAATAGACCATGATCCTAGTGCGGATCTTGTTGCTCAGTTGGCTCAAGAAGTATACAGAACGGATTTATTAGAATTATTGGTTTTAAATATTCAAAAATTCGAGTTTGAAGTAAAATATAATAAGTTACGTATTCATAATATAATTTTAATGTTTTTCTTTTCAGGCAAAAAAGGATGTAGCACAAATTTTTAATAACTTGTTGAGAAGACAAATTGGATCTCGATGGCCAACAGTAGAACATTTATGTGCACGCGAGAATATTCTTTTCAACTTGTTAAACGGGTAAAAAAAGAAAAAGAAAAAGAAAAAAAAAAGTGGTGTTATTTATACAAGTTATATTTAAGGTATGAACAACCCGAAGTTGCTTTAAATTGTGGATTGATTTTACGTGAATGTATTCGTCATGAAGCTTTAGCTAAAATTCTCTTATATTCAAACAAGTTTTATCAATTCTTTGACTATGTTGAAATGAGTACGTTTGATATTGCTTCGGACGCATTTGCCTCTTTTAAAGAAATTTTGACAAAGCATAAACCCATGGTAGCCGATTTCTTGGAATTGAATTATGATGAAGTATGTTTTTTTTTCTTCCCCTTTTTCATCCCGAATTCCCTCCTTATTTTTTTTTTATTGTTGTAGTTTTTTGAACATTACAAACGGTTATTGTTGTCTGAAAATTATGTAACCAAGAGACAGTCTTTAAAGGTAAGAAAGAAAATAAAAAGAGAGAGAGAACCAGAGAATAACTTTTTTTTTTCAATTTGGTAGTTGCTGGGAGAAATTTTGTTGGATAGATCTAATTTTACAGTGATGACCAAGTATATTAGTAGTGCAGACAACTTGAAATTAATGATGAATTTACTTCGTGATAAAAGCAGGAATATTCAGTTTGAAGCGTTCCACGTATTTAAAGTATTTGTTGCTAACCCTCACAAGACGAGACCTATTGTTGATATATTAGTAAAGAATCAAGATAAACTAATTCATTTTCTCGGTAATTTCCATAATGATAGACAAGGTAAAATAAAAAAAAAAAAAAAACGTTATTTTATTTATTATTTGACTAAAAACTATTTTCAGAGGATGAACAGTTTAACGATGAAAAGGCTTTTCTTATTAAACAAATTCAAGAATTACAACCTATTCAAGATTAAAATAAAATAATACCTCTCTTTTTTAATTTTTTTATTTTTATTTTATAAACTTGCTTTTACAAGTTCAATCACTGCATTTACTTTAGCTCCAATTTCAGGGTTATAGATGGTGTTATTAAGTCCTTCAACAAACTTCCAACTCTTGTTTACATTTTTAATAGGATAATCCAAGATAGGAGGAATGGATGTTTTGATACCAGGGATACGATCGGTTGTCATGGCTTTAGGAATACAAAGACCACGAAGACCTTCAGGGCCAGCAAATCTACCATAACCAGAAATACCAACACCACCAAATGGAAGCCCTTGACAGAGATAGTTAACAGCGAAATCATTTACGTTGGTCATACCAGTACGAAGTTGTAAACATGTCTTTTCGGCAAGTTCTTTATCAGCAGAGAAAACAGAGGACCCAAGTCCAAATGGACACAAGTTAGTAATGCGGACTGCGTCTTCGGGACCGTTATGTCTCATGATGACCATAATAGGAGCAAAAGTTTCTTCATTGGCAATAGTCATATCAGCAGTAACATCAACTAAAAGAGTAGGTTCAAAGTATTGACCGTGTTTATGTTTAGGATGTTGGAATCGTTTACCACCACGTAAAAGACGTGCGCCACGGCTAACAGCCTCTTGTACAAGATATTCTAATCGATCAAATTGAGTGCCCATAGTCATAGCACCGCAATCGACACCTTCGCCATCAGCAAGAATAGAGCCCTGACGAAGTTTTCCAACTCTTACATTCATTTCATCAACTACCTTTTCATAAATTTCAGAAGCAACCAAGATACGTTCAATACCAATACAATTTTGTCCACAGTTTTGAAATACACCACGCATTAAAACAGGAATAGTACTAACTAAATCTGTATCCTTTAATAAAATTGCACAATCTTTACCTCCTAATTCAAGAACACAGGGGACAAGAAGGTCTGCAGCGTTGTGTTGAACTAGTTTACCGACAGTAGGGGAGCCAATAAATGTAACGTGGTCAACACCAGATCGAATGACTTGTTCACCGACATCGGCAAAGCCACTAATAAATTGAACGAGGTCAGGGTCAACACCGTTGACAGAAAGACAGGTCTTGACAATCTTTTCGTAGTAAGCAGAAGACCATGCAACGTATTCTGAACATTTAACAATAATACCGTTACCGGACATAAGCGCAGAGATAACAGGACCGATGGCGTTATGGAATGGGTAGTTCCAACTAACTAAGGCAGAAACAACACCCAAGGGTTGATAGACAACACGAGAGTTCTTGTACATCATCATTAATCCAGGGCTACGGTAATCATCAGCTAATACGGATTCTCCATTGTCGATGGTCCAGCGTAACTTGGCACAGGTTGTAATCACTTCGCCTAATGAGGCATCTACCATGGTCTTACCGGTATCTCTACATCCAACTTGACAGATAGTCTCTTGGTTTTCAAGAACAAAGGATAATAAGGATCGAAGAACAGCACGACGTTGGTCAAATGTGGATTTGGACCATTTTACTTGTGCAGCGGCGGTTTTGGTGTAGAGGTCTTGAACTTGTTTTGCAGAAGGAGAAGGAAGAGTGTCAATAAGGAAGCCAGTAGCAGGATCATAGCACACAATATTTGAAGGGTCACAAGAGTTCTAAAGTATTGTTATTAGACGCGAAAAAGTTTTTTTTTTTTTAAAGGTGTATACTTACACGAATACTAGGATTTTCAAGCACTTTTCCAGTCCACTTAGGGTCAGCGGCTATGAAAAGGATGTTTAGATGTTTATTGTTAAGAAAAGAGGGGGGAGTTTCTACATTACAACGGAATTACCTTCAGGTGCATTTACAGTAAATTTTTTGGGAGAAGGAGTAGATATCCAGTTAAAGATGAACCAACTGACAATGGCACCTGAACCAAGGGCCACCCATTGAGTTAATGACATGTCCATCTCGATATACGACTGAAAATATAAAGAGAAAAAAGAGTTGAGAGAAAAAGCTGCCAGGTTGACCGTGAGTCCCTTTTGTGTAAATTAAACTGACTTTTAATAACAATAGGTTCTGGTGTGTTTCCTATTTATTTGCTCCGTGTTAAAAAATGGCTATTTTTAAAGAAGCGAGTTCTTTTATAATTATTTAAGGAATAGTGTAGGTGTAAAATAGCATAGACTTTTTTGTTTTGTTTTGGCTAGTAAAACTTTTTTCTTTTTTTTTTTGAAAAATAAAGTGTAAGTATTTTTTTGTGTGTATTTTTTGGGTTGTTTGTCTCTGTACCTTTTTTCTGGAACCGAAGAAGTCTTTTTTTCTTTTTTTTTCAGGTACGAAATACCTGCGATCTAGAAAATTCAGTGCATTCTTACTGCACGAAAAAAACAAAACAAAACAAAAACGCGTAGATATTCTAATTAAAGGCTTTTGTGTCATTTATAAAGTTTCTACATATTTTGAAGCACCAAAAAATTTTAAGAGTTGTTCGTATGAAAATAAGAATCCTTCCACTAAAGTAACTACAAGCAACATATTTTTACAAGGAAAATTTCACATTTTTAACTGTTTATAAAATTCTTCAATTTTTTTTTCATTTTTAAAAAAAAGTACCCTTTTTTTATTGTTATAATAAAGTAAGCTATGACATGCAGGTATAATATACACCCTTCTTTTTCCCTTCTCCATTATGCTGCAATTCAAACTTAAAGGGTGCATTGATTTTTTTGAATACATGCATGTTTGTTTTAAAAGCGTAATCATTCCTACCGGATGATTATTGTTCCAACACTTTTTCTGTTATATAGTTTTATTTCATTCACATACTTGAATATAAATTTAAAATACACCTCTTGTTCTCTTTCAATCTCTTGATTTAATTTTATTATAAGTGATGTCCGCAACGGTTTTAGCACCTACACCTATCAATAATTTTCCAACACACGTAAATACTTCGTCATTATTAGATAGTAATGACAATCATGCGCCGGCAGAAAGCCGGTTTGCTTTTTTGTACAATTTTAAGCAAGATAAACTGTCCAATATTAGACCTTTGAATGAATTCTTTGATAGAAATAGGTTTAAATACACTAAATCATTTCAACTTATTAGTGAAAGATGGAAGTAAGTTTTTATACGTGTATATATTCATATGTATAATCTAAAATTTTCTATTAGTTATAATTTGCAATACTTTTCATCCAATTATTGTTTGATCATGCTTGGTTTAGCCATTTATTCAATGTAATTTTTTTATTTTTATTCCCACATAAAAATAGGTGGTAGGGTAACTTATTTATTATTTTAGGGTTACCAATTGGTCATTACTGTTTACAATTGGATTTATATTTGGTGGATTTTATATGATTTCAAAATTGGGTAATGATGGGCCAATAAATATTGCGGGAGTCATGACTTTATCGCCTACTAGTTTATATGCAACTTATGCGTGTGGGTCACTTGTATTACTTTTATTTTCTGGAGCGACAGGTGCTATCTTTTGGATCATAGGTAAAAAAAATAATTTTTACGAAAAATAAATTGGGCAATTTTTTTTTAAATGTTTTAATTTAGGTGCTAGTGCATTGTTAATTCTGGGGCATGCAGCTGTATTAGAGCCCGGTGTTGAAGAAGGATTTGATCAGGTTTAATAAATAAATAAAGTTTTCTATAATCATACTTGGTATAGTACCAATTTAAGTAGTAGAAATGACGCTAAAAATATTTACAGAAAAAAAAAAGAAGCTATATTTTTGTTAAATAATTTGTATTACTTACAGGAATTGCACTATTACGAAAACGTTTGTCTAAGGCACCATTTCTATAATAAAAATGATACCTGTAATTTACGAATATACATACTGTAAAACCGTATACTCGTAGAACGTTTTGATATTTCTATATATTAGACACTAGAAGTTCCACAAAGTTCAATTAATAGATCAATAAAAAAATAAATCAATTGACAAATACACTATTTATTATTTTATATTATAAACGTCCTTTTTTTTTTCGGCCGTGTATGGGGGGGGGGGATAAATATTAGTTAATATTACTAGTACAATCACAAGGTATTTCATGTGCCTATATAAATTATAAATTATGGATGAATACCAATATGGTTACCAACGCGAACCTACAAAAAAAAAAAAAAAAAAAAAAAAAAAAAAAAAAAAAAAAAAAAGAGTTAGATATACATATATCAACATATAAAAATATATATAACTTACCAAGGTTTCAAGAGAATTTGTTCCATTTTCAATCAAGTCATCATCAAATAAGATTGCATTCTTTTCGAAGAGTACGACAAGAGTACTACCGCCAAAGGCAAAGTAACCTAATTCGTCTGTTCTAGCTAAATAGTCACCGGCACCAGCTGTCAAAACAATCGAGCCTACCATCATGGCACCAATACAGACAATAGATACTTTACCAAAGGCTTCGGTATCCATATGAACAATATCACGTTTATTATCACCGTACACATCGAGTGTAGTTCGAATGGCCATAGGATTGACAGTATAATATTGACCTTCTACGTTATGAATTTTTCTAATGATACCGTCCACAGGCGAATGGTAACGATGGTAATCTTGAGGAGCTAATCTAAAGATAGCCAAGGCGCCGCCTTCAAAAGCCTCTGCCTCTACAGGGTCATCCAACAACTTTGCAATACTGAATTCAGTACCTTTAATCCAGATATTGGTGGCACTGTCAATGGTAGGGAAGGCCATCATACGACAATCTGCAGGACTGACCACAACATTTTTATTGTCGGGTGAATCACAGGGACGAGTTCCAGGTTTTAACTTTCGGTAAAAGAACTCGTTGAATGTCTTGAAGTTTTCGGTAGGTTCCAGTACATCAGTCATGTCTAGTTGATGGAATTTCATAAAGGAAGGGATTTCTTTGGTAGATAACGGGTTGTCGAAGCGACGACCTTGTTTACGCGACATGTTGGCAAGGATCTTTTTGGCGGTCTTGGATTGGATACCAGAGGACATGCCTTTATAGACTAAACGCATGCCTAAGCGAATATAAACACTCATACGTTCATCGATCAGTTGGCCGGTGGCTCGGTCTTGGACAATAATATTGGCGTTGTTTTTACCGGCTGAGTATCTACCGTATCCTACTTTATTTACTAATTTGACAAACCATCTATTGAAATTATTAGTTTTGGGTACACATGCTTTTTTTGCTATTTTTAATTTTTCTTACTTTCTCTGAGCTTGAGCTTCGGTACCGAAATTACCCATAAGGAATCTATCAACGGTTGTCCAATCATTTGCAGCACATGTAGCTACGTGAGTGACGATATCCATTTGACCTCGTTTACCAAGATTAGGTTTATGGCAAATAGGACATTCGGTAAGTCGAATGACTTTTTCGTGCGTTGGGTTCGAAGGACGTTTATGTTCATCGCCATCGTCTTTCAGTTCAAGGTCTTTTAAGGGACCGTTGATATACTGAACGCCGTCTGCTTCGGCCAGAGCTTCGTAATCGGCTTCGTCGGGAGAGTGAGGGTTGGTTGTAGTTGAGTTTGAGTGTAATAAATCGTCATCATCATCCTCGTATTCACCGAGACTAGTAAAGTAATCTTCTTCTTCTTCTTCTTCGTCTTCGTCTTCGTCGTCTTCATCATCTTCATCATCTTCGTCGTACTCTTCTTCTTCTTCGTCATCATCTGAAGCCATAAAGAATGGGTTTACTGTGGTATTTTCTTTAGAGTCTACAGGGACATCTTTTCCTTCTTCGACAATAGCGTACCCATTTCTTCTACGCATTTGGGACTCATCAGCATGCTGCATACAGTTTTCTAAACTTTCAACTAATTCTTCCATGGTCAAGTCTTGGGTTAAGTCTTTACCGTGGTCCGTCCAGAATTGGTTCAAGGTGGATTCAGAGATATTGGAACCCAAGGTCTCTAACATAGTCTGTACTTCAATTCTACTCATGGTGTTAGAGTTATCGCCGTCGCATGTCTTTGCTAATGCAATCCAGAACATCTTTCGGATTTCAACGTAGGGGACAAATTTGGCACGGATGGTTAAGGTAGGGTGGATACTGTCTTGCCATTTCTCGGCGTTGGCCAGGTTTAAAGGCATGGTGTGTCTGCCCATACAACGGTCGATTTCGTCGGAGGGGGATTCTTCAGTATCAGGTATTACAGGTGTTGAAGGAGGCGAGGGCATCTTTTGAATGATATCGGAGATGGTGATTTCATGCGACGCAACAAAATCGTTGTTTGAGAACTTGTCTTTATCATAGACAGCGAATTTGATCTTGTAGTTCTCTTGTGAGTTGCGCACATGAAAGAACAGTTTTTCGTTCCAAGTGGGGTTCAGATTGTGACGAATGGCTCTGGTGCGGAAGGTAGATGTGCCATAGGTCACGATGACGAACGGGTCCATATCAAATCCTGTTCTTGTCATGTTTCTTTCTGGAGGCAAGTCCTTTGCACTTTCGATTTCTAAGAAGGTGATACCCATAATATCCGGTTGGAATTTAGCGTAGCCAGTGGATTTACGGTTACGGTTACGACGACGACGAGAGAATTTGTTTCGTAACTTTTTTCTCTTTGTACTGGTGGTGGTAACTGTGGCGGAAGGATTTAAGCTGTGAAGAGAAGACATTGAATTATCTTTTTTTAATTTTTGTTGGCTGGGGTTTCTTTTAAACCTGCTAAATGTGGAACTGCTGGTACTTTCTTGCATCATCATGGGAGGTTGGACGGGAGAGGTCGATATAGAGGCGGAATCGGCTATTGAATCTTCGTGGTTTAATAAATATTGCCAATCCTCTTCCATGGTGTTGGTGCTTGTCGGTATGGTAATACCTTGTTCTGATTGATAGACTAGACCGTATTGAATGCATATCTCGGCTTGGTCGGTATCTGATGTGGCACTGGTATCCAAGTCCTCTTTTCTCTTTCTTAAATGAAATCTCTTTCTTTGACTTGTTTGAGACAATGGAAACCATTTAGCCTATTAAAAAAGTATATTTTAGTATACGTTACACTTGTACTAAAAATATATATATATATTACTGTATTTTCATCAAATGCGATGGATTGATTTTGAAATAATTGATCAAATGACCAGCTTACTTGGCCTAAGAAAATAGAAGAGAACCTGTCTTTACTATAAACAGTAACGGATAAACCATGGTTTTTTAAAGCCCTCAATCGCTTCTTGTGGCCAATAATATCATTTGATAAATTGAATTCAAATGTACAAAGCCATTCTGGATCAGAAGACTTTTTAATTGTATCTGTTCTTTGTCGAATACCTCCACAACGTACATTTACATATGGGCTCGGAATATTTACCTGATAAATATTTTTTTTTTTTGGGTTAATAGGGAGAAGGAAGAGGGGATGGTAGCACACACGAGGTTATTTTGCTATTTTAGTATATATTTTTTTTTACCTCATCCTCTCGAGCCAAACTACGACCTCGAACAATAGCGACTTTTAATATCAAGTCTGAAGACACCATATCTTCTTTGAGCTTTGTGTTTGTAGTATCGGATACACTTGAGGATATGTGCGATGAGTTAGATGAGGTTCTGCTGTGGTGATTACGTCTAAATGATGACAAACGATGTACAAATGGAATTCGACGATGAGTCGTAGGCGATAAAGCGTCGTTGGCACTGCTACTTCTCCTGTGATTATTAGGTGTTTCCATGACGCCACTATTTATAATTTTTTGGGGGCCGTTTTTTAATTGTTACAGATATTTTTATTATTTTTTTTTCGGGTATATTGAAATAAAATTATATTATTTAGAACCAAAGAAGAAAAAAGAGGGTTTTTGTTTAATGTATTTTATTGTGTGCGTGCGTGGAGTTGTTGAGTGTGGAAAAAAAAAAAAACCTAAAATTGGAATTTGGTAAAAAGTCCGGCCAAGAAAACCAGTCGCTTCAAGTTTTAAAAATACTTCTTTTTTGATACAATCATAATGGGTTTGGTTAATAAAAACTGTATCTGATCAATTTCTTAATAACATGTGAGTGATTTTCTTTGTCTCCATCACTTATGAAAAAAGATAAAGTAGGTATTCTTTTTTTTTTTTACCTAAGCTTGTACTTCAAATCTCATGAATACTTTCCTTAAAGAGTAATTCAAACTGGTAATCAGTAACACCCTCTTTGATGGGTTTAGAAAACAATTACCTTAATAGAAAAATAAAAACAGTTCACATGTCACTCTTTTTTTATTTTTCCGCTGAGCATCAACATCTGATATGTAACTGCTGTTACTGAGCCTTTTTTTTTTTAATGTTAAGGTTAAAAAAAAGTCGGTACTTCAATAGAGGCTGTCAAGTTTATTTATATGAGACAATTTCTTTTTTAAGTAACAAAAGAATGTTGTTTTTCAAAATTTTTTTTGTGTTTATGCGAGCTGCAAAAAAAAAAAGATATTTGTTGCTATGGTGAACACTTTTTATTTGTTTTTTATGATGACGTTATTTATATGAAAATGTATACTGAAAATAAAATCGCTCTTCCTCTTTTTTTTCCCTAGCAAGTACGTTTAGCGAGTTTTTTCTTTCTTTCCGATCACTTTAACGTTGGCATTTAGGTTACTATGGTAACGACCAGTTGGTATAAAATAAACTTTTTTTTTTTTTTTTTTTTTTTGGGCACTGTGGAAAAACGATTACATATCTATTATGTGCATTTTTTTTTTCAATGGCGTTTTTTTAATTGTGAATTAAGGTTTAAAAAAATATATTCAGTACGGTTTAAATTGCATTAAAGCGATCCCATAAGTGGCTGAAAGAATGAGTGGTGGCTACATCTTTTATATAAAGACGCTTGGAGGTTTAGCAAAGCCCAATATTTTAAGTCACCACCCGCCCTGAAATAAAAAGCTCCTTAACAAACAAGTAGATACGTATATAAACAAGAAAAGCTTACAAGTTTTCTTTTTTATTGTAACGATATACTAATTTCTTGCAGTAAACAATAAGAAAAAAGGGTTAGATTAGATTTTTTTTTCTTTCTGTCAAACGATAATTTCGGGAATGCACTTTCCATTAAAACTATTTGACCGCTCCAAGTCACGCGTATAAAAAGAAAGGTTCTGGTGCTGGATACCCACTTACTTTTACAGCAATAAGACTTAAAAATTCACATCATGCTTTTTATAGTTTATATAAAATCTCGGTCTCCAACCGGCCGTGTAACTCTTTTAAAGGAAAAAAAAAAAAAAAAAAAAATTAAAAAGGGGACCTTTTTTTTCTGCACTTAAAACATTGAATAAGTAAATAGAGTGATTGGATGCATCATCCAATACAAAAAAGGGGAAATGAAATGCTTTTGTTGTGCATTTATTAATAACGATTTTTTTTTTCTGCAATGCACCGTAGCTTTTTCTCTTTTTCTTTCTTTTTCTTTGATAGATATAACTTGGGTACAGCTACACAGTTTTCATATCCGTGCAACTTTTGTTAAAAGCCAGTAAGTTGATATAAATTTACTGTAATAAAAAAAAGTATATGTGTATATATAAAATAATAATAATATGCATTACGATTACTTCCAGCTTGTTTATTTGTAAAATTGGATCGATCATTTAAATGAAATAGATGAAACTATTTTAGATCTATTTATTGGTAGCCTTGTTTTTTTTCTTTCATACTGCCAAAGCTTTTTTTTTTTTTTTTTTTTTTTTTTTTGGTTATCAATGATATCATTAAATGCAGTTGTTGACTAGGTTTTTTACAATTAGGTAGAAATCAATTGTTAATTCAGGCCGCGTACCTTCTTTTTTTTTTACTTGTTTCGTCTCGGAAATTGTTTGGGTATGATGTTTAGAGTGTTCCATCATTTGTATCAAACAATTAAAAAACAAGAGAAAACAATAGATGTAACCTCATTGAGGCTTGTAAAAAAAATACTACAAAAAACTTACAGAATTGAGACTTTTGACATGATTTCAACTCAGCTTATATATCGAAATAAAAAATAAGGAGTCAGTTTTGGTGGAAGCATTGACCACTATAACAATTGTAGTTTAATAAGCTGACGCTAATTTGCAATAAAAGCATTTGACTCTGTGTTGAATGTCAAAAGGTATTTCACATGTTCGGCTCGGGAAAAAAGAAAGTGTATAGAAACGTGTTAAACTAAATAGATAAATTGTGGCACAATAGTCGGAAAAGTACTGAAAAGATTTGCATATTCTTATTTCATCTTAGTTGACCCTAATTTTTTATTATTTATTTTTCCTCTCCCCCCCCCTCTTTTTTCCTTACTTATTTTGGGTTTCAACATTTTTTTTTCTCTCTTTTTTTCCTCTTTTTTCTTTTTTCTTTTTTTCCCTTTTTTCTCTCCCTCTCTTTCTTATCCAAACTGTATCAGTAGCCTCTACCAGCCGTAGCAACAGTAACCACAACAACTACTTTTTTTTTTTTAGTTTAAAAATTACATTATTTTAATTTTTTTTTATGAGTAGGCATAGCAACCAATTTTATTTTTTGCAAAAAAATAAATTATACATACAGCATAAAGCAACGACTTTTTTTTTTATAGAATGACAACGATTAAGGAATCAAGTTTATTCAATTGGATTAATCTATACTTTAGCATTTCCAGTCTACAACAATTTAAAGATATACCAACACTTGTACTATTTATTCAGTCGTTATTTAATCACCATGAATTTGAAATATTAAATAATGATATCCCTTTATTATTGAATGAAATTAATTCAATTATACCAGTTTGTACAATTTTACCACAAGATACGATTGATGTACCTGCAGTGATCAGCGGTGACCATAACCAGATCTTAAGCCTTTTAGGTATTATCCAAACTCAATATCAAGCTTATACCATTATTCATACAATATTACAAAATAGAGAATTATCATTCACTGCACATGTAATGTATTCTATTTATACACACACACACATATATATACAAAAAAATTAATGTAATCTTTTAGATCCCACAGTTTATACCCAATCGCTTACAAGATGTTAGAAATATAATCTTTTCTTGGACCAATTATATACTATCAGACTACATTGGCGCGTCATTAATATCACCCTTATTGGACTTGACTGTATCATCTTGGCAATCAGGCATTTATTTATTAGCCATTGTTCATTATCATAATCCTTTAATTGTACCTGATTTATTTCAGCAACATGACGATCTGTGTACAGGTCTACAATTATTATCTCAACATTATCATATACCTGTCTTGTTTGATACCTTGCAGCAAGACCAAGATAAACAAGATGAATCTGCCATCATCACTTACCTGGTGGAATTAATACCTCATTTGTTTAAACCAACAAAAGATGAAACAATACAACGGCATCGTGATATTGAACGTTTCAAAAATGAGAATCCGTCGTATAACGGCAAAAAGACTACGTTTACTTCCACGTATACGTTACAGCAGTTAAAGATAACAAAGACCACAAGGTTAAAGTACAGTGACGGTACGGAGATTCCGTCTGATTTAGAAGAATTCGAAGCAAGAGCAAGTACACTATCGGAAAAGTTACACGGGTTACAGCATCGATTAATGTTGATTGTACCAACAAGATCTTTAAATTACTCTGCTTCTTCTGTTGACTCAATGGAGTTGTTCTTGACGGATGATAATACCACGAATTCGACACTGCGACATAATGAAAACAGTAGCCATACCAGCAGTATGATGAGCGGCGATGAAGTACTTCAGATGATGCGTGTGTTGCACCCTTTACAAGCTGCAGAAGAAGATTACGCCGCGTATGATAAAAACTTCAAGTCTTTGCAATCTGAATTCCAACAATTGACGGACGGCGACTTGTTCTTGCTGCAAAATTATTTGAACCAAGAACTAAAGGCGGTTTGGAGAGACCATCCTAAAGTGACGCTACGTACAACGCAGTTAATTCAGTTGCATCAAACTTTATCAAACGAATTTGAGAAGTCAGAAATCACACTGTCCAACTTTAGAAGAGGTTTTGCGTTTTCTCGCATGTGTTCTTCCATCTCTCACGAATTAGATATTGTGCAAAATAAAATGGTAAAGTCAATTACTACACATCATGATATAGAAGAGTTGGAGTTGCATATGGAGAAAACGACAGATATGGTGCTGACGCTGAAAACTAATTTTGATGATTTGGTCACGGAAGATACAAGCTATTTTACTAAATTTGATTCCATCTCGGGCAAGAACCAGTTGGTAAGAGACTGGGTGGAAGAAGTGCGTGTTTGGTTTACAGAAGCTGAACGTATCAAGAAATGGATCGAGTTGCGTATTGATCAATTGAACAGTACACCGTTACCAGACCCATTGATCTCGTCTGACTTGCCTGCTACGCAAGAACAAGTGAATGCGTTCAATATCTCGCACTCTTTACTGGAAAAAGAAATCGAGTCCTTTGATAAAGAAGATATGGCTAGATTACGGTCACATGTCAAGACTTTAACGGGGTCCGATCGAGCAGATAAAGATCTCAGCCCAGCTGATACGACAACAATAGAAATCACACTGACCACGTTAACCACGCTAGACAAACTCATCCATTCTTTGCGAAGAAAGAGTTACGACCTGCAAGTGCTGACGCAGCGTGTGCTGTGGGAAGACGAGTATAAAAAGGCCATGGACTGGTTAGCCGAAACCGACGGTCAAGTGGATATGTTTATTAAATCGAGTGCTCGCTGGACTAGAGCCGAAGAAGAAGACACGGTTGAAGATCATATGAAAAGAGAGCGCTTAATGGCCAAGGAAAAACAAAAGGAAATTATTGTGCAACAACTGTTAAGCCTGGAAAGGAAAATGGCGGAGTTCGATCAGGGCCAGTTTACAAAAACGGTGGATAGTTTTCAGGACTTGGATAATACGTCCAGCGTCGAGTTGCCTGGTCATTTGGAGTCCAGGCAGGATGGCTGTGAACAGTTCTTTGAGGATTTGATGAAGAGAATGACGTTTGCAAGAAACGTGGTGGAACAACGTTTGAATGTCATGGATTTTTTGTACCAAACGGACACTGTGCTGGACGACACAAAGTCTTTACAACTCGACCTTGGTGACGCCGAAACCAAGTCTCATCCGGGCGATAATGACCGAGAAATGACGGCACGTGTTCAAAACATGCACGAGAGGATTGTGCAACTGGTAACTGCAACAGCTGGTCGGATACCGTACCCTGTTCCTGGACTCCAGATTGATCACTTACCCAACTCAAAGGCAAACGAGGAAATTCAGGATGTCATCACTCGCAAACGAAACGACTTGATTTTACTCAGCGAAGATTTAGATGAACGGTTACACTCGTTTCGAAACGTTTTGCAGCTACATAAACGGTCCAAAGAGTACTTGGATGACGCAGCTAGGCTTTGTGATTGGGCCGATGAACGTGTCAAGATGATCCGAAAAGTCAAGGTCAATCAGCAGGACGTTGGCTCGTTTACGGTGCAAGACCTGCAGCGATTAGAGCGTGACCGTGATAATATTCTGGGCAAGCTGAAGAACGGCAAGGAAAACGACGTGGTCGATTTATTAACGCGGATTCAGTTGCTACTAGAAACTGCAAAGAAATTAAATGTTTCGTCGTTGGATAAAGAGTCCCTGGTGGAGGTGTCGCAGCAGCTGGAAGAACGGTTCGATCGGTTGCAGCAGATTTTGGAAGAGCACGGGTTGGATTTGCAAGCACTCAGAAAGAAAATGGAAGACGGGAACACGTATTTTGAAAACGCGAGGTCGTTACGTTCGTTTATGAGCGAGACAAGACATTCGATGCCGGGGTTGAAACAGACATGTGGGTTTATGACGGGGCAGTCGGAGGAGCAGGATAAACGGCGGTTTGAAATGCTGCATCACTCGTTGAACCAGATCAAGAGCAGCTATAATCAGCAGCAAGCTCAGTTCTCGCAGCTGTGCAGTCATTTTGAGTTGATGGAGCCGTCTAAAATTGAAAACATGGATGAGATGCGGACCACGCAGCGCACGCTGGAAAACGACTGGACGTCGCTCGGTACCCAAATTCAAGACCTGGAATCGTTTGCTAAAACTGTCGGCGAGTGGTACAACCGTCAACGTCGTCTGAGCATGGTCGAAAACGACCTGTTGGCTGGTATCAATGAAGATATTGCTCAGCTAGCAAAATCGGGATGGACAGACGAGGACTTGCAACGGATGCAAAACAAAATCGATAAGGCTTCGAGTCATTTGAAAGAAACAGGCGACGGTATTCGTGCCGCCGATAATAAAGAAGATGCCTTACAGACGGCCAATTACTCATGTGCCCGCGAGAGGCATTCGTTCTTGACAAATAAAACTGTGGCCGCCCTGGAGAATTTGAATGCGCTGAGGAGTAATGCCAATAAGGCCATGGCGTACAGTGCGTTTTTGGGCGAGGCTGATAAGGTCCTGGGACACGTGCAGGCACAGAAGGAAGCCATTGATAGGCGTATGGCAGATGTAGGGAACAGCAAGTTTAGCTCGCAACCCATGGATACCATTGATACCTTGTATAAGCGTACGCTGGCTTCGATCAAGAATTCGGAAAAGGAAAGTGTTGAGTTGGCCAAGTGCTTGGAGTCGCTGATTGTTACGGCAAAAGGATTGGAGGCTGAAGGCTATGAGGCTGCGTCTGTACAAGAGCCGATCTTACGCATCAAGGATAAGTTGGACCAGTTGGCTAGCACAATCGAACTAGAGAAGAAGCAAGCTACGTTTATTCGCAAGATCTATACCCATGCCAAAGCAGCTAAGGACCTTCAGACTTGGGTTGATCACTGCTCAAACGCCATCTTACAGTTGCCTACGGATGTATGCATGAACGATGAGCAAGAACTGGTGGCTGAACTAGACCATCTGGACCAAAAGATCAACGAGATGAGACCTACGATCCAAGCATTTGAAGCCATGGAGTCTCGTATCTTTGCAACCAAGGACGGTGATCAGCTTGATCTATGTGAAATTAGTTTAGACCGAAACGAAATTAAAAGAGCGGTGCGGGAGCGTGAAGCGGGTCTGTTAAAGTCGTGGGACGAGTTGAAGAAACAGCATCTGCAGGCACGGCAGTTACTCGATAGCTCGAAGCGCGGTGTGGAAATTGCTCGTAAGGTGAAATCGATTTTGATGCAGGTAGGGGATATGAAGGACCGTGTCAGCGCGGTACGGATCTGCCGCAACACGCATTTGGATGACGGGATTGAGAACCGCGATTTAAAGACAGTGTTGAGCTGTCCGTTGACATCTATCCCCACAGAACATCGGTTGGCGTCAGCCAAGGCTGAACTAACGATTTTGGATCGTGATATGGAGACGCATTTACAACATTCGATTCAAGAGTTAGATGCCATGTTGAACGCAAACACCCACCAGAACAACCAAGATATTTTTTCGGGCCAGCGCACCGAAATCACCATTGCTGTACGCGGCTTGATAGATTTGATGAAGGCGAAACGACGAGCTATTTCGGAAGCAGAAAAAATGGAAGGGTTCTTGACGGTGATGGAAGAGCTGGAGGTTTTGTTGCTTGCCTTGACGGAGGTTGTGTCGCGTGCGGATCCGTCTAATGCGCGTGTGGTCGATGGCAACTACAGTCGTACGGATTTACAGGCGTTGCTGATCGATTTGGATACACGGTACCGGTACTATGAGCCCAAGATCAATGATCTCTTGAGCGAGTCCAAGGTGGTAGCTGAAAACCTGATGGGCGATCGTCGTGTGGTGGACTGTATTAAACAGCTATCTAATAAATGGGCTCAGTTGCAGTCAGAAGCAGCAGCAAAAAAAGCAGATTTAATGGCTCGTATTGGACCTCTTGGTGATACCTTTGACGCTTTAAGCTCTACGGAAGGCATGCTGCAAGAAAAAGGCAGAAAAGCAGCTAGTTTGGTAAAGAAAACGTCTACACCTGTTTTGAAACAACCTCCTAGTCCTAAAACAATGCAATCTACGCCTCGTTACATGACAGGGTATAATCGAACCAGTCGACCTAGTTTCACATCCACTGCTACCAGACCTACTTTTACTTCTCCAAATCCTCCAGTGATGGCAGGGTCAGCTACAGCAGCTCGGGCCAATGCAAAAAGAACAACGGGTGGCTCTGTGTCTCCGACGGCCAGACGAGTGGCAGTGCGTCAATTGGCAGCTCAGCAACAACGCAGACAGGTCACAGTCAAGACGCCTGAGAACTACGTATCTGATCCCCGAAATGATCTTGATGTTGCGTTGGGTGATATCTTGAACGACTCGCCGTACAAGATTCAGGTCAAGATGGTGCCTGGCGAAGTGGGTAAATACTGGTTTGGAAACGTCAACCCGAAATTAGCGTACTGCCGTATCTTGCGCAGCAGGATGGTGATGGTGCGTGTCGGCGGTGGGTGGGTGGAACTGTCGCAGTTCTTGAGAGACCATGCGTTGCTGGAAGGAGGCAATTTTGTGTCAGGAAGAGCAAAGTTACCGACAACCAGTGGCAGTGTCACACGCGACGGGTTCTTGAATACAACCGTAGGTCGAACGGCTCCTCGTGTTACGACTCTTCGCGACGGCGGCAGTATGGCTCCGACACTGCGTGAGTCAAGGTCAACTCCTTTTCATCGCGGGATCTCACCAGTGCCGTATGGGCACGGTATTAAAACTGGAAACAAGTTTTTAGTCACGGTCGATGGCAACGGGAGTAAAGTAGAGGTCAAGATGACAAAAGCTAATAGTAAAGATGGCAAGTTTACTACGCCTAGAAGAATGAATATGTAATTTATTTATTTTGTATATATATATTTTATCTGATTTAAAATAAAAAAAAAGGGGGGGGAGTTATCTTTTTTTATCAAATGTTAAATATGGTGCAACCTGTTTATTAAGTTGTTGACATATTTTGGTTTGGTTGTATACTGTAGCACGTTGCCGTCAAAAAGGTATAACGGACAAAACATGGTTGAGTAACATTTTAGATATAATTTCTGCAAAGTACTTTATATTTTTAAAAGACAGGTCAATACTATTTCTTTTATATATAGGCACGTACACGTTTTTAGGTAATATAGACATCATAACGCATGCATATACTTTAATTAAATATATGCAAAGAGAGTACATTAACCATGCTCTATTACCCACAGACATTTTTTTTTTTTTAATGATTCAAGTTTATCAAGTGTAAAGTTTAAGACATCTTAGATTTTGTCTTACAGGATGAATGGTTGTCATACAAAGCGCACGTACTTTGACATAGTCATTTATTGGCTTTGAAACTTTTTACAGTGCCTGTATGTTAGTAAATTAGCTTAAATTTTTCTATTGTTCTACAAAAAAAAAAAAAAAAAAAAAAATGGCTGGGATCGACAAATACTCCTCCTTCTATAAGTTTGTTACCAAAAGATGGAATTCGATTGAAAAAAAAAAAAAAAAAAAAAAAAAAGGTGATACGAACGCACATACTCACTTTAAAAGAGATTTGAATATTTATGCAGTTTAGTGGAGTACAACCTGATTACAAAAACCCAAATTATATTTTTTTTTTTTCGTTGTTATGGGGATATACTTTCTTTTTATGTCTATTTTATCATTTATCATCTGGTTTTCTCCTCATTTAAATTCATGTACCTGTATATTTTTTATTAGGGTTTTTTTTTTAAAAAAAAATAAAATAAATAATAAATTATTAATAGCAGCAATAACGTTACTATAGGAGTTTATTATATTTTGTTGATTAGTAGAAACGAGATCTTGTTTAGTTTTGTATTAAAATAATTTTTTTTTTCTTCGTATAGTTGAATATTTTTTTTTATCGTCATTGCAAGGCCGTGTATAAATAAAATCAAGGTTAGAATGATGTAAGTATATTAGATATTTACTGCTTCTTGTTTCTCTTTTTACACGCGTATGATTACTTTAAGCAAAAACGTGTCAATTATAATTATATAGTTTAAAGTATTTTCTTATAAAACCTCAGGGGGAAAATATAGACGAGCTAAAAAAAAAAAAAATGCTCGGAGCAGGTAAAGAAATCACCGCGCAAATAGATTCCTCTCTATTACACCCCCCAAAAAAAGAGCAAAAAAAAAATGAAGCTTTTTTTCCCCGTTGTGAATACAGTTTTTTTTTTTTAATAGTAAACACAGTGCATTATGTAATGTTTTCAATTTATATTATTAACAAGTATAAATAAATTCGATTTCTAGTTTATTTATTTTTTACAAAAAAAAAAAAAAGCTAAAAAAATTGCCTGAATAATTATTAAGTAACCAGTTAGATAACTAGGTTTGGCGGATGTTTCTTTAATTAGAAGAGTAATCGTTTAGATAGACTCTAATTTGTTAAAAGGTAGTACAGAGTATGACCCGGAGAACGAAACATTAAAAAAAAAAAAAAAAATGACTTTTGTGACTTTTGGGAAAAAGTTTATGTTATCAGAAATCAGGCTTTTTTTTTTTTTTTTTTTTTTTGTATCTAGTAGTAATAAATGATCTACATGAGTTACTTTTTTTTTTTTTTTAAATAATACAATAAACAATAATAATAAAAACGTGGCGTGATATTTAATTTTAAAGGAGGGGAATAAAGGAAAAAAAAATATCAGGTTTTTTTTTGCTGCTGAAAAAATAAACCTACATAAAATACACCCAATTTCGTGATCACTGAAAAAGTTCCGAGTCCCATTTTTTAGTGTGACAGACCCTATTTAGTGTTTATGCACTCAATTATTTCGTCGCTAAGGCTGAACGCACGTCCATCATTTTACTATCTTTTATTTTATATTTCATAGTTACCAAATAAAATATATAACGCAACTATATTATTTTTTTTTTTATCTTTTTTTTTCTTTCCTAGTTTCCTTTTTTTTTTTTTTCTTTCTCATTGTATATATAAATATATATTAATAAAATAGTATATAAGTTCAATATTTAATATATTGATATATTCGAAAAAAAAAAAGGTTGCCCGCTACTATATTGCGTTTTATTCTGCCCCTCAACCTTATTGTCGATTTTTTCACGTTCCGACTTTAGGTCGACCTTATAAAGATCCTAGATCCTGTGCAAAAAAAAAAAAGAGCTTATCCTAATTTACTTTTTTTTTTTTTTTTTCCCTCTTTCTTTTCTCTTTTTTATATATATATTTTTTTAAAAAATAACACCCCTTTATTATAATAACATACAAAAAGAAAAAAGAAAATTATTTATTAAATGAACTCAGCTCACGAAACAAAAGAATGGCATATGTCTCAAGCATCTTTACAAAATCCATGTATGGCTGAAAGCCCTGTAACTCAATCACCTCAAATTCAGCACTACTCACCTATGCCATCAATGGATCACCACTATGGACAGTCATTTCCTCAGGGCCCTATGCACCCTCCTGTGTAAGCATTTTTTTTTTTTTTTTTTGTATTTTCTGTCAATCTTTTTTTTTCTCTGCAAAAAAGGGAGAAGAAAACATAGTGCAACATTGCACCTATCTCCCCGCTCTTTTTTTTGTTTTTTTTTGTTCATATGATTAGAGTGAGATTGTGTGTGTATAATGTAAAAAAAAAAAATAGTTATCCTTTTTTTTTTTTTTTTTTTACAGTGCCGCTTATTTTTTTTTTATATATATATATTTATACTTTCTTAATATTCGGTACCTAAAAACGGAAACTTACCATTCTTTATTCAATTACAGTCATCATCAGCTCCCACCTTCAACTAATTTCTTACCTCCTGGAAAGCCTGAATCGGATCCACGTTTGCCTGGGTATGTGTACTATTAAATAAGTAAATAAATTATACATGTATTAATTTTTTTTTTTTTTTTTTTTTATATACATATAGTATGATGTCTCTTTCTCAACCTGGTACACCTCGTCCTAGTCACCATACTTCCCCAACTTCTAAAAAAGCACATGCTAATTATACCACTTCTTCATTCCATGCTGCTCCTTATCCTCACTCTTCGCTCGCTCGCAAGAGAGGAAGAAATGAACTTTTCTCTACTGAGCTTGGTCCTTTCTTTAGTTCCACAAAACCATTTGACAATTTGTACGCGTTGGACAGATCTACATTGTAAAGTACACAACACACACACACAAATATATTTTTTATTTACTCTTTTTTTTTTTTTTTTTATTATAGATTAACTCTTCGTATTCAAGCTAAAATGGATAGAGGTTTCTTCTTGGCTGATAACGATTGGACATGTTACCGTAGAAATTATTTCCAAGTGAGTGGGGCATTTGCTATTCACGGTTTAAACCACTATTACGCTGATCAAGAGACACAATGTTTGGTTCAAGTGGACGGACACTTCCTTCCTGTTCATAACTTTTCAATGAATATTTCGGCCCGTGTTTCAAATAGCGATAAAAAGATCGAGTTAGTTCAGCATACACCCAAGCGTGATAAGGGACCTCAATCGACACCTGTTGCTAAGCTTATTATGCCCGGCGGTAACTTGAGCATGAGCTCTGTCGGGGCCAACCAAAGTATTGTTACATTTGAACGAATTCAGTTCAAGACAGCTACCGCCAATAACGGTAAAAGAAGAGCGGCTCAACAATATTACGTCTGTTTAGTAGATCTTTACGCGGAGATCGAAGGTAATAAGAAGGTTAAAATTGCTTCTTGTCAATCTGCTCCTTTGGTTGTGCGTGGACGTAGTCCCGGCCATTACTCTGATAACCACGATCGTTATGAAAGCAATTTGGCTATCTCGGCTCCTCCTCCTCCTTCTACCGCTCAACATGATGAAAGGTTCAATGCTCCTTTCCCTAGACCTCCCATGACCCCTCCTGGTGTGATGGGTCCTGAGTACGGTTCACCTTACCCTTACCAAGCTTATAACAATTATCCTCACTACCCAATGCAACAACAAGGTATGATGATGGGGTCTACTCCCCCTACACCTACGAGTGGACCTACTCCTACTCAACATCATCACCAACAACAGCAACAACATCACCACCACCACCAACAACAACAACAACAACAACAAAACGGTGGATCTTATTTGGTACCTAGTATGTCTTCCGATCCATCTTCTTCAGAAACATCTTCTCCAGATCTTTATAATGGCGAATATAATAATAACGGAAGAGCACCCGCACCTAATAACAACGCTAATAATAATGGGTTGCACGAAGATTCTAAATTATCTCATCCTCAACTTCCTCACCCTCATCATAACGGTAATATGAACATGCATATGCCTATGGATAATGGTGAGTGGCATCGTGGACGTATGAACTCTACTGGCAGCCATCAGTCTCCTGCTGCTTATGAAGCTCAGCATAATTCGTATTTTTCTCAACCTACACCTAATGGGCCTCAAAGTGCTTTCTCCAATAGCTCAGCCCCTTCTACGCCTTATGGTGGTCCTGGTGCAAGAAAATTCAACTCTGGTAGTCAAAATATTCAGCAAGCATCTTAAATCTCTTCTTTCTTCTTTTTATTATTATTATTTTAATTTTGCCATATATACATATATGATCTTCATACCAAAAATTCTACACCCCCCCCCCTTTTTGTAAGCTCTTTTTCTACCCTTTTTTTTATGTAATTTCAGATCATGCTATTTTTTCTTTTTTATATTTCTGTTTCATGCTCCCCACCAACAACCCCCCTTTTTTTGTTTTGTTTATTTTACCCTTATATCTTATTTATACACACTTTACGATAAAAAAAAAAAAAAAAAAAAAAAAGAGAGAAAAGAAAAAGTAAGGCCCTTTGTTCTTTCTTTTTCTCTTTTTTATATATTATATTCCTTTATTATTAAAACCTTTTTTTAATGCTATTTTTTTGTTGTTGTATAACACTTGTGACATAAGGTGGTGATAGGATACACCAATAAGGGTCTCACACCAACATAATAATGCTATATACATTTGTTGCACCAAATCAGTGTCAAAGCGCATATCAATAAACATGAAAATGTCCTTTCCCGCAAAAAAAGATAAAGTGACACCGAAAAAAAAAAAAAAATGTGACATCCAAAAAAAAAAAAGAGAGAGAAAAAAAAAACAAGATATTTTTACTATAATTTTTATCATGCTTTTGGATTGGGATAGGTTTAAGACTATATTACAAAAAGAAGACAAAGATATACAGTTGGCTCTTGTCAGAAATAACGTACAGTTTCTTATTGAGTTTCTTACCCAATTATTACTGGTAAAATCAACAAAAACAAAAAGATAACAAAAAAGCTTCATGTGCTTACAATACTCGATGCTAGGAATTAAAGCAATGTGAATCGTCAATAAAAACTGTAGAAAAGTTTCCTCATGCAGGTCCTGCACTTACATTAGCTTCTGTAAAGTTTTTTTTTTTTTTTTTTTTGTATTCAACTTGAATCTTATTTTTTTTTTATGAATCTAGATTCATCCATATATTGCGTACACACCACATATTGCAACACTAGTAGTAACCTGTTTAATAGAGTACAGTAAACTAGAAATAAATACAATATCTCAAACAAATACGTATAAAGAAAAGTAATAAAAAAAAAATCGACTACGGAATCGAAATAATAACTTTGTTGGTAGGTCTGTAATATGGTGTATTACTCGATTACGAAGGTTTTTAAGTGTTGAAAGAGAAGATACAAGAGATACAGAAACAATTATAAACCATATATCGGATTTGATTGATAGTAAAGGAACCCAGTTGAACGTAAAAAAAAAAAAAAACTGCATAAAAAAAAAAGACAATTTTTGACAGCTTTTTTTTTTTTTTTTAGGCACAGAAAATATCAAAATTAACAGATACTTGCCTAAGTTTAATACACGAGAAAAGATCTTTTGGGATGATTGAAAAGCTTGTTCAACGTGCGCTTGATTACTCTAGAATGACATTATCAGATGGGCTCTTATCAGACGAATTTATTTATCAGTTAGCACAAAGCGATCAGATGAAATCGTGTTATATTAGCTGGTCACAGACGTTGAAAATCGAACTATTACTGAATCATCAAGACCTGTTAGAAATCAAAGTACTGAACTTGATTGAGACGTGTATTAAATTGGATGATGCGTCAATGCAAGCACAATTAATGCAAGATGACTGTATAGAGTTATTACAAATATCAGACGAGCTTAGTAAGCGGTTTATAAGGTTGTTTTCAGAGCATGTCGTCCAGTTTCACAGCTGGAAATTAAACAAGTTGATACAGTGTGTGTATCGATGCGTAAAAGTACCTTTGTTCCAGTTGTGCCAGCAGGAAATTGAGAAGGCGACGTTTGTTCATGTGGAAACACATGCTTTGTATGATATAATTTGCAAGTATGTTTATGCTGAGGGGTCTGTTCTTGATGTTCCGTATAGAAGAAATGAAGCGTGGTGCTTGTCGATATCGTTTACTCGGTTTTTATGGTACTGTGTATATCGTTTAATTCAGTGGACTCAAAAAGAGAATGATCCATGGACTGACCAGGTAAAAAAATAAAATAAAAAAAAATGCATTATTTTGTTTGTTTGTTAATTTTTTTTTTTCTTCTTGTAAAAGATGGAAGATATTCTAGTGTATATCAATTGGGTAATATATCCTTCTATGGATAATCGAGAATCTCAGTCCTTATCTTACTTTCGAAATTGGATTCAATCCAACAAAGGTTTCTTTTTTTTTTTCTTTTTTTTTAAAGCAAATACAGTTGTTAACACGTTTATATTTAGGGAATAATAGATTGTATGACGATATACCTAAACTGTGGCATAATTTACTTAATAGTAATCATATTTTAATCGCTTGCTTTGTAACAACGATCTTTTTCTCAATAGATCATTTGCATGTGGATCAGCAAATATCATTGGTACTACCTAAGGGAGTTTTTTTTTTTTTTTCTTTTTACATCTAATTTTTTTTTTTTTCAATAGATTCAAAGTATACTCGCTGAACCGGAGCGAAAAAATTCTATCCAAGGAAATACTAAAAAGTAAGTTCAGCGCTAAAAAAAAAAAAAAAAAAAAAAAAAAATGGGGGGTGTATTAACTTTTGGTTAGGACAATACTTTTGGATTATTTGAATGATATTGAAACGCACACTAACCTTTATCCACGTTTAAATTTTCAACTGCAATATATCAAGGATTATTTTAGTTGATAATTACTAAAATAAGTACTGGTTTTTTTTGCATTATTTTTTTTTGGGCAAATAATTTAAGCTTTTTTTTTTTTTACCCGGGATGTATAAGAAAGATCTTAGTTTTGGGTTGTATCACCCACTTGAACACAATCGTATTACTTGTAAAAAATCGTATCACCTAATATTAATAGTGTAACTTGATTAAAAAAAAGGGCAAGTATAATATTTAATAACACTATTTGGTTCTATTAGTCCTACACTATCGCTTTTTTTTCTTTCTATTCTTATCTTTGTGTGTGAATGGGTGTAAAAAAAAAAAAAAAAAGAAACCGACAAGCGATTTTTGTTTGTTTACATAATTGGTGTGGGTACTGCTTTGTTTCCGGTATTTTAAAATATGCTTGCATATTTTTTTTGTGAGGGGGGTTTTTCCGAAAAGTTGAGTTTTTAAAAGGAAATTCAACTAATTTTTTTTTTACTCTAGACTATTGTTAGCTCATAAAGATAACAAACAGTAATTCAGAACCTGTCAAAAACCATTTTGCATGTAAATGAGTTTCATCTCGGGAGAGACCTTATTTAGTGTATTTACGAAAAAGCTTCTTAAAACGTTTCAGAAGGGAAAAAAAAAAAAGTACCTCTTTTCCCTTGAATCTTATCGAGTATGACATAAACATCTTCCATTTAACTCGGGCTACCTCTAAAAAAAAAAAAAGATGAAAAAAAGGGTTTGTTTTCAATGAAAAAGTTACTTTTTTTTTTCTTTTAGTGAGTTGTTGTTCTCAGATTTTTACTAAATAAACTACGAAACCCAGAATAAGTATTGTAAACTTAAAAAAGTTTCAAAAAGAAACATCGCCGACTTTTATTTACGTGATCGAGAAAAATTTATATCAACAAGTAAAGTTTATTATTTTATGGTTCTAGCAATGTATTTGGCTGCATCATACATTATAGTATGTCCAGGATTAGGATACTGATCATAATACCTGAAATCAAAAACCGACATATCTTTTAAAACGTCGTCTATCATATTAAACGGAGAAAGTTTTTCGTGTTCACCATGTGCTTGTATATAGTTAATCCTATCAATGTCTTGTAAACAAGAGTTTAGGTTTTCAAGAGATTCTTTGGCGATGTACTGATTTGGTGAATTTGATAGTAATAAAAGTGCGTCAATCGCACAAAATAAGAACGCGCTAGCGGAAACAGCATAGTAACCTGTTTTTTTTTTAAGTATAGTGAGACAAAACGTATGTATAAAATTTACTTACATTTACCGTTATTTTCTAGTTGAGATATACGACGTATAGCACACACTAATAGCCTACATCCATCTCTTGTGTTATCAGACGACCTTTGTTGAACACGGAGACATAACTGGTCATAATCGGTTCCAGTGGCAACGGGTTTTAGTAAGTAGGAATAAATGTTTATAATAAATAACTGGCATTGAATAAATGCCGATAGTAAGGCGAATTCGTTGGTTTGATCAATTGCTCGTATACATTGGTCAACATCTTTTATATTGTCACATAGTCGAAATTCATCAGGGAAGCTAGACACCCATTCCGATATAACGTCTTCTAATACAACAATGGATTCAAATGTTAGAGTGGATAAGTTTCCTAGCTGAGCATTTTGAACCTGCGTCTATTATAGAAAAAAAAAGTTAACTTTTTTTTTTTGAAGTAAAAAAAAAAAAAAGAGAGTTATATATTTTTACCAAAACTTGTCTAGCGTATGGATGATTCATTAAACGGAAAAACTCGTTTTGAAATCGAACTGTCTTTTTGAGTTTTTCAGGTTCATCGTCTAGGGCGACCCAACTACAAAAATGAAGCATGGGGTTTTTTTGGTCTGTAAAAAATATTCTTTGCAGCATCACTCGTACAGCCATGATCATCACCACATGGCGAGAAAACACAGCTCTATCCACTTCATCTTGATAATTAAGCGCAGGCTTCTTGTATTCTTCCTGTAAGTCCAAACAGATTTGATAAGATATATCAACAAATTTACTGCATTCGTGGTACATTAGATATGTTCGCATGTACCTTGATATTAAGCCAATCCCAATCACATTTTCTAATCGCTTTTCATGTACGTCAAATTGATCTAGCATAATTCGTTTAGCCAAGTTAAAAAAGTATTCGCCAATGGCTTTGTTAACAAGCGGCGAGGGACGCGTATGATTACATGGCACGGAACAAACATAGGCACATATGCAGACCGAAACAAGATCTTGTAACGGGTCCTTTAATGCAGTGTATTTTTCTATAAATGTGCTTTGGTGAATCAGAGCTATATGTTCGTTGTGACACATAAAGTACGTTGTGATTAATTGATCCATTAATGACCTTGGATCAAGTGAAAGGTGATTAGGTAGTGTAGATAGAGTATTCCCGTTTAGGTTTGCTTTCGTACATTGCGAGAACAATTTCAAGGATAAAGGAGTGATACCTTCACTAATCTTGGCACCAAAATGCATAATCATTCTTGAACCTTTGGTGGATTCCGAGTATCCAGTAGTTGAACTGGTCTCACTGCTACTTGAACTGGTATAACAACTTAGTGGAGATAAATAGGATATACCGTTAAATTGAATCGATAATAAGTCGGTTACGTTTTTTATTCCAGTTTCTAATTGAAATGTACCGTCCCTTATTTGAATGCTCCATTGATGTTGAATGGTTTGAAACATGGATTGATGATCGCGCAGGATCAAATCAGTACATTGGTTACTATAAGCTAAACTTTGTAATTGTGTTTCCAGTTGATGAATTGCCCATTCTAAATCTACTACTTGGTTTTGCAGCGCTTGACCTCGAATTATTTCTTGCTCGGTATATAACTTGACCTTTGGGATTGGTTTGATACATTCTTTGCCAAGCCTTTCACAGCGAGAACAGTTTGCTGTGAAAGTCGGAATACATTTTCGTCGTTGTTCACGGCACTCTAAATATGAGGTTGGTGTTAGATAGGCTTTTTTTTATTAAAAAAAAAAAAAAAAAAAAAAAAAACGTTGAAAGGTGGGGAAGCTTTTTTTTTTTTTTACCAGTACAAGGTATAATTCGAGTTTTCATAAAGGTAATATGGGAGGGGAATAAGGGTTGCTCGTTTTTGGATATTTTTTTCCCAGTAATGTAGTTCGACATTGTTGTACTACTTTGTAAATGATTATGTAAATATATAAACCCATTTTCACCTGTAACAAACAGTAAGGCAATTTAAGGTTTTTGATACTGAAGAGATAAATAATTTCATTTGTAGTACTAACCCTGTCATTTATTATCCTTTTTATCAAATTATCTCTGTTCTTTAAGAAAAGAAAGGTATTCAATTGCTTCATGCTAAAAATCACTTGATCTTGTGTATCATTAAAATGGTCTCATTATAAATTTGTATACTCGACCCTTAATTTTAAACCCTTGGCAAAAGTGTGTTTTTTTTAACTAGTCGATAAATATAAAGACACTTTGTATGTATTTCCCACGAAGAAAGATAAGACTCATACTTGTACGATCTATTAGAATTACATTGTGGGAAGGGCGAAAAAAAAAAAAAGGATATTAAACTTTCCAGATGGTAACACGGAATGGAAACAGTTTTTTCCACAAATTAATATTTTCCATCTCTCTTTTTTTTTTTATTTATTTGATGAGTAATTTGTTAACCTATTATATTAGATGTTAGAAGATCTGATGACGGGTAAGGCGGTACTATTTTTTAAGTTTATGATATACAGTTATCATTACGTTATTAAAAAGAAAAGTAATGTGAGTATTACAACAGAAAGTTTTATTTATAGGGTTTATTCTATTTTAGCTATATACTTTGTGAGATCGTACATGAGAGTATACCAAGGTTTCGAGTATCGATTATAATACTTAAAATCAAATGAAGTAGTATCGATAAATTTCTCGTAAATTGATACAATAGGTGAAGATTCTACTGGTAACTGATCAATTTGTATGTAGTTAATCCTGCTAATGTCTTCTAGACAAGCTCGAAGAGCGAACTGTGATTCCTTTGCAATATGTTGGTCATGCGCCACAAGTAGTAATAATAACCCATCAATTGAACCAAATAATAAATCAGTTGCTGAGGTTATGTAAAGACCTAATTATATCTAGTTTTAATAAAAATATTTCATACAAAAAAAAAAAAAAAAGAGAGACTTACAACTTTTATTTCCTTCTATTTTTGATAAATGTCGTGTAGCGTGAATTAATAACCTACATCCATCAAGTGTGTTTTCAAGTGATCGTTGTCGAACACGAGAACATAACTGATCGTAACCGTCGTAAGAAGCAACAGGTTGTATCAAGTATGAAAAAGTGCCAATAATAAACAATTGAAAATGTATAAACACAAGCAATTGAATTTGATCTGTTGTTTTATCGATTGCTTCAACACATTTTTGAATATCTTTAAAATTATTACATAATCGAAACTCGTTTGGGATTGTAGAAACTGCCGAAGTTATAACATCTTCAAATTGAACAATGCATTCAAATGATAAAGCGTATTCTTTTCCTCTTTGAGCTCTATGAATATTTAACTTTTTTTTTTTTTTTTATGGTCAGGTTTTTTTTATTTTTTTTTTTTTAAAGAAAAAAAAAGCAAGTATTTTGTAAATTTACCATAAACTGTCGTACGTACGAGTGACTGAATAAGTTCCAAAACCAATTTTGAGATTTAATCACTCTTTTCGTTTCTTCAGGTTCATCATCCACAATGGCCCATTTAGACTCGAAATTCGAAGTTTCATCTATTGGACGATCAAAAAGACTGTTCATGATACCTCGTAAAGACATTGTTATGGATATATGACGTGTAAATAATGCATAATCCACTTGGTATTTATAAGATGGAGTTTGCGGAGGATATTTAAATTCGTTTATTAAATCCAAACAAATCTGGTACGCTATCGAAATCAATTCATCGCCTTCCTTGTATTTAAAAATTTCATTCATATACCTGCTCAACATATTAATGCTGATTACGTTTTCTAATCTCTTTTCAGGTACGTCAAATTGATCTAATATCATACTATAAGCTTTTTCAAAAAAATAATCGGCCATTGCTCTTCTGTCGTGCGAAGTAAAGTGAATATGATTGCATGGTGATCCACAAACTCGGTTACAAATACACAATGTTATCAGGTCGTCTAAAGGGGTTTCCAACAGTAAATATTTTTTCATGAATGAATTTTCGTGAACGAGGGGCGAAAGTAAATTGTAACAAGTGAAATAGGTCGAGACTAAATGATCTACTATCATGGTTGGCTGCGATAATAAATAATCTGGTACGTAATTTGAGTCTTGCAATTTGATTTTTTGATTAACATATTTAGCTAGCATTTTAGTTAGAAATGGTGTTAACCCATCAAAGGATTTTGATGAAAAATGCATTAATAGTTTGGTCTCTTCCTCGTCGTCAAACGAGCTATTATAGCAACTCATGGGCGATAAGTACGGTATTTCGTTCGACTGCATAAATAATAAATCGCTTATGTTCTTTATTCCAGTTTCGACTTGAAAGGTACCGTTGTTTATTTGAAGTTTCCAGTTATGTTCCAAGTTGGTAATCATGATTTCACGCATGCCATGATTATGATTTTGAATGGTTCGACAACTTTGAGTTTTTAATTGAGTTTCTAACTGATAAATAGTTTGTTCCATGTCGAAAATTTGCTGCTGTAATTTTTTTCCTTCAACAAAATCGTGATCCGAATAGAGTTTGTTGTCTTTTGGCTTTAGCTGTTTTAAACATTCTCGGCCAAGCCTATCACATCGAGTGCATTTATTGGAAGATGTAGATATACATCTACGACGTTGTAAACGGCATTCTAAATAAAATATGATGGCGTTAATTAGATTTTATATATATATCTATAGTACATAAAAAGACAAACCAACACAAGGTATATTTCGAGTTCTGACCATTAAAACAAAAACAAAAAAGTAAAAGGAGGATCTTAATTGTTTTTAAGAAGTTTTGGGTTTTGTGTAAATTGCTGATATTAAAGGGTTACCGTAGCACTTAATTCTAAGCCCCTTCCAATTAGGGATGCTTACAAAATAGCAGTGATACTGTGCATAAAAATAGAAAGGTTAAACACTTTAAGGTTGGGTTGGAGGTGGGGAGGGGGATGGTCAATATGATTTTTTTATTATTAAACTAAAAAATTCAAAAGAAGCGAAACCATCATCAAAGCTATTGGAAGGGACCTGAAATAAGTTGACCATTAGGAAAGTGTACAGTATTTGTTTCATATATTCGTGTTTATAAATTAGTTGATCATCTTTATTATATATGTGCGAATCCTATTGTTCCAAGTTGATTCCTTTTTTATGTTGATTACCAGAGCAGTGTATTTCTATAAAATAAATAAATAAAATCAGGTATCATATACGAAAACTATCCTTTTTACGTACGATACTGATACTTCCTTCTCTCGCTTAATATAGAGATATTAACATTTCTGTTTTTTTTTTAAAGCTTAAAATATGGTGTTGCCAATACAAACAGACATGGTCCGTTTAAGTGAAAACAACCATGCATCAATTTTTCACCCTGTTCCTATCCACATTATATTGATCACAATAATAATATTACTTCTAATAATCAAACAATAGTAAGTAATAATAATAAAAGTAACTCAGCTTCATATACCAATATTATCTTTTTTTATAGCATGACGGTAGGCGTAAAGCGGCAGAAGTTGTCGACACTTTACGTTCGATCATTTTTTCAATATTTTAATATTTTCATTTCTAACCAATTTTTTTTAATAAAGCTCTGTGTTTTAAGCCAAAGTTGAGGAAGTATTAAGTAGGTGCTTTACACAACTTAGTTTACTTCGGAACCTTATTTTACAATACTCCCGGTACGGTCGAACTCTTCGAGCAATACAAGCAAGAACAAACATAATCGAAATATATCAAAGGTCTTGATGTATTTGGCCATTATTTAGAATTACTTAATAACGAGAGCCCATCCGATTATTCTTTTAAAGATTTGTGGATAAACATGAAGAAATATTTCAAGTAACTAATTATTCCCTTACAAAGTTTCACTTCGTAACAGGAGCTCCGTTCATTAATCCT
This sequence comes from Thamnidium elegans, assembly GCA_025201345.1. NCBI lineage: Eukaryota > Fungi > Mucoromycota > Mucoromycetes > Mucorales > Mucoraceae > Thamnidium > Thamnidium elegans. The sequence continues at coordinate 179,655 of JAIXMG010000032.1, forward strand.
TCCACCAACCACAAGCGTACATAATTCGTGGAAAAACGCTATCTATTTTACGAAAATTCAAGAAAAAAGCCAAAAGGGACATCCTTTTAAATAATTAGAGGCAGTCGCGATAGGATCTTTCCATTTCTCAGTCGTCAAGCCTTGCCACATATTATGAAGGTTGTGACAGGGGATACTATCACTTGTAAGAGCGTAACTACCGTTTTAACTGTTTGAAAAAAAAGGCTTGCTTTTGTTTCCCTTTTACATAAAACAAGTCATTAAGTCCATGCACTGAAGGAGGGGACCGCGGTTTTTTTCCCCGCTATTTAAGAGTCTGGATATGTAAGATATAAAGTTGAAGAAGAAGAAAAAACTACCATCTTCGTAAACAAAAAAGCCTGATTCTGAGTTTTATCTCTTTCTTAATGATGCAAATATTTACTCAGAATACAATCTATATAATTAGAAGCGAATAAAAAGTTTATTGTATGTACAACTCCTTCGAAGAGTTCAGTAAATATTAGAAAGTGTATTAATTTTTAAACGGTTGAAACAAGAGAATATTTTCCTTGCCAAAATAAAAAATAAAAATAAAGGTATATAATAAAGTAGTATTTTTCTAGTAACCTGAATATGCACGAATTTGTGGACCTTTTACTTTCATTAATAACAATAAGAAGGCCCAAACAAAATTAAGCATACCAAAAAAGAAAGTTACCCAACCAGGACCTACTGCTTCAGTCATTGGGTTTGCTACATATACATATAAACACTTAATAGAAATAAAATAATGATAAAATACTTTTTGTTTGTTTACCCATTAAGCTAAGAACACAAGACCAAATCATTCTAACAAGATTAGCAGCAGCAGTGACACTTGCTCCACGATCAGAGACAGCGTCTACAAGATACGACATTGCAGGATTAAATACCTGTACCATAGCAAAGCACTGCAGCCCAAACATGATGACAGAAACCCAAATATTCCAACCGAGCTGTACAGGCCAACCCCACAAAAAGAAGGAAAGAGGGTTAAGAATAAATGCTGCTGGCCAAACGTTTGGTGTTAACCTATCTTCCGGGTAAGTAGCGCCTCCTCCGCGCTTTTCACGTGCCCGAGTTAAAAAATAATCTGATAATTTACCACAGATCAAGGACCCAAACACTTCACCTAACCCAGGGGAAATAAACGTCAACCCGATTAAACTAGAGCTAAGGCCGTATATGTTGGTGTACAATCCTGGCAACATGTTTTCGACCGCAAACATACCGCCGAATGCAAGCCCTGTAGCAATTGAAAATATCAAAACAAATGGGTGTCGAAGTAAAGATAAAGAAGCAAATGGGTTCATTCGCTTCACTTCAATCACGGTAGATTCGGTCTCGTTCTTTTGATCGATAGCCGATACAATTTTTTCATTGAAATCAGAAGCTTCTTTACCCCAAACTGATTCTTCACGATATGTTTCTTCCATAGCGAAAAAAACTAAAAGTAAAAGAATACAACCAAATACAAACATTAACCAAAAGACAGATCTCCAACCCCATCTTTCTACTAGGAATCCACCAAAGATAGGTCCAAATAGAGGTCCTGCAAATTGGCCTGTAAAGTATATGCCTAATGCATTTCCCCTTTCATGTACCTCATAAATATCTGCGACGGAACTTTTTTTTGAGTTAGAATACAGAAAATATTTTTAATTTATCTTATAAATTACCCTGCTCCAATTGCCCAAGCAGAAGAAATACCTATAGCTTGTAAAATTCTCATTCCAAGTAAGACCTCAATGTCATTAGCAAATAAAGCCGCTAAGGATCCAACGGTATAAATAATGATCGAGAAAAAATAAACCGATCTACGAATCTTCCAATGGTCACTTATGCTGCTGTAAAAAATAGGCTACATTTTTATAGAAATTTTTTAGTTTCTGTACAACCAAAAAAGGATCAATTGTTTCCTTACAGCAATACCCATAAATAACATGAACAAAGAATTACTTAGTGTCACCATAATTGAAGGGCTATCTAACTCTTCAATAATAGCTTCTAACGCTGGCAACTATAAAATATTTTACGTGTGAATAAATAATAACACTGGATACTACAAAAATTGCGTTTTTTTTTTACATAGATAGTAGAACAAAATCCGGGAATAATTGCAATAAAACATACGAGTCCAAGTAATAGCCGTTTTCTCCAAGCTGGCAAATGCCTTGGATCTTTCGTTACTGATATTTTTACTTTTAGTAAAGACTTCCAATATGTCATTTTTTTATATACGTAAAAGAAAAAGGGAAAACCAGAAAAAAAAAATATACTTTTTTTTTCATTTATTATCTGTAATTGCCGCAGTAAATACGTCCTTTTTCTACACACAAAGGTTTTTCTTGCAGGTTTATTTGTAAATATCTGAGATTTATTCTCCTCCTTTTTGGAAATGGGGGGAAGGGAGCTGGAGGACTTTGGGGGCGCTCTTTGAGGGTCAAAAACGAAAGGGTAACAATCTATGGTTTAAAAAAAAAAATGACATAACGTTATTGTGATAAATTACCTCGTAATTTTCTTGTATATTGCAGAGCCGGAAGCAGCGACAGTATGCAACTGTCTTCAGTTACTACATCATCATTTATTTTCTTCCTAGTTCTGAGAAACAGAAAAAAAAGGGAAAGAGATTGAGGTTTAGAAAAAGAAGGATTACTACTACTATTAAACTGTATTTAAATATCATCTTCATAGCTTATTTCGCCTTTTTCTCTGGTTACTCTTCTTGACGCTTCAGAGATAAGATTGTAGCTAGCTACTTTACTTTCAGTTGTACTATTTCTTTGGTCTTCTCTGACCTTTCTTCGTCGCACATTGGTATTATATAGCTCTTCAATGCGTGATGATATTTTGCTATTTCCGATGTACACTGTTATTTATTTTGTGAAATTTAGCGACTGTAGCTGCTTCATGGTTGCGAAGCTTTTTCATTCCTTGCTGGCGTTCGGAAAACTGACTCAGTTTGTTGAATTTCGATGGTGTGAGACGGAGCTTACATCTTCTAAGGTTCTTAACTTTAAAAAGTACGACTACAACCTTCGATGTGCTCCTGCTACAGAGTTGATCGATACCATTGGTGTCCTAACCACCCACAACAACATGAAGTGGATTATAGTCGCATCTTCCAGCCGAATTACGAAAGAGAATACCTCCCACTCAATTGAAGATACTTTAAATATTTTTGAGTGTGGTGTATCTTCTCCTCGTAAAGAAGCATCGATCGTCGCGTTAAAAAAGCTTAAAGTATACGAGATTCATATCATTAGGTCGCAAGTAATATTGACCGAGATATTAACGCGCCATGAACAGCTCTGGTAGAGTATTAAGCTAAGAACTACCAAACTGTGAACATTATAGTGTGGTCGAATTCTTTATATTCAGTACCTCGAATTGCTCGCCATTGTTTACGTATGTTCATACTGACAATAATATTTTTCATAATTCTATTTTTTTTAGAATGCCTGTCAGGAAGTTCCAAATAACCCAAAAACAATTGATTAAAGAAAACGTTGGGCTAGTCTCCTTTAATGACGCTAAAGTAGGATCAATCATCAAGCGTAATTTATATATCAGAACCATGTCTTAATATTGAGCTTATATCCCCTATCATATCTTAATAAACAATTTTTTTTCTTTTTTTTTTTAAAAAAATTTAAATTATATTGATTTAATTTTTGGTTGAATCGATTAAATATAAATTGGAAATAATAAATGTCAACGATAATTCAAGTAAAAAATATAGTTGAATGGGAGTTGTACAGAGTAAATGTATATGATCCTTAAAGAGTAATAAGACGTCATGCAAGGAATTAAAATGATCAACTTTGATATTTTTATTCTTAAACGTGATTTACTCTAAACAACGATCAACTAAAAAAAAAAAAGCACTAGGTACGTTGAGTCTACAAGACAGCATTACAATAGAACAAAAAATACTTTTTTTTCTGCGGAATACAATATCACATCCGAATCTGAAGCAAAGGGTTATGTTAGACATACTTCCGATCTAAAAGATAAAGAGCTTGTACTACTTGTTTATCATTTCGCTTCGGCGACAGACATGCCCCCATTCCTGCATTGTTATTGATTTTTTACTGGACGATACGATCGCGTGTGAATAAATCATTATTTGGTAATATATTAACGCAAAAATACTCATGTTTACTGTAAGGGTATAATTGTCGATAGAAAAAAAAAAGTATAAATTTTGACAAAAATGTAAAGAAAAAAAAAGTTTCCCTCTTTCTTATTATCACATTATATATAAGAAAAAATGATTAAACATATTCCAAAGTTACTTTCAAAAAACACTTTAGGTTCCACAACTTGTATTAGATATCAAAAATCATTCTTATCTACTGTAGCAACAGCAACCACGGAAGAATACAATGATATAGACCACCATACTATTATTTCTACATTTAATTTATTCTCTATTGGCATCGGGCCGTCTTCATCACGTACTGTAGGTCCCATGAGCGCCTCTAAAATATTTATTCAGGATTTGAAACAACACAATATGCTTTCAAAAGTTTATACACTTCGCGTTGGTAAAGTAACACAAAAAGTTATATTATTCACACTGTTGAAAATCAACTTGTTTTTCTAAATTGGGAAATAATTAACATTTTTTTTTCATGTAGACATGTTTGGTTCTTTGGCTTTAACGGGGAAAGGACACGGGACACCGGAATCCATTCTTATGGGTATCGAAGGCGAAACCGCGGAATCAGTAAAACCATCTACAATTCAATCTCGTGTTCAACAGATTTATACCAACCATTCCATTCAATTAGATGGTACACATCATATACATTTTAATCCAGAAAGACATTTAATATTCAATTACTTTAAAACACTGCCACAACATTTAAACGGTATACGGTTCTGTGCATTTGATTCCGAAGCAAACATGATTGCTACTAATAAGTATTTTATTGGTGGTGGGTTTATTGTAAACGAACCTACGCAATTGAATTATGAAAATACTTACCATCATGCAAATAAATCAAACCGCATTGATAGTCAGTTAGGTGTAACTGTTCATTTGCCTTTTAAAAGTGCGCAAGATTTACTTCAGACTTGCAAGCGTAAAAATATCAGTATTGCTCAACTGGTCCATGAGAACAAAATGGGACGACCCAAATACAGCGATAAGAAATGCTATTAGGTTATTTTAACTTAGACGCTCACAAAAAAAAACCCCCCCTCTTCCTTTGTAGCCATACCCTCTCTCTCTTTTTTATTTTATTTTTTCGCGCTCAAATATATATATATATATACATAGTTACAAGAAAGCAACTATTATGACCATCAAAGCACACTGTAATAAAGATTCCAGGCACTCTAGAAGAGAACCTGAAAACACAGCGGCTTTACTCCAACTTACCAAACTCTCTCAAATAAAATATTTCGTTTGGGAATAACCCAGTTTAAAAATAATATACTCTATTTTATATGTACCTTTTCAATTTTTATTTGTTGAGATCGGATGACCAATATGCTTTGACAAAAATATTTAATAATTTTGAAAGCTAACACAATGAAGAAAATTAAACTCGCGAGTTGCTTCATGGTTATTCTATGTAAATATCTTAGTAACCAGTTAAAGTTAGAGGGAAGCCATTATTGTTAGATTGCTCACTTTCAATGATAAGAAAAAGTTAATTGCCTGGGGGAAAGAACTCCTCTTTATCCTCGAAGTTATACTTAATTAACAAGCTATCTTCTAGCCACATTTTAAAGAAAACAGACGAATTAGAAGTTATCGCTTTCTCAAGAATACTTACACAGCCAATTAAAAAACGAGATTGCTCATTGACTTCATCTTCTGCTTTTTGGACTCTCTTTTTATATTTCGGTTGGTAGAGAACAGTACGTTTTGAAGATGTGTTTCGTTTGCTTACATTATCAACGTAAGAAGTAAGGCGTTCATCAATTACGTAGCTTTTTACGCCGGCGTGTTGATTCTTGCAGGTATTTCCGATGTCGCTTTGGGAAGCAAGGCTTCCAAGAAATATTTTTCCCGCAGCAGACGACATCATTCTTAGCAGGTTTTTAATGAACAATAATCATTAGTGATATTTATAAAATGCATCTTAACAGTAGACAATACTCATTATTTATCTGTACTTGTGCAAATTGTTATCGAGTTTGGCCTTTTATAAGAATAGTTTCCGCTTATTCGCTAAAAATTTCTCCTGATAGTAAAAAAAAAAAAGTTACATTTTGTCCTTGAGTACTACATATTCTTGGCATACTTATGTACTTCGTTATCAATAATTGGCTCATAATGCCAAAGAAAAATGTTTATTGGCTATTATTTTTTATCCTCGGAAAATATGCGTGAGTTATTTACCTGTGCTTCATCGACCATACAATATCTTCTTTTGATTGAAGGCCCGGCTTGATTCGCATATAGGCGAAATTCATTTTACATGATTATGTCGTTTAGAGTTTCTTAACACTAAGTGTTACAAATATGCTGTATTAACCGTACAGCAAATATTGGCATTTTCGCGTAATATGCATGGTAGGACCGGTTTGTGTTCTGACGGTGCTGGAAAATGACATTTGTTCAAATTCTTTTTTTGAAGGCTAATTAATTTTCTTATGTATGTTGGTTTAGTGATGTGGATATATAATTTAAATTAGATTACTTTTCCTCTTTATCTTTTAGTTGCGAAGGGCAATTTTTTATTATTATTATTATCTCTCTTGGAGTATTTTTATTCGCTTCAATTAAATTAAATATTGTTTAACGTTTTTTTTTTGAGAAAATCCTGATACGCGTTCTATTTACACGATCAGAAAAAAAAGCGCAACGCATTATTTTTTTCACGTACTTTTTATGCACGGCAGTTACTCTAAGAAGAGCAATAGTGGTTTGTGTAAACATAAGAAGAAGAAGAAGAAACAAAAAGTACAAAAACAAAAGCAGAATAAACAAAGGAAAAAGAAATACATTAGCTGATATATTTATTATTCCAACTAGATTCAAAAGCTTCGAAAATGATAAGAATCAATTAGGCGGACAATACAATAAACTTATTTTGTACTTTGTCGATCATCTGTTTAATTGGATAAGTTATTGTCTTGGGTTTGCCAAGTGCGCCAAGCTTATTGTTTTTATATTTAAGGAACGAGGAAAGTGAACAAATGCTACGTTATCATAGTTACAAAAATACATATGCCCTTTTTCTTATCCAACTTTTTTACTTCTAAAACCAATGCTCAGCCGTACTTGATCAAGCGTTCAATTCCTGTACCTTACAAACCCTCTTTTGTCTACCAACCTAAAGTTGAAATACATATGCCATACATCCAATCAATACCCTTTCTCCAAAGATAATTTTTTTTTCATGACGCAACAAGTCTTTTAATTGGCTGAAAAAACTTTTTTTTTTTTTTTTTTCTCTTTTTGTATCAAATTCTTTTTTTTTTTCGTTACAAAAAGCAAAGTGGAAGGCTTATACAAAAACTCTTGCTTTTCCTTTTCTAATATTTCTACCCCTATCTCTCTCTCTGTAACTCCGTGCTGTGTTCCTAAAAAAAATAAAAAAGCTACATAAAACTTTCGCATAATATTATTAAAAAGTTGAAAATTCAAGATGGCACGTGTACACATGTTCAAGTCTTCGTCCGATAAACAGAAGGATGTTGTTGTCGAAAGCCCACAAGACTTACCCGCTTCACCTTCTTTACTATTAAACAATACAATAGCAGAAGAACACTCGTTAGATGTTACAGCTCAGTCTCCTAAACAACAAATGTCGATTCTTAACCGCAATGAAAGTGCGGCATTAACAGCGGCATTATTACAAAAGGCTTCTACAAATATGGACGTAGTTGGTGCTGTTGCTGCTGCTTTATCTGTTAAACCAGGTAACTTAAAAAAACGGGACTATAAAGAGTATTTTTTTTTTTAATTTATTTTTTTTTGCATAAAAAATATAGACTCTTTAGAAATGTTGAGTGAAAGAACACAACAACAATTACTGACGACCTTACAACAACATCAGCAACAACAACAACAAACAAACCGAGACCAGGCACCAGAACCACAAGCAGACGCACAACCTACACCAAACCACATCACATTACCTTCATCACCTTCTATCCATCATACCCCAGACAAGGAATTAATACATAAATCAAACCAGACTGATAAAAATGTTGCTACAGAATTTATGGATCAAGCAGCGGCCGCTACAGCGCTTCAATTATTAGGTCTAGCCCAGCAAAACAATAAATCGCCGGAACAGGCCCGAGCGTCACCACCTGTATTAGATAGTAACGTGATGATGATCGCTAATTATCCTGGATTAAACGCCACGCAGCAGCAGCAAGCCATTGAATCGTCGTTGGAGGAAATGAACCAGAAGCGAGGGGCGTGGACACGAGAAGAAGACGATTTATTACTAGCTGGGATAAAGAAGTTTGGGTACGGCCGGTGGAAAGAGATTGCGAGTATTATACCGGGTCGAAAAGGCAAACAGTTAAAGCAGCGGTGGGACAACACACTAGCGGCTAAATACGTCGACCAGGAATGGCTGCAGAATAAAATTCGAGACGAGATAGATGTGGATCGGATGAAGCGAGAGGATAGAAGTAGTACGGGTAGCAATACCAGTAGTTGTAATTTAAGACCGACACCAAGTATACATAACTCAATCGAACTGGCGGATTGGACGACGATTGCGCAAAAGATCTCGGAAAAGCTACGAGAGGGCGATCAAGTAGCCATTGAGTCGTTAATATCGCAAGCTTTGTTAAGTACGATTAGTTCGGCTAGTAATAATACAAGTACAGCTACGTCTTTTAAATCGAATACACCGATACTTAATTTTAATGACCCATCTTCCATTGCATTATTTAATACGCAGCAGCAACAACAACAACAACAACAAGAAAATTCTACCGCAGGCGGTGAAGAAGCTACGTCTTCTTTATCTTCACATTCATACTTTATACCTAATCAACAACAGCAGTTACAACCCTCGTCTCCTAAAAAGAGAAGAAGATCGGATCCTGCTCTCGCTGATACCCAAAGTGATGCCATGTCCATTTACGCTTCGGCAACACCAATCACTACAACTGTCAATAACCAAACACAGACATTTTATCCGTGCTTGTTTCCTGACTGCGGTAAAACGTTTGCGAGATTATATAATTTAAAGAGTCATTCAAGAACACATACAGATGATAGACCGTTTGTGTGTCAGGTGTGTCATATTGCGTTCAGTAGAAACCATGATTTGAAAAGACACAGTAAAATTCATGGAGGTGATAAGCCGTTTAGGTGTGCTGGATGCAGTAAAACTTTCTCAAGGTAAATGATGAGTGTTCGTGTGCGTGTGCAAAAAAAAAAAAAAAAAAAAAAATTAACTTGTTATTTTCTTTTTATATAGGTTGGATGCTTTAAAAAGACATAAGAGTAACCAACGTAACAAAGCCACTTGTGTGAATGCTCCCATAATACAATAAACTTTTTTTTTTTTTAATAAAGAAAATGGCGACATTTATTTAATAATTCATGTGAGTTTTTATTATTTAATCAGTGGTTTCGTGCAACACTAAACGTTTTCCAACCTTCTTACGACGCGTTGTAGAACGTGGGGATAAACTACTGGTGCTGGATTGATCAGATTCCATTGAACTAGGTTCTTTATACTCTCCGTTATCAAAGTAACTATATCCGTTGGGACTTTCTCGTTCTGCTTCTTCCATCTCAAGTACACGTTGACGTTGAGAGATACCAGTTGGGTATTTTTCTTTCATTAGCAAGACTTGAATATCAGTTAAATAAGTCTCGAGGGTGTTCAAAAATCGTTGGGTTTGACGATGTTTAGAAGAAGCTACAAACTAGAAAAAAAAAAGGAGTTAATAATCTTTCATGAGATTTTTTTTTTTTTTTGAACTCACAGCTATGCCATCTTCCTTAATAATATAGCCAATACCAAAACCGTCAGAAACAGTAGGTCCAAATCCGAATAATCGTAAAGCCGGGTTTCCACAATTAGAAGTACTAATGACAGTATGATTTAAAATTTTCCAACCACGATCGGTAAAGAGTGTAGGCTTCTTTTTGTCTTTGTATAACCGATCCCACACACACTCCAAAGCGTACAAGTGACGATCCTGACCTAATCCCATTGAGCATTCTCGGGTCAGCTTGGTGTGATACTTCAGGGCACCGCGTAAGCTCTCTAACTTTTGGTGACTGGTTGCGTTCTTGCTGTAGAACTCTTTTACAAATTGAAGTGAGGCGTCAGAGACACTACGTACTGCTTCGGTACGGCCGTGTAAGAAGGTCTTAGTCATGGCAGGTTCGTACGTACACTCGCTTTTACCGTAAAGGCCGTAGTAAGCAGCTTGAAAGGCCATTTGGACAAAGGCATCGGGACTCATCTTCATATCAGTGATAAAGTATTTACCGTAATTATTAAACTCCAGTACTTTGACTTCGTTTTGCAAGATCAAATCGGATAATCTCGTTTCGGCAAATCGAATACCAAGTGAAAGCTTTTCGGTCATGGACCATTCGATCTTTCTGGGGTTGATGTCAATTTGAGGTTGTGTCTTGGGATGGTTTACGCCATTGGGCTTGTATGAATGGAAAATAGATTTTGTTTGACTGTTGATTGTTTTTGCGAAGCGAAGAATGGTTTCAGTATAGATATCAGAGACATAACGAAGTACAGTGTGACCATCCACTCCTAAATATTAGATTTTTATAAATATCACATTCTTTTTTTTTTTTTTTGGAATATGATTTTGTTTTATTTTACCTGTGTGTTCAAAATTGATACCTGCGCTTCCATTTTTACAAACGATAATCTAGAAAAATAAAATTAAGATTAAAATTAAATTGCATAATAGTATATCCACTAGTTTACCTGAAGTTTATCATACCACCGATTAGTACAAGTGCCTACTTGCATACCATCCACCAACTTATAAGTACCACACAACATATTTGTACTCAACTGATTGGTATCAGCCGGTTCAACGTGATCGAGACAGACAATGAACAGAGCAGAGTCAATGACCTTCAACGACTCACCGTTGATTTCATTTTCTTGTAATTCTTCACGTAAGCCAGCCCAATTCAATCTGTTTTCAGTGGTTAATACACCCATGGCGTTTTGTGAGATAACAGAAGCAGGTGTCTGTGAAGCATCTTTTACAATGGCACGTAAGTTTGCAGAGATGTCTTTTTCGTTCAAGATAACGTTGCCGTGTTCGCCCAAGACGTCGAAATGGTAGAATTGGGATTGGGCCATCACAACAATGTGTCTGGCTTCGTCAGAAGGGGCTATGTAGCAACCATCACGCGTGGCGACACGAGCAGTAGAAAACAAGCGGCCGAATTGAGACATACAGAGTGGCGTGCCACGAAATACATCAGGTTCGAGTTCTTTGGCTCGTAACGTCTCGATAAATGTCACGGTAGAGTAAATTAATGAAGAGGCTCGCACGATTTGGTCATTTCGCAACGGTGTTGGGTCATCTTCCAATAAGAAAAATGGGTTCAAGTTTAAGACCACAGGATCTGTATGTTGCAAATAAGAGTCGTACCTGTGGTACAAAAAAAAAGTTAATAAAGGGTTTTTTTTTTATAGAGTGTGGGGTAAAAAAAAAAAAAAAAATTGTTTTGTTTTTTTTTTACCAAAATTCTTCAATGTATGAAGATTTATCGGTTGCATATGTGTTTAGCTTGGCTTGGAGCTCGGGACCTTCAGTTTTTAAGAACTCGGAAACAGCAATTTTGGTATCTTCATGTTCTTTTGATGACTTTTTTGTTTTTTTTTTTTAGTTTTTTATCGATTGGAGGGAAGAGGGGGATTTTTTTTTTTTACCTGCAACGGTTTAAGTACGGCAAGATATTTTTCAAGAGTAATTTGGAGTTCTGGAATAGGCAACTTGGGTAACTTACTTTGGAACTGAAAAGTCTTTCCACCGCTAGGATCGATTGGCAAATTGGATTTTTTAGGAGAAACGGGAGATGTTGGAGTGACAATAGTCATATTCATATAATAAAATAAGATAGATAAAAAGATTAGAAAAAAGGATAAAAATAAAAAAATGTGAGAATTTATATACAAAGTTGACCCATTGATTCTCCGCATTTAACCTGGAGAAAAAAACCTGTGATCATCATTATGCGTAACAAAAAAGACGTTGAAAATCATTTAATGAGAAAAGGAGAGAAGGGTTTAAGGCATCTGGTTTAATCTCCGGTTTATTGTAATACGAGAAAAAAAAACATTTTCTATTCAACTAACAAAAGATAGTTTTTGAATAAATAAAAAAAACTTTGCATAAAATAAAAAAGTTTTTTTATACTAGTAGTTTTGTTTGGTTGTATATTATCCCCCTTTTTTTTTCTTACGTTATAAAGATAGTATTAATAATAATCGATCACATCAAAATGTGACATAGATTACCAAATAGAAAAAAAAAAAGGAATTAAGCTTTTTTTTTTAATAGTTCTCTCTCTTTATTTGGTCCACGTGAATTTCTCTCCCACTTACTAACTTTGAAGGCTTTGGAAAAACTTTCTTTCTATCTCTTTTTTTTAAAAAAAAAATATTTCTCACGGTGTCTCGTTTGATTCGTCCATTTTTTTTAATAATGTTGAATTATAAGCAATTTTCCTTACTCGTGAGAAAAAAAAAGAAGAAAAGAAATGGGAACCCAAACAATTTTAGTTTTTTTTAATCGAGGGGAATCTCCCGTTTAACATACAATTCCTTTTTCTACGCAAGTATACGTCATTTATGTATAAAGAAAAAAACCTGGTTTAGACTCACATTGGTAAAACTATCAAAAAACGCGGGGACGTGTAGTACAATCGATATATGCCATCAGTTACACTTTATCACTGGTTTTGACATTATCTGTTAGCGGTAAACCAAAAAACTCCTCTCCCATTAAAACGTCGGGATGTTGGTTATTGTATACATAACTATATATATATATATAGCTTATATAAGTATGTGATCGAGAACGATCATACGGATTTTTGTTTTAATAAATTTATAAAACTCTGGTTGTTTAGAAATGAACCGTAACATTTCACTTTTTAATTGTTTTGAAAGTATAACTAATAGAAGTTTTTTTTTTGTATTCTACATGATTAAAGCAGTCAAGTGAAATAAAGTTTTTTTTTTCATTGATAAATGAGAGTATAATGAGGGTAGTTGATTTATCAAAGAAAAAAAAAAACTCCCTCCTAACAAAGAACCATAAACGTATATATAACCAACTTGATATATATTTTAAATTTGCATTTTTTTTTATCCATGATATTATTCAAGTTACTTCAATTCCTATCTCTCGTTCTATCCAGCATTCTTCTTGCAGTCGCTTTAGTCGGCTCTCGCGTTGCACGGCATAAGGAAATCTTTAACTCCTTTTTAGCCGATACCGGACAATTGGTGTCACAGTCACCTTTCAATTACGTACTCAATACAAGTACAACTAATGGATTTGATAATAGGTTTCAACATCATCATGTGTTGGCGGAGATTGGCACCATGATATCAAGTTATGATAATACAAGTATAGGTAACATATAAAAAAAATAATTCATTAATTGTATTTTACACTAAAACCATATTTTTATGTAGAGCATTTTAATATATTAAATTATAACCAAGGTATATGTTTGACGAGACCACCAGTTGCTAGTAGCACCCCGCCTAGTGTAAACCAGACCTTTACTAAGGCAGTATCCCATGTCACTGTTTATGAGCCAGCTGTGACTCATACGGTCACCCTTGCTCCATTCACTGTGACTGAAACAGTGACGATCAAGATACCGAGATTTATTGTTCGAAAGGTATGTGTTGAAACTTTACACGTAGCAACAAAGACTCTTTCCATAGCAACAAAGACTCTTTTCATACCAACAGAAACTCGTCCCATAGCAACAGAAGTTCAACCTGCAGCAACTCACAAGGATATGTTTATAAAATTGCAAGTTAAGTTACCTGATTGGTTTTCGAAGGACGTTTACCCAAAAGTAGTTGAATATATCAACATATTTTAACAATAATAAAACGCGTTTTTTTTTTCTCAATGCAACCCAAGCTGTCCTTTTTTCCATGTTACGTTCAGTTGTACAGATATGTTTGATATAAAACTAAAATATATTACTTGACGGGTTCTGATTGTCAAATAAAAATATTAACTACATAGATCCGAGGCAAGAGATACTCAATGGACTAATCATATCGGATAGGGATAGTATACAAGGTATTATCTACCAGTTTTTTTTTTTTTTTTTTTTTTTTTTTTTTTTTCTGGTTAAACAACCGTCCCAGATAAGTAAACGAGAATAAAAGTGATTAAAGCTCACCTATCAATATAAATTCAATTTAAGTTAATTCCTGCCAGACAATTGGTGTACCTGAGTTAAGTTGTCGGTATAATTGTAAGTTAGGTCCCTCCCCCTTCCTTCTTCGCTTCAAGGCTGGCAAGATTAATCGAATGTTTCTTCGTTACCAGCACTAATTATCATGTTAACACGTCAACCAACCAGGTTTTTCGAAGATGCTGCTTGTGTATCTTTACATACACATATAGAAAGATACTTACTGGTGGTATGCATTGTAAAAAAAAAAAAAGATAAAATAAATACAGCTTAGGCTGATAAAATGGGTCGCTCACTTTTACTCATGTGATCTATTTAATCACTTGTCGTTCTACACTTTTTCATGCAAGAAGTTCAAAAAAATAAAATACGTCACACTTTTTTTTCCCCTAAACGTGTGCACAGAACGGTTCCTATTATGACGCTTTTTTTTATGTTGGATGGATAATTGGTATACAGTGCTCTCAAGTGATGGGCAATTCGCTGTTTCCAATTCAAGTGATGGCGTGGTATGACAATTCATTTGTTTTTGTACGACATCAATTGCAATTCCGGTTATTAAAGAAGAGAGATTATATTTTATATAGAATTAGAAAAAAAAAAAATGAATTTATGGTTATTATATTTTTTAATCAGCTAATTGAGCCTGTGCTAATCTAGCTTCCAAATTACGCAAAGCTTCTTCTTTGCTCATAAGTTCAGCTCTCTTTTCTTGAATTTCACGTTGGACCTTCAATTCAATTTCACGAAGCTAGAAGGAAAAGTTAGCAAGTAATATTTTTTATTTTTAGGTCGTATAATATTTACCTTCTCTTCTTCCTTTCTCAATTGTTCTTCCTTCAATCTAACACTTTGACTTGCCATATCTTCAGCATTCAAAGAAGCATCTTCTTGATCTCCACCATTCACAGTACGACTAAGCTTCTCAGTACGATAATTTTCATAAAGGAAATCATGAGTAATTTCCTTAAGATCTTGTAAATGAGAGCTAATATATAATTTTTTAGCATTTCCATTATATAAAAAAGGAAATATAACATATTTACCTCAATAAAGCAGATCTCAATCGACCAAAATCAGAATGTTTTGGGTTATCGACTTCGACAGCACCCCAAGGGTATTGACGGCCACGAACGGTACGACCATTCACTGTGATTTCTTCTTCACTACCAATAATAGAAAAGGGTAAAAGTGCTCTTAACTCGCTATTTTCTTCAATGGTATCTTCCTCATCTTCTTCAACATCATAAGGGAAATTGTAAATGGGAATATTATAATGTTCGATATCTTCCATAATCTGTTTTATAGTTAGTATGTATATGAATATTTATAAATTCGGTTACTTACTCTTCTCTTGAAATCTTTGAGTTCTCCAGGAGTAAGTGAATCAGCACGACCAACAACAGGAATGACGTTAACACGAGGACTAAGTCTACGCATCAATTCAATATCTATTTCACGAAGACTATGTACGCATATGTATATATTAGTATGATTTAATATGTATGTATATATTATACACATACGCATGACCAGTAGGAGAAATGAAATATAAAAGAGCATGAACACGGTTATCACGGAATCTAGGATTACGTTTAATTCTTGATTCTTCAGCAAGAATATCATCATATTGCTTTTCTAAGTAAGCTACAATTTCATGAAAGCTACATATAAAGATAAAAAATGTTAGCAAAAAAGGGATATTGTTATCACTATGGTGATGGATTTACCATGCTTCGTTATCAATGTTATCACCAAAACCTGGTGTATCAACAATAGTTAAAGAAATTCTATGGAATTAAAAAAATATGGGTCAACAAACTCCTTTCTTTAACCCCTTTTTTTTTAACTCCTTATTTTTTTTTTTTTTTTTTTTACCTAACACCATCTTCATCCAATTCTATATAACACGGTTAGAAAAAATTAATTAAATTTTTTTATTTTTGGGGAAAAAAAAAACTTACCAACAGAGACAGGTTTAATATTAATTCCTTCTTCGTTATGTGCGTCTTCTGGGTTGTCAGATTCTTTCTTTGCAAGAACATTGTCATCACAAAGAGTATTAACAAAAGTAGTACGTCCAGTACCAGAGGCACCTATTTTTTTTTAAATAAAATTTTTGTAAGTCATCATCTTCCATCATCATCTTTTTACGGGCGCACTGTACCAACTACCATCAAGGTGAATTGAAAACCTTTCTTTACGTTCTTTCTACGTCCTCCAAGTCTCTATGATATAATGTTAGCTTCTTATATTAGTCTATTCTTCTTTCAGTTGCGCCTTACGTGTGCCATTGTATTATATTAGTAGTTATTATTAAGTGAAAAAAAAAACAAAAAAAAAGTAAAAAGGAAAAAAAAGAGAGAATAAAAAAAAAGGGGGAAGGATAAGGGCGGGGTAAAAAGATCACTATAACAAAAAAAAAAATGGTTCTTATCCAATAATACAGGTTTATTAAATATTACACGCGCAAGATTCCCTTTTCTTTTTCCTGTACACTTTGATTTACAACCAAATTTGATTTGATCTTTATGGTACATGTCTTTTTTTTTTTGTGTGAGTATCCTATTTATTTCTTAACTTATAATTGATACTTTCACTTTGATAAGTATATACTAATGATATATATTGCAAGTATTTCCATACTGATTTTCTAGTTGTAAACAAGAATGATTAAAAAAAAACCTTTTATATCAAAACCACGAGAATATATTCTGACTCAGACAAGCTTCTTTTTTTTTTAGAGCTGTACTTTGGAGGGGCACGTACAGTATAACATTTTCGTTAGAAGCATGCTTAAATCAACACCGTAATCCGTATTTATTAGGAGTGAGGGCTGAAAATCCCTTTTTTTTTTTAAAAAAAAAGGATAAAGACTGTATTGGGAACAAACAGTTGAAAACATCCTCCCTCCAACTAACTAACTAAATTACTGCGAACATGACTCTTTTTTTTTTAAAAAAAAAAAAACGTCAAATAGTATTTTAATGTTACAACTCCTTATAAAAAAGGAGGTTATGATGTGCTCCCTCCAGACAATTTTTTTGTGTAAGGTTGTCATTCAAAGTGAATTTCCCCTCAGCCCATAATAAAACGTTCATTCTTAAGACACATTTTAAAAGAAACCTAGATCACGTCTCCCTCAAATAAACATTTTCATATAAGCTCACAGGATGCATTAAATGGTAAACAATTCATAATATATTGTTTGTTTACATGTATACCCTGATTGTAAAGCATATTAAAACGAAAACCAATGTCTCTCTAGTAAAGAAACTTTTTGTTTTTTTTTTGGCCAAAATATCTTACTCCGTTAAAATCATGTGTGCCTCTTTTAATTTCTTTCAATAAAAATGGTTATAACTAATAGCTCTACTGAGATTAACTTTTTGTGACACTTGGAAAAAAGAATATTATGCATTGCAAATTTAACGTTGTGGTTTATGCTTTTGAACTAAAATAACCTTTGAATCATCTGGTAGTTATAATAGCATATTGTATTTTTTAAAGTATTATACTTTTCTTATTCGGTCTGAAACCCACTAATATAGTTTCAGAGATCAAGGGCTTGCTTTATTAGAAAGATAAATTGATCCTATTGAGTAAGCTATACTTCACGGAGTCAGATCAGCCCGTTTATGCAGGCTATTATAGCGGAGACGACGCTCTCCCAAGGCAGACTTTCTTCTGTCAAAGTCCTCCTTCTATATTAACCCTAACGAAACTAATTAGTAGCGGTAGGTAGTTGACCAGTGTGCCCTGTCCATTCATAATAGCATTACTATCGAGTACAAAATCATACAATTTCGTTTCATTTTTTTTTTAATCATTTCGTCTACCAGCGTTTCAACTCTTTTGTCATCATGGTTCAAAAGGGAGGAACCAGAAATCCTTTTAAAAGCTATTGTAAATATACTGTTTGTTACATATTTGAAAATAAGCGCACTTACGGCTGAAATTGCTTTTGTATTTCTTGAATTTTAGTACTATTATCCGCAGTACTTATCGCTTCCGTAGTATCATGAAAATCGCGGTAATTATCTTCAGGTGTGTTTGATTCCTTCAGTTAAAAAGTAGTGAGTTAGTTTGAATATATAGATAAACAAAGCTTTAAACGCTCACTCTCTCTTTTATATTATCAAAGACATTACCTCTTACTTCCCTGATCACGTTGTTTATCTCCTCACGTAAACGAATATTGTTTGTTGATGAAGATCTGTAATTCCTATAACATACGTAGCTTTTATTAAAGCTGCTATCTGGTACCCTTCGATTCTATAAAGAAAAAGACTTAGTTTACTTAGACTATTATTATAAAACAAGTATTGGTTTACCTTATATTTCCTGGTACATGAAAAATGTTTAAGAAAAGAAGACTTTTCAAGTCTTTAGTCAAAAATAAAAAGATGCACGGTTCGCACGGTTGATTCAAAAAGTGTGACCCGTTACTTTTCACTTATCTTTATGGACGACCGTTTCTCTAAGAAGAACTGTGTTGGTTTGTACCAACTTAAAATACAAAAAAACAAAAAGCAAAACAAAGAAAAATAAGTAAAGAAAAAGGCCTGTTAAGTAAATAAACCCTCTACTTATTGTGATTAATTATTCATGTGATCTATAATTCATCATGGCGTATTTATGCTTCATAATACTCGTATTTACGTATACGTTAGCTGATCATTTTTATTATACACATGTGTATTTGTTATCCCAACCTGGTTCGAACAAGTTCCCTTTTTATGCAGATAAAATGAAGTTGAACGTATAAATAAACCATGTAGCAAGAATTTTAGGTATTAACCATCACTTTTCGGCTAAACATTTTTCATGTTCCAGGAAATATGTATAAAACTTCCTTTCGCATGATCAACTGGGTTAAAAAACGCCAATTCTTGACGCGCTGCCACACCCAAATAGTGTTTCATTTACTTACAGTAATCTAACGTCTTTAACAAACAGTAATTTATTAAATAAGCTTATGGCTCTACTAAACCACAAACTAAGGCTTATAACTTTTTTATCATATATAATTTTTTATTGCTGCTCTCAACTTTTTATTCAGGAAATAGCGTATAAAAAACCCTTCGATCAACGTGTGTAACCTTCACTCCAGAAAAAAAAGTGCTTGTAGCCCTTATAAAAAATACAAGACGTGTAAAAAAAAAATCCCCCAGAGCATTATTACAAAAGTTGCTTTCTTTTACTTAAAAAAAAAAATATGAGTGAAGAAAATCATTTTTCTTCAGCTATCCAATACTGGAAAGGTATACAACTTTCCAACCTTCAAAAAGAGCTCGACCAACAAGGTCTTGCCATTGTTGAAAAGCAAAAAGATGGTCTAGTTTCCAGAAAGAAACTTGCTGAACAAACCAGAGGTATAATACATAATTTCCTTTTTTCTATAATTATTTCAATACTCATCATTCTCAGAGTTCAAAAAGATTCCTGACGAAGAAAAGCTTCAAAAATTCAAAACATTATTAAAAGGTAAAGAAAGCTAGGTATTTTATAGAATCGTATTTAACTAATGAATTTTTTTAGGTTACCAATCCGAGATTGATAACATTACAAAACGTACAAAGTATGCAGAAAACTCGTTTTTGACAGTTTACAAGTTACTAGCCGATGCTCCTGATCCAGCTCCTTTATTTGAAGCCGCCGTGGTAAAATATCTTTTTTTTTTTTAAAAAAATAAAATAAAATAAAAATGATTCTATTACTAAGTATATTTTATTAGGACCAAAGTGCTAAACTTGTAGATAACACAAGTCTACAATCCGAAAACTCAATGTTAAAACAACAACTTGAAAAAGCAAACCAATCGCTTAAACATTACGAAACTGTTGAAAAGACAAACTTGGAACTTGTACAAAAAGTATCTGTTTTAGAAGCGTCTGTAAAGTATTTTATAAAAGTATTCAATTCGCATGAAATTTAATTTTTTTTTTAAAAAAAAAAGTTGGCTGAAAGAAAGTCAAAAGATACTAGTAATTTAGAACAAGAAATGAAGGATCAGTATAGTGATAAAATAAGACAGTACAAAGAACGGTAATATAAGTTTTTTTTATGTATACTAGTATACTGATTAGAAGTAGTGAATACGACCTTCAAAAGCAATTAAACCAAGCGTTGGATCAATTGACCGATCTTAGACAATCGCACGATGATACACAAGCTCAACTGATTGGTCATGACCAAAAATACGGTAAAAGCAAAATATAAGCAGAAGCCGCCATTATTTACTAAGTGTATAAAATAGATGAGGAAGTTGTTGGTAAATTGGCAGAGCTGGATATGGTCACTATGGACTTGGAACGTGCAAATGGCAGAATAATTCAATTGGAAAAGAAAATTGCAAGTATTAACTATAGACAACTATACAAACTAAATTTCTAAACTCGTTAAAAATAGGATGACTTGAAAGAAGAAAATATTAAATTACAAGAAACCCGAGATAATATTGAAGGGTAAAATTCGTCCACTTTTTTTTAAGCTTTTTATACATAAAAACTAACACCATCTACCGTGAATAGAACTGCTTTAGCAACTGAATCAATTCAACATGACGCAGAAATTTCTAAACTTATGAAGGATGTTGAAACGTACAAAGATCTCTATCAAAAGACAGATCAAAGACTTTCTAAAAAGATTAAGGATCTTACTGCTGAATCAAAGTCTTTATTAAACGAAAGAGACAATTTAAAAAAGAAATTGAAGGGATTTGAAGACTATGATGAAATTAAACGTGAATTACAAATTATGAAGGTAAAGGGATTTATCAAAGTTGTTTTTTAAAAAAAATATATCAAGTTTTTTTTTTTTAAAAAAAAAACTATATAGTATGTCGAATTCTCTACAGGCGATGACGACGATGATGACTTCAACGCAACAGACGTTCTCAAAAAAGACGGATCCCTTGAAGACTCACTTGAAGTTCGGTTAATGGAAAAGAACAAAAAGCTCGAGACAGAATATACCCAAATCAAAGTATCGTATGCAGATCTTCAACGGGACCACGAACAATTATCCAACGCTGTTCAGCAACTCACCAATACGATGTCTGAAAAAACTTTATTGATTCAACGTTTAGAAGAAGATTTACTTCGTATCGGTCAACAGACCCCACAAAATACAAATATTGTCGATGCGTTAGGTAGAACCACAAATTTCTCTAACTCTCGTACACCAGATGGTGCTGTCACACCCCATTTAGAAAAATCGGCAAAAGAAGATAAGAGTATATTGCCTATTGTGATGAGTCAGCGTGATAGGTTCAGACAGCGTAATGCTGAGCTGGA
The DNA here is from genome assembly GCA_025201345.1 of Thamnidium elegans. NCBI lineage: Eukaryota > Fungi > Mucoromycota > Mucoromycetes > Mucorales > Mucoraceae > Thamnidium > Thamnidium elegans. The sequence continues at coordinate 201,357 of JAIXMG010000032.1, forward strand.
AGAACGCACAAGGGCTTTAGAAACTACGTTGCAAGATACCAGAACTGAGGTTCAGAATTTGAAGGCGGATAATCTTAAATTATTCGAGAGACTCAAGTTTGTTCATGTTTGGAAGGAGCAACAACAACAAGATGGTCCTAGCCTAGTTGTAAGTAACTATTGACTCATGTATATATATATGTAATGACCCTTTTTTTTTGAGCATAGAATCGATCTGTAGCTGTTAGTATGGATACTGCCGAGCCTTCAACACCTATCAGAAGTTTCAAGAAATCAAATAAATCAGACGACCCGTCAGATAAATATGGAAAGTTATATGAAGAAAGTATGAACCCATTTACACAATTCCATCGCAAGGTAAATATATTTACATATAAGAGTTATCAGTGAGAAAAGTTAATTTTTTTTAATATATTTAGGAAGAAAATCGTAGATATAACGCATTAAATCCAGCAGAGAAGTTAACACTAAACCTGACCAAAGTGCTATTCTCGCATAAATGGTCAAGATATCTGTTTATCCTATACTCGTTATTACTTCATTTATTGGTTGTTGTGACACTATATGAGCTTAGTTTATGGGAATGTAGACATGACCATGATGCTATTAACTTTCCTACTCATAATGAAGATGCCGCAAATATATTGAAAAACAACTTGTAATAAATTTTTTTTATTAGTTTACCAACGATATTTGAATTTTTTTTATTCATTTAAGTACAAGCGCAAAACAAAAGTAGGGGGAAACCTTACAGCTATCATCCCTAAATGCAAAAGGACTTAGATGTTAGTAGTTTGCGATATTCAAATCAGCTTTTTTATAATTTGTTTTTATATCTATAATGGACGTATATAGAATCCTTCTTTTCTCAAGTGAAAAATATACTCCCAAGCTTTACTGTAATAGGTACATTTTGAGAAAACCCAAAATACTGGTTACTAAGTTTTTTTTTATTAAAAAATATTGCCACAATTTTTGAGATCGAGCAAGGGTTAATAGTTTTATTTTTAGCTGAATATCCTTTTTAAAACGATAACTTGTAAACAAGTCCCCTGACTTGGGGAGTATAAGAATACTTCATTTTGACTTCTCAAAAATGTGGCACATTTAAAGTTCGATCCTCTTAGGGCACCCAATCCTGAACTACCGTATGATCCGTACAGAAAAGCGTTTTTCACTTATAAAGACATACTGACCGTTTAACATAAGAGTATTTTATGCAACTTTTTTGTTATGATCTACTCTTAAAAAAGTAGTTAATGCCCATTGCAGCTCTTCAAGCCGTTATTTTTTTTAAATATATATATATATATATATATAAAGAAAACAAAATATAAATACATGTATTATCTCTCTCTTTCAATACTAATTTATTTTTAACTGTAAGAAAAATGTACATCTACACACTCTCTTTAGTGTTTTTCGTTTCTATTCTAGTCTATTTTACTTCTGCGAAGGATTTCGATAAAAAAAGTTGGGATGGTAATACTAATCAAAGTATTGAGAAGCAAAATACTCATCGTAACGCTTAAAAAAAGAGAGATATAAGAAACAGACTTTCATCACATAATTATGAAATTTTACTACGCCAATATTACTCTTCTGGTGGCTACTATAGCGGTGGTAGCTACTATCCTAATGGTGGTGGTGGTGGTAATGGTAGTGGCTACTATAATCGTGATAGCTACAATAATGGTGCTGGGGTTGGTTCTGGATTCCGTGGTATATAGTGACGACGAGGTTTGAGGTTTCTGAAAAAAATGCATTGTGAAAATCGATATCTTGAATTACTTTTATAGTTATCTCTGCATAATTTTAGATTTTAATAAGTTACGACTATAATGAAGATCTATTGTTTATACTAGAACATCCTCTCGCTCTATATAATAGATATATTTTTTTAGTATTTTAAACTTATAAAGACACGTTAACTGTTTGATGGTTTGCTAAATATCATAACTACAGTTGTGATATTTAATTATATACAGTGGGTTGGGAGATAAACAAAATTTATTTAACACGATGTAGGGGTACTCTTTTTTTTTTTTTAAAAAAAAAAAAAAAAACGCTCCCTCTCGAATAACAAGAACATTTTCTCTTTCAATATTTAATAAAAAAAAGAAATGCGCATATACCCACCTGTTTTGTAGACTACCTTTTATGATCTATGTACTCTCAAAAAGGTAAGACATGTTGCAGTTCTTCAAGTCGTTATTTGTTTTTTAAATATATATACAAAAAACAAAGTACAGATGCACATACTTTTTCTCTTTTTCAATTCAATACTATTTTTTTTTAAAAAAAACTAGGTCTATGCACTCTCTTTCACGGATTTTGATAGTATCATGGCCACTTTGGCTTCAATAAAGAAAGATTTTTGGCTCATAACCTTCAAGGTATCAATAACCAAGATACAGTGGTGTTCTATTTAGGAGTACAAAACCCCGGGTACCATAAAATCGAGCGACTACTGTAAGTTTTGAGATAAACTCAGGATTTAATGATATACAGTAGCGGCTCTATTTAAGGGTGGCCAAAATTCTCAGAAAATCCACCCTTAAATCGATTATTAGCGATAATAGTGGTGTTAAAGCGGGGGACGGAAGAAGGTGTCCTGGAGAAATCCACCCTTAAATAGAGCCTACTCTTAAATCGAACACCCTTAAATAGAGCCGCTACTGTAGTAGATAATGTAGTTAATGCGAGAAAATTATTTAGTAGATTATAGGGGTACTTTATGCGCCTGTTTATAGACTACCTTTCATGGTATACTATTAAAAATGTAATTCGTGTTTCAACTCATCCAGCTGTTATTTTTTTTTGAAAAAATATAAATACGCACACACACACACACACACTCCTTTTCAATACTAATCTATTCTTAACAGTAAAGAAAATGTATATCTATACACTATCTTTAGTAGCTATTGCTAGTATTACGGTCACTGTCGCTTCCACAAACAGTTTCAATAAAGAAAGTAGGGCGATTGATATTTATCAAGGTATCGATAATGAAGGCATGCATCGTAACTTTTACAGAAAGAGAGAAAGACGAAAGAGACTTTCATCGCGCCAAATTCGTCCTTTAGCTCCTGGTAGCAAGGGTAGTGGTGCTGGCGATAGTGATGGCAGTGGTTTCGGCTACGGTGCTGGAAGTGGTTACAGCGAGGGTGCTGTTTACGGCGCTGGTGCTGGTGCTGGCAGTGGTGCTGGTTTTGGTGCTGGTTTTGGTACTGGTGCAGGAAGTGGTGCTGGTTTTGGTTACGGCGCTGGTGCTGGTGCTGGCAGTGGTGCTGGTGCTGGTTACGGCGCTGGTGCTGGTGCAGGTTATGGCGCTGGTGCTGGTGCTGGCAGTGGTGCTGGTGCTGGCAGTGGTGCTGGTGCAGGAAGTGGGGCTGGTTTTGGTTACGGCGCTGGTGCTGGTGCTGGTTACGGCGCTGGTGCAGGTGCAGGTTATGGCGCTGGTGCTGGTGCTGGCAGTGGTGCTGGTGCTGGCAGTGGTGCTGGTGCAGGAAGTGGGGCTGGTTTTGGTTACGGCGCTGGTGCTGGTGCTGGTTACGGCGCTGGTGCTGGTGCTGGTTACGGCGCTGGTGCAGGTGCAGGTTATGGCGCTGGTGCTGGTGCTGGCAGTGGTGCTGGTGCTGGCAGTGGTGCTGGTGCAGGAAGTGGTGCAGGTTTTGGTGCTGGCAGTGGTGCTGGTGCAGGAAGTGGGGCTGGTTTTGGTTACGGCGCTGGTGCTGGTGCTGGTTACGGCGCTGGTGCTGGTGCTGGCAGTGGTGCTGGTGCAGGTGCTGGCAGTGGTGCAGGTGCAGGAAGTGGTGCTGGTTTTGGTGCTGGTTTTGGTACTGGTGCAGGAAGTGGTGCTGGTTTTGGTTACGGCGCTGGTGCTGGTGCTGGCAGTGGTGCTGGTGCTGGTTACGGCGCTGGTGCTGGTGCTGGCGAGGGTGCTGGAGCTAGCGGTGGTGCTGGTGCTGGAGGTGCTTACGACATTGTTTATGGCGTTATAGGGGATACTCCCCTATCAGCTGCCGTTAGTGATATCATACGTAGTCTTGAGACAGCCACTGAAGATATAATTTGAATATACCCGTTAGAAATTCTTTAAAGCGACGTCAAAGTTCAAAACAGACGAGTTCATTTTATTTTTAACTATTGTCCTTTTTTATCAGCTTTTTAACACCGATTAAAATCAACCTTTTCCTTTTACTCATCTTTAAAGAATCTCTCTTTTTATTTCTTTACTTTTCTTTTTCTTGATATTTCCTGCAAGTATAGAGCTTTTGTACTTTTAATTTAATGGAAACATATCCGCCTCGTACTAACAATTGATGCGTAGAAAATGGTTTCTCTGAACCTATGTTTATAGAAAAGTTTGGGAAAATATTGGTATACTATGCACTTGTAGTTTTTTTTTATTCTTGAAGTTACATACCGTTACGTCCGGTTTAATAAGAGTTTTATTTCTTTGGGAAATAAAGACAGAGAAATATAGCTTAAAGAATAAATTATACTTGAGTGATAGCGAGAGACCCTGTTAGTGAGCACCAAAATGATACAACTCGGGAAAATTATGTTTAAGTGTAGATTTTGGGGAAGATATTATTATAAAACACGAAGTCAATAATAATAAAAATAGTAATTTTAAGTGAGCACCAGACTATATAGTTGTCAACTTAGTTATGTAGTTTATTTATTAGTTTATTCGAAATGGTATTAAGCGTCTTGTCTTCACTAAGGGATTATCAAACGATGTTCTTTAAAACAAGAGGATAATCAAACAAAATGACAGAGAGAGGGTAATACAATAAAATCGTATAAAATAAAGTTTATTTAAAATAATAGTTTTAGGTTGTTTGAATAGTATATCAGCAATGAATCTTTAGAAAGGTAACTAGGAAATGTAACTTAATAAATATGGTAGTTATGCAGTGAAAGATAAGAAAGGGATATAGAAAGACCAACAAGTGAACACTAAGATATTTTAAGTCTACGGTAGTTAAGTTTATTTGAAAGAAAAAAAAAAAGATGGCATTTATACCTTTATCAGAAGTTTGTGTTATTTGAGACATTATTTGGTGTAACAATACACGTCTTCTTTATTTAAAAGTTAATAGCTGAAACAGTTCTAAGGATAAATTGGATTTACAAAATCCGTCATTTGAATCCGTCAGCACTATATCCAAGTTAAAATCGACTAAGCTACTACTCGATAAAAAATAATTCTTAGGAGACTGATATATAGCTTATATAACGCTTTTTATTTTATTTTCTATCGCTATTTACACGTGGATATATTTTTTGCATTATTTTATTTCAAGTATATTTTCCATATTTTCGATAAGAAATTGTAACTGGATTTAAAAAGAAATAAATTTAATTTCGCGTATACATATTGGTCGTGGAGGGGGGGGGGGGTTACCTTTCCGCAAGACATTTTAGTCTTTTGACCAACAAAGGCCAATGTAACGATTGGATAATTGTAAATCCGGATAGTTGGCATCAAGTCGAATAACACCACGATATCCGATTCGTTATCACCATCGCACGAGCTTATAACCATATCCTTAAAAGCTTTCTCACCATCACTTTTATCTTTTTCTGAACTGCTTATCATATGTACGGGGAATGTTACATTTGTCCTAGTCTGTGGGCCAAGTATTAAATTATGTATCTCTGCAACTCCAACTGTAGTCTTGTTAGGTGTAGGATAATAAATCTATTATATAAATTTTTTATTAGGATTGTATTATTTAATTTCTCATCATTACTATATACCACTGCTTTTATACTATCAAAATTAATTTCAAAAAAGTTTTCATTTGAAACACTGTACTCAAATTCTAAATCGTCTAGTGGTGATAATAATAAAGATCGTCCGTTTCCATTAAATGTAACCTCTGGTCTCTTGAAAGTAAAGACAAAGACTACAACTAATCCAATAATACTACAGAGTGCAAGGAAAATAAAACAACATATAGTTCTTGTCCACATTGGTAGACAAGGAAAACAAATACAGCACATTAAGCGAGAACAAGAAAATCGATTTGTATTTTCTTCCCTTGCGAAGTCAGTATGTACTATTTTATGGTGATTGTATTTCTCTACATCTGTAATATTTATGATAAATAAGCTAATTGGAGTTGAGTGATATACAAGATTTTTTTTTTTACCTTTATATGTTCGAGTAGGTGTGTTACTGTAAAATGATTCACGATCATTGGCAATAAACGGTGGCGGTGGTGGACTAGGTACTAATCGATTGTATTCGCTATATAGATTATGTCGAAGTGTTGCTGCAGGTGGTAAAACCGGTATAATACGATTCTTTTTATAAGAAAATAAAGGCATGGTTTAAAAAAAAAAAAATTAAGGCGAAGGAATAGAAAGGGAAAATTAGATTTTTTTTAATTCAAATATGTGTTTTTGATTGTTGTGTAATTTTATTTGCATCTACATTGACAGAATTTAGATGTGTAATGTTTATCTTTTGGTGCATTAATTGCACTTACAGAGTTAACATTCTTATATTAAAAACGTGTCAATTTTTTTTTAAAAATAGTTGCTATTTATAAGGGTTCTTGTTGTTGTCTAATACATGTTTCCTTACGAAATGGTATACATGACCTTTTAAAAAAAGCCCCCCTCCCCCGATAAAATCGATAGTAAAGGGGTTTCTTGCTTATCTGATTTTAAGAACAATCATCTATAGTTTTCAAATTTACTATTGTCATATTAACTAAATACCACACAGTGTCCTATCTATTTATAAATCGCCAGTAATGTCATAAAGGAATTGCTGCAAAAAAAGTGCTTTAACTGTTTTTTTTTACTGCCGTATTAGAGGAAACCACCCCAATTTAGTTATTGATTTCATTTATTACTTTTTCTAAAACGTCAGCAGGAGCAGTAGTAAATAAGGTAGAAGGGTATATATAACTGTGCCATGTTGGGTGCAATAAGATATGGCAACAACCAACATTTTGGACGTCAAATCTAGGAGCAAGCATTTGGGTTCCCTGTACGTCTGGATAAGGACTAGGTCCACCTTCGCTAAAGATCTTTTTTTTTTTATAAATTTTAACTAGTCATTTTTGAAAGTTTTTATACTTACAGGAAATCCAGAAGCAGGATCCATAATATCCGCCCACATACCAATCGATTTTATACGATCTACTACTTTTTTACCCCATTGAACAAACTTATATGGTTGTTTAGTAAAAGATATATATATATTTGATCAAAGATCGGTTTGTTTTACCAATTCTAGCTTAATATCTCTTTCATAATTGACGTTTTTAGATAGTCCAACCATATCAAATTCACATTTTTGAATTATAGGAACTACCACGAGTTGCTTTCGTTGTTTAGTGTTTAAAGAAGGAAATATGGTTTCGAAATCTCTTAGGAATCGAGATGAGGGTTTATAAACTGAGTATTCAAACGTAGAGGCATTGTATTCAAATACAGTAGGTTGTATTAAACAGACAGAAAGCTTTCCCTTTTCTTTTACAACTTGTGTGGTGTCTGATGGAGTAATATATGTCACCATAATGTCAAAGAAAAGAGTACAAAAAAAGGATTCACCCAAGAATAGGGTGCACGTAGAATACATGTCTAAATTCTTCAGTCACGGGCTCCCCCCCAATTCGCGTATTAAGTGGTTAACAAAAATTTTACTTTCAGTTTTTTTTAAAGAAAACAACTGTAAATAACTTTGTACATTTATACCTTTTCTTTTTTGTTGTTGTTATCAACAATCGCGTTTTATCTTTAACATTTTAAAAACCAAGAAAATACAGAAAGGAAAAAAAAAAGTAGAAACCGTACAAATAACAACGACAGCAACAATAATTATGACGAGTTTAATAGAAGAGTTAAACGCTTTACTCAATCAAGTATGTGAGGGAAAGCAAGCTACTACGACTGCTGATGTCATCAAGCTGGAAGATAGTTTGTTCCTTAACAAGAAGCGTATGCTTAATTTATTGGACGATTTACCTAAAAAGGCTGAACATCGAACCTTGATTCAATCAGGTAAAGACGTAGTTTTTTTTATATATATATACTATATACATATATATATATATTAACACGACAAGTATACAGGCAAAGCAATTATTAATGGAAAGGAATATCGACTCAATGAAGACTTTATCAAACAAACATTGTTTCTCTCTGATCAATTAAACTTGGACGAATATGAATCTGCAAGATTACTACTTGAAGGAGTTAGTCAGTCTTCAGCTATGAACTCTACAGGTTTGGATACCGCAGTTTTCTTATATCATTCAGAAAGAGGATACGTTTTATCTATTTTAAATGTTATACTGGAAGCAGCAAAGGATGCATCCTTGGACAACAAAATTAGAATTGTGTTTGTAAATTTCATCGAGGATATTGTTAAAGAAAAGACATCGACTGGTAGTTTTGTTAGTAGAATTGTTCAATCTACAAGGGATTTGACTACAATGATTAATTCTATTACTAAGATTGGAATGTTGGAGTCGGCAAAGTCTATTCAGTTAAATCAACAGCAACAACAGCAACAACAACAACAACAACAAATGCAACAACAACCACTGATGCAGCAGCAGCAACAACACATGCTTAATACTAATTTGCAACAATCTACTGCTAATCAGCTTTCGTTTAGACCCGAAACGGCTAATTTACGTATTGATAGATTAAACGAAGAACGCATTTTACTTGCTCAAATTTTATATCATATTGCATCTCTTCACTGGTTACCTGAAGATGATTTATTGGTGATTTTAACTAAAGTACAATCCATTAATTTAGCAGATAGTATTGCTTCCTATATCCTGACCGCATTATTATCTGCTATTTCATTTGATTGCTCTTATCCAGGTGGACGTCAAGGAATTGATTTCTCCAATAATGATGCGTTCTTGAAAAAAGTACACGGTCAAATTACAAACGAATCCTGGAAAGTAAATACATTAAAGGCCGTTGTATCTATTCAGTGGTCTTTATTTATCAGTATTATTTCAAAGACAAGACCTGCAGTCGATCAAGCGATTTCGTTTGACAAGAAGCAAAGAACAGATGTTGTCAAATCTGCTATTGCGTTAGATGCGTTTGGATTTATGAACAGTTACCTCTTATATTTTAAGCAAAAGGAAGAGTATGGTGTTGATAAGAAGAAGATGATTTCGGATGTTAGTGACGATGATTCGGCTATGGCCCTTGATGGGTTAATTGTTGATCCTAACGATTATACAAAATTCAATGTCGATATCAGTACTGATTTTCAACAATTTGTTGTGCACGAGTTAGAGTTCTTGACCCAATCTTTCATTTTGAACATGTCAGAGATATTCAAGGATCTTAAATCAAAGGCGCTCGAGAATCAAGTCAATCAACAACCTGATAGCAATAGTAATGAGGAGATCAAAAATAGCCTTACCAAATTCTTGACTTTACTTTCAAGTATTTACAGAGATCGTATGAATGCCGGATTAAAGTTTTGGAACAATCAAAATATTGGTTTATATTCATTCTTAGGTTTTCTTGTTGATTTTAAGGTACCTGAATGTCTTTCCGCTACGTTTGATTTCTTTGGATCCATCTCGACAGGTGTTGAAAGTGCTGCTCATGCACATGTCATGATGAAAATAGGTACAGATAATGAAACTATTGGTAACAGTAACTTGTTTTCTTGGGGTAAACTCTTTTCTGCTCTACAATTCTTTTCCAATTGTCTTCAAAAAAATACAACTGAAGGTGATCCTCCTGCTTTCCCTGCTCATGAAGAAGAATCGTTATGTAAATTCCTGTATCTCTGTCAACAAGTAGTCCAATATTCTAACGAAGCTAGATTGGAAATTTGGTCAAATGGACTTTTGGCTGCTCATGAATCTATTGTGGCTATGATCTCTAGTCATACCTCAAACCGCCTTCGTACTGCTCTTTATGATCTCTTGGCAGCTTTCTGCTCTAATTGGGGTGGTGGTATCAATGGTATTGGTAGAAGAATCGCTTTAGATGTATGGAGAACTTTAGAGTTTTCTGATATTGTTATTTCTCAAAAGGTGATGGTAACTCAACCTACAAAGCCTGCGGCAGCAACTCCTTCAGTCATCCAACCTACTGTCAGTAGCTTATTTAATGAATATATTTTCCCTCAGAAGCAATTACCATTACCTGATGCAGTAAAGAAACCTGCTGTTCGTCAACTCTATTTACCAGAGCAACCTGTTGGATTCCTTCGTGAATTTGAAGAGGAAATGACAACAAAGTTTTATTCTCAAACACTATCTATATTACATTTGCTTGCTTCTTTAATTCATGCACCTAGTAAGAGAGATGAATTAATCGCTGGATTTTCTTTATTGCCTTCCTCTGTTCCTTCACTTTTAGGTCATGATAATCATCGTACACCCGGTACTGCTCCTTATCTATCACTTGTTATCGATCACGTCTTTTTGAATATCAAGAGTTTGAAATTCGTTCATCCTGAAACCCGTTGGAAATTAACTGAAGCTTGTCTTACGATTATTGAAAATAGTATTATGGCATTTAATATTGAAGGTTTGGTAGATCATATCAATGCTTGTAACTTGGACGCTCGTGCTTCTATTGTGCGGTACTCAGAGGCTTTACAAGGTCGTAACCCCGAATCTTTGAATGCATCAGATTCTGTGCTTCAGTCTGGTCTACTGGCTTTTGTTACTCAACCTGGTTATGATATTTTGGTTCGTATCCTTTCTGGCGGTGCTTTGATCCATGAATTGTTCAAGATTGTTGAGATGGGTAAAGATGCTGTTTCAAAATCCCAAAATGAAAAGAGTGATCATTTCAGAAGATCCATGGTTCGTTGCTTACGTATCTTCACGAAGGTATATAAACTTCAAAATGCGTTTGTCAATGTCGTGATTCCTCAATTAAATATCACAGCAAAGAAAGAGGCTATGGGTAATTTCAGATTGGGTCAATATACCTTCCCTTCTCCCCCTTCGTTCCGTTCTTTGGGCACTTTGATGTTGTACAATACTGAAGTGATTGTTCAAATTGCGTTAATGGTCAATTGTGATGCATATGAAGATATCTGTTATCTTAGTGCTTTGGTACTTGCTGATTTGGCCTCGCAGCCTGAGGATAATACGAATGATGTCAAGTTTCCTAACCATATTAATGTTCCCATGGGCGGTATTGGGTCAAAGCTTGCTGGTATCTTAATGTCTAGTCCTAGTGCTTCTTCTATTATCTTGAGTTTCAGTGAACGACTCGAGATTGAAAGAACCGACGTGATCACCTATGATGATTACGAATATGATATGAATATTATTCCTTTCTGGCTTGCTGAAAAAACCATGGAAAATATCTATCGATTTGATGAGTTTGATGATTACAGTAAACAAACAGTATCTCTTCGCATCGCCATCTTGGATATGTTGCTTGATAATATGTCTAAAGAAATTAAATCGCCTACGATTACCGAGTTCTTGTTAGGATTTGATGTTAAACAATTAGAATTGTCTGGATCTCAACTCAAGTCTCTTCCTGCTGATGTCAAGCATAGATCTCAATTAGCTTGTTTATTATTTGTATTGAATTTGTTAAATACTGGTATTGATGATGATGACAGTGAAGAACAACCTTTGATTCGAACGCATCCTGTTTTGGCAGAAAAATGTTATCAATTGATATTTAAACTTTGTGTTAGAGAGTCTACTTCCAGTGCTACTTTACATTACTTGCGTAATAATACAGATCGATTCTTAGTAAAGCAATTTGAGGCTATTGCTTGTCGTTTAGAAACTTGTGTTCAGGTTTCGGAACCCTATTTTGAAGGTACTTTAGAATCTGCTGATAAGAATAAGGTGGCTACAGATTATTACACCATGGTTAGCGTATTAAATCAGCGTGCTTGGTTGTTAAAACTAGTTGCTTTGGAGCTTCACAAAACTGGTCCTAAAGGAGTAGGTACGCTTGATTTGTTAGAATTGTTATATGGTCTCTCTGATAACAAGAATTATAACGCCGAAGATATGTTTGTTAAACAAATGGAAAATATGAAGTTGCAATTGGATTCCAATTATCAGCAACCTCTTTGGAATATGCTTGAGATTGTCAACTCTTTAGAATTCACTTGGATCGATGGTATGGATGAAGGACCTACCGAACCTTCTGTTTACTACAAGGACTTTAAAGAAAACGATTATGTAATTCAAAAGGATGGTTATGTCTTGTATGATATCCGTTCTATTTACAAGAGGCTTCGTTGGAAGGAAACTACCAACCCTGTCGCCGCTACTTTTTCAGATAGCGAACGTAATGCAATGGAAACAGAAATGGGTAACATTTTGAAACGTTTGATGGCAGAGAACAGATATCGTGAAATCTCTTATGCTCGCTTACACTGTCTTCGTGCTTGGAAACAAGTGGTTGAAGTCACTATCTCTGACTGCTTTGATTTATTCTCATTTGAATCTCGTGAAAAGATTATTTATGATTTACTCTCGGTGTTATTGCCCAAGTTGGAAAACGGTGCTGGTCTTCATGTTGAGATCTTAAAGGGGTTGAGTGAAGTCACCCTTAGTTTATTGACTAGATTAAGAGTAGATAAACGTAGACAATCTATTCTTCAAATCGCTAGTGCTGCTACTGAATCCCGCTTGCCTGATGAAAAGCTTCGTGCTGTCTTTAACTCTATTGTCAATTGTATTCGTAAGGATAAGACTACGATTGAAGTACGTAGTGCCATGTATTCTGCACTTGTCAACTTGTTACAATATATCAGTCCCAATGATGATGTTTCTGATGAGGGTTTGTCAGGAAATATATCTGCACAGGTGGTTGAAATCATTGTTGGTGAACCTAAACATAAATTATTTGAAACGATTTGTAATGATGCTAGTCAAGGTTTAGAAATGTACAAGACGCCCGCCTATATGGTTTTGGAAGCATTGTATGTCTTGGTGTCCAAGAATAATAGTAAAGCTATAAATTCTTATTTAGTCGACAAGAACTTTTTACGATATACTATTGATATGATTAAGCGATCTGATTCTGAGTTATGTAAAATGATTCAAGAACGCGATGGTAAGAAATATATACATATATATAAAAAATCTGCTCTTGTTATTAATTATTATTTTTTTTTAGCTTCTTTAATTCCTTTATATAACCATGAGGCCAAGTTCACTTTGTTCAAACAAATTGCTATTAGGAGAGAAGGCACTGCTTTATTGTTAAGCAATGGTATTTTGAACGGTCTTATGAACCGTAACTTTATTAATACCAGCTTCAGCCGTAGTGAACTTGAAGGTAAGTGATTTTTTTTTCTTATTTAAATTGCTAGTTAATTATTTTTTTTCGTAGAAGTTGAAACTATTTATAAAGTCGAGCGCCACAGTCGTTTATTGGTTCCTGTCCTTGAACTCGTCAATGTTCTTTTAGCTAGAAGCGAAGGCCAAGGAATTGAAAGTTATGGTTTCTTGAGATGGATCAAGAGACAAGATGTACTTGTGTCTATTTTAACGGACGATAATGCTCAAACAACACTTTCATCTCTCTATATTTTACAGTTGACTGTATCGTTATTATACCAATTGAGTAACTGCTCTGATTATTTCGTTTCTATGGAGGAAAATGGATTAGATAAACATGATTCTTTGTTGATGAGTCTTATTCCCAAATATTGTATTCCTAAAGATTGGTCTTCTATTGTTGTACCTAGCACACTTGAAGAGCATACATGGGATAAAAGAACTGTTCCTGGTAAGTTTAACTTTTTTCTTTTTGTTTACATGAATATTTATTTATTTTTTTGTTTAGAAACTGCTGGAGGTCACGGCTCTTTATTACTTACCAAAGCGGATAAATATATTACTGATATTAGCAAGAATTTGTTAGCTTACGCCGAAGCATCTACTTTTAGACGTTTGCCAAGTAAGAGAAAAAAACAAGGATATATTTCAGTGATTTGTAATTCTCATCTTTTTTTTTTAATAGATCCTAAAAAAGAATTTAAACCAATTTTCGCCAACACTCTCGTCCCTATTAAGGAATATATTTCTGCAACAACAAGAAGAGGTTAATATTTGGGTTTTTTTTTTTTTTTTTTTTTTTTTTTTACGTAACTGATCATCTTTATATAATTTTATAGCCTCTCCTCTTAACGCTTCTCTTTCGACACTTGTTGGTTGTCTTTCTCTTACGGGAAAACAATTGAGCAAAGAGATTGCAGAATTTTCCATCTTATGTGCTCAAAAGGAAAATGTCGTATCATTAAAATATGAGGAGATTCTTGAAATTGCTAATACTGCTATTCCTCAAGGACTCGGTATTAAATATGATAGCTTAAACCCTTCTCAACAATCACAAGTACTTACAACTGAAATCAATCATCGTATCAAGTTAAAGTTGAAAGAAATTCGAGATTTGACTTTTATTATTGAAAATGCAGTGTTTATCCTCTGGCGTCACTTGGAATTTTATTTAGGTAATTCTGTCTCTGCAAAGGCTACGATCAGTCCTTGTGAGAGGTACGCAAATGAAACAGTTGTTCTTTTACAACAAGCATTGTATCAAACTTCCCCTTCTGTTATTACTCAACTCAAATCTGCATGCCACAGTGTATTAGAACCTGTCATCCAAAAGTTGGAGACCTTACCTGTAAGTTTTTTTTTTTTTTTTAAGAATACGTGGTTAAAGAAATTTTAATTGACTTTTTTTTTGTTTTTTTGTTTAGACTATCCATTCTTCAGATACTCTCATTGAAATGTATACTCGTCTTAGAAGATGCTACAATTAATACATCCTTCATATTCTTTTCTTTCTTCATTTTTTTAAAAAAGTATTTTCTTATCTGCCAAGTTTATTTGACAGTTAAAAAATAAAAACATGTAATTTTCGCTATCAAAAAGTCTTTGTTACTGTCGGTATGAATCCATTTGTATTATTTGCTCTAAATTCCCGCTATAGATAAGAGTAAACCTGAATTAGTATATCGTTTAATAGGTTACTGTTACAATAGCGGCTCTATTTAAGGGCGGCCGAAATTCTCAGGAAATCACCCTTAAATCGATTATTAGCGTTAATATTGGTGTTAAAGCGAGGGACGGAAGAGGATGTCCTAGAGAAATCCACTCTTAAATAGAGCCTACCCTTAAATCGAACACCCTTAAATAGAGCCGCTACTGTAACTACCGTATCTGCTATTCTATTTCATATAAAAGATTATTCATTGGCATTGTTTATCAAATACTTTTTGTTTATCCGGTTTGATAGGACGAAAAAGGAAATGATTGACTTTTAATAGATGACCTGGCATAATATTAAAAACATTTGCTCCTTTTTTCCCTTTTTTTTTTTCTCTCGCTTTTATATTATTAACCAATATGGCAAACAACTCACTTTTTCCAACGGAGATACTACAGAAAATATTTGAATATCTAACAGAACCAAAGGACCTTTACCGTAACTGTCAACTAGTATGCAGAAGTTGGAACTTGGCTACAGGTTTAAGTAAAAAAGAGTTCTCAGTTCGATTACTTAACTATCAGCTGAGACCGTTTCTTGGCGATTTGAAGCGGTTTTCCTCTATGGGACCCAAGGTATTTCGTATCACAATGCTTCCTAGTTTAGGATATAAATGCAATTATGATTTCCGAGCTATGGTCAACTTGTGTCAAAACGTTTCTGAATTGGTGTTTACATGTTCCAGTGTTTATGAATACGTAAGAAGTATCAATTCTCACGAAGCCAAATTACCTAGTATTAAGAAAATAATGTTACAAACATTAAAAAAATGTACGCCAACATTAAAGAGATACCATTTGTGGATTAATTTTAGATTTCGTGATACCATCACACACTTGGAGATATTTGATTTGGAGCATATGGGAGTATTGAACAAAAGTGATAGATTAGTTCAGTTTTCAACTAGTTTTAAGCACCTGCAAAATTTACGTGTTCTGCTTCAAAGTAGGGATAATGAGTCTGTGGATTTAGATGATATCTTGAGTCCTAATAAAGAAATGAAGGCTCTCAAATTATTTCAATTGCATGAAGTTACGGCCAATAAAGAAAATATGACAACGTATCCTTTGGTGACAGAGTTGGAAATAACAGTAACTAAAGTAGCAAGTGTGGATTTTTTTCAGTGCATTATACTCAAGTTTCCAAATTTAAGTTATCTACGTCTTCTCATAGATGAAGCTTTGGTGCATACTGATTTAAATGCAACTGAGAATACGCTGATATTCGCAAGGTTTGCGACATATTGCAATTCTATTGAAAGCCTGGGCGTATATTACGTTTATAATGGTCAAGCTGTGCAAATGACTTGCCTCATAGAAAACAAAGCTATTGTATGGGATGAAGAAGATATGCTGTGGGATCATGAAAACATGTTTCCGGAAGAAGAGTTCGTTGTAGATTTCCCTGCAGATATCTTTGAATATGTTGAGTATCCTTCATCGTCGGCCATGTATGATGACTATTTGGAAATTGACACTGTAACAGCGGTCGAGGAATTTGAAAATGTACATCCCCCTTCTACACCATATGAACAAGATTATCAAGATATGCTGGACGATGATGAGTATGTCTATCGAGATTGCTTGAATCATTTACAAAACCTGTCAGACGGGAGCGACTTTAATAATGGTCAAGATTACTTGGATTATATGCGAAATATGTTTGACGAGGATCTTATGCAGCGCGTCGCGGATGAGGAAGTTACGAATGAAGGTTACTTGGATCTTATAGAGAGTGCTGCGGATGAGGAAATTGCCACTCAAGAGCACTTGGATGCTATGCAGAATCTAGCGGACGAGGACGTTATGACTCCAGAGTATTTAGATGATACATACGATATGGAGGACGAGAATGGCTATTATGACCAAAACTACTCAGACACCATGCAGGATATGACGGAGCATAATGAGTATTATGACCAAAGTTACTTGGATTCAGTACACAACACGTCGGAGGGGATTGATTACCTGGCAACCCAAGATTTCTTGGATTCGTTACAAAGAATGACAGAAGAAAGGGAATACTTTATGACTCAAGAAGATCATAATATTATAGCTGTGTTATCCAAGCTATACTAAACTAGTAAAAAGGAACTGTTGCTAAATAAATAATAATAAAAAAAAAGGTATGGCGATTTGCAACTATTCATTGTTTTATTAAATATAAGTATAAAAGTGTTTACATTACATCTTAAGTAAGGTTTATACTTGTCATTAATAATTTACATAATGGTATGAGTAAAATGTACATTGAAAAGACAACAGAGCTTGAAGGACAAAAATTATATTGTCGCGACCCAAAGAATGCTCCGCCTGAACCGGATGAACTGGTTGTCGGAATTGAACAAGAATACAGGGCCGTACCTGAAGAAAGAGTTATGGTAGAAGTCCCTATTATATATTGATTTTGATCAGGCTTGAATAAAATAAACTTTATGAATATTTTTTTTTTATTGTTACGTGTGTAACTACAGATAAACGCGCATTCTTCACTGTAAGAACTGGTTTTTAGGCGACGACAAAATGTCGTCACGTAGCGCGTTTAAAAAAAAAATATATTCTGGTTTTTTTTTTGTTTTTCTCTTCTCTTCTCGCAAAAAAAAAAAAAAAAAGAGTATATATACACACAGCATGTCTAATAAAAGAAATAAAACTGGGTTGCCAGAAAGTTCTAGTACTAGAAAAAGACCTCCAGTTAACAGCTACGAAAATCCCGTCAAGAGACAACAATTGTTCAATCGACTTTCTTCTGGCAGTACAAACGTAATGAATGAATCGCTTGGACCCCAAAGAACTGTAGAGCAAACAGCATCTCCTCCGACCTCATTGTTAAGTGGACAGAGGTAATTAAAGATGAAAAATATATATATGTATATATTTACATGGATTTTTTTTTTAAATATGTGAAATATTTCTTATACATATATGTAGAGGATTCTTTTTAAACAGAAATGATCAAATAGCAGACAAGTTACGTACAAAACTCGAGTCTACGACACACGACGCACCAGCACCTAAATACAATGTAGATTTAAAAGTGGTCAAAGATAGTGATACACAACGTAAATACTTATCGTCCCTAGTAGATTATTTAACGGCAACACATTATGACGGATCTCGGCCAACCAGTACTCGTTCACTTACTTCAGGGCAGTTCCAACAAATCTTTAAATTTTTAATTCATCGTGTTATGCCAGAACGTGTGCCAAAGCCAAAGTTTGAAGATGATGTTTTAGAAGTCATTCGAGAATTGGAATATCCACTTGTAAGCATGATTAGTCCGTCTTCACTAAGATCCATTGGGGCACTTCATACAAATCCTGCTTTTTTCGCACTTTTGTTTTGGTTGGCAGAGTATTGTAAAACAGGTGATTATACCAAGGCAAAATTACAAAGTTTATCGGATGGACCTGGTCAGGTTGATCAAGTTTTTGAAGATTATGCTACAGAGTGTTATACTGCGTTTATGTCTGGAACGAACGACTTTAGTCTACAAAATAAAAAATTGGGTAGTGTTTGCGGTAAGAAAAATTCATTATTATGTGTATGTGTGTGTGTGTGTGTGTGTGTGTGGATCTAATGAGTACATAGATAATATTTTGAAGGAGCATCAAGCTGAATTAGAAAGAATACAGATTTCTATAGAAACAATGGAGAATACGATGGAAGCAGTTGATCAAGGAAAGGTAAATCTGAGTGTGTGTGTGTGTGTGTTTTATTTGATGTAAGCTCACTTATTACTATTTATGTAGGATTTATTACAGCAAGAAAGGATAAGACAAGATGAATTAAATAGAGATATTACAAAATTTAAAGACTATATCTTACGTTTAGTAGCTAAAGATCGAAAATATGAGAATTTAAATCATCGAGTACAAAAGGAAGTTAACCGCATAAATTCAGAATGTAGATTAATGAAGGAAGAAATGGCAAAGATTGAGGAATATTGGGCAACAAAAGGTATTACCATCGAAAAGATTAAACAATACATCGCAGAACGCTCTGAACTAGAAATGGAGATAAATCAAGTCACCGAAAAATATGAAGAAACAGAGAAAGAACTAGCTTTACTTGAAACCGAAATTATTCGCATTCGAAAAGAGGTAATTTTTTTTTATTTTTATTTTCTGGCTTTTTGGTTTTTTTTTTTTTAATACTTGTATTGTTTAGCTTGAAATTAGTATAAATGAATATAACCAGAATTGTACAGAAAATATGGTTCAGTTAAGATATAATAAAGATGCTAATAATTCAGAAGATATGTTGAATATCGATATTAAAAACCATGTCATGGTAAAACAATTATATAGATATATATTATACGCTAGTCAAAATATTTACTTTTTTTTTTTCCGGTTTGTAGCCCAACTTAATCCATACAGAAACAAAATTGAAAATTGAAATGAATAAAGCGATAGAGGATACAACAGCAGCAAGAAGTAACTTACTAGAAATAACCGAAAAGTTAAAATTACAAGAAAAAGAATTAAAAGAACAAAGGGAGCTATTACTGAGAAGACAAAATGCTGTCAAGCAAGCACGTGAGGTAATAAAACCCCCCAACAAATTTCAGATTGTTTTAATATTTCCTTTTAAGTATTAACGATAAATTTTCAAATAATGTTATTATAGGGTGAACAAAATAGACAAAATGACCACAATATTTTAAAAGTAAATAATGAACAACGTCGATTGAAAGCTAGAGCAGAGTCTATTGCATCGTTGGACAAATCAAAGAATTTGGTTCAAGATAAAAAAATGAAGTAATTTTTTATTTTTTTTGTAAATATATAATAGGAAGCAGCTAAGCTCTTTTTAAATAGGTTAATTGAGATTGAACAACAAACAAGAGAACAAAAAACTATGGTAGAAAGAAAACTTGAAAAGTGTGTTACTGAAGTATCTTTAGGTATAGACAATATGAAAGTAAAAGATGCTGAAGAACAAGAGCTTACAATTGCAAAGGTTGATAAAGCTATGGAAAAATTAAATATTAAATAATAACAACAATAATAAAACGTGGAAAGTAAGTTATTCAATTGTTTATTTTTTAAATGGTTGTTAATTTAGTAAAAAAAAAAAAACTAAACATGTATAAATTGATTTCTTACCAAAAGTCATGGGAACTTATTCATTTGACACTTTGTTTATAGTCATACATATATTATAAAAATTCTTTATTGTTTCATTAACATGATTATCGTGTTTCTTGTATAAATACTTGAAACAAGTTATTAAAATATGTGTATATAGATTAAGTAGTGTAAAGGGAGAAGCAAAGTGTATATATTTAGATAAGGAGAAGAGTGAATTAAGATAAATAATAAGAAAGCATATTACGTTATACGAATAAGAAAAGAGAAATGTATCTAGTGGGGTAATTTAGGGCACTCTCTATATATAATTTATAGTTATTAGTTATTTATCTATACGTATTAGTGGATGATTGATGTATTTACCTAGTCTTGTGTGAGAATGATCCACAGGAACAACATTTATGAGTGACAGCATTAACTGGAAGAGTAATTTCAGATGTCTTGATAGTATTAATAGGACTCATTGTATATATATAAAAAAGAAGTTTTGAATAGTTATATGAAAGAAAGATAAAATAAAAAAATAAAAAAAAGAAATTTAGGGGGGGCTATATATATGTATGAATACAGACATTTTTTATTATTATTGTTATTGTTTTGATTACAACAGACGTCCAAATAACTCTGTGTTATAAAGCATCACAGATTCTGTCAATCCTTTCTTCTTTGAGGTAGGTCGATCCCAAGCCATAAGGGATTTCTGTTGTGTATCCAAAATAGGTCTAAACAATGCGTCGTTAGTCATATTGAACAATATGTCCTTTTTAAAGAATGTATTGCATCTTTTCCATAACCAAATTGACATTAAATTATTGGTTGTAAATAAAGTTAAATCTTGAAAAAATGTTTGCAAATCAAAATAAGGAACCTTGTTAATAGACTTATTGTTTGACTCCAAATAAAGATATTTCTTTTCCCACTTGGCTGGTTTCGTGTAAAATTTCATGGTTTCTTCCAATACCAAAAAGTTTTCGTATTCATTCATTGCAATCCTTTCATTTCGAACTTCGACATCAACAATAGTCCAAAGTGTATCGGATATACCAACCGCAAGTTGTATAGGCTGATATTGCTTTGGTATATGGCAAAGTAGTTTCCAAAGTCTAAGCTTACTATATCGAGAATTTTGAATTATATAATTATAAACTGATTTATTTAACAGCAGTAATTCAACTGTTGTAATGTCTTCATTCCAAACTAGAATGTCTTGACTTGACTTGACATCACTTTCAAGGCAAAGGTTTATTATTTTATATAGTAATTCAAAAGGTATATTCATTTTTTGTAATAATTATTTTTTTTGCTTTTTCCGCCACCTGATAACCCTGAGTTGGTACCCCCATTTATGGAAATAACTGATCGAGTCTCAGAGTACAATTTGGCTTCGTCCTGTTTGTTTTTTTTTATTTACTGTTATGCGTAGCATCTCTTTTTTCTTTTTGTGTGTGTTTATTTCAGTAATATATAGTAACTATTTTTTTTTTATCGTTTGAAGAAAATGGTCAAAGCCTTGTGATGAAAATCCCTCTCCTTTACGTGTGATTACTTTATTCTTGATCATTCAAAATAAACTTGTAAGCCTTTCTTTTTGATACGTAAAGAACGATGCATAACGTTAAAAGACCAGCGTATTTTATTACCACGAGGTCCCCTACCCCGCCCCTTTTTTTTTACCAATATCCTTTATGTATATATTACAAATGATGTAAAAAAAATACATGACTTTAAACACCGGAGAGCATGACTTTTACTCAAAACAAAGTGCATCCAGTTCATGCGAAGACAATTGCTCATACCAATAATAAAAAAGGTCCTTTTAATTTATTTTGGTAAGTAACTATCTGAAACTAATGGGGGAATTTAACTAGTAAACATTATTGGAAATCAACCTATCAATAACTCACTTGTTGTTACATGCGTAGCATTTGCTTCTAAATGTTCACAACTCTTTTAAGCTAACAGATAATGGTTTCGTGAATTAAAGCTTTTAGTTAAGGGGTTTTTTTTCATAGTTGTCGAATGCTTTCCACATGACTGTAATACCGTATAATATCGAAAGGTTTGTTATTTATACATAATAATATCAGAAGAAGGCTTGTCATTGGTATTGAAACTAGAAGAGCTATCACCAATGTTCAAGCAGTGGCGTATTTTATTTACACTGATGAGTGACAATAAAATGTATCAAATTAAATAGAACCTGCAAATTTTGCGGGTTTATCTTTGACTAAACTGTTATTAACGATAATAGTTATCACCTAGTCTTGAACAGACCATTTTCTTTTGGTGTCTGTATAAGTAATAAAGAGCTGCTGCATATGTATTACTTCGGTCCGTAAATTAAGCATCGTAGTTAGGCACGGCAATTTGCAGCTACAGCATTATCGTTCGAACCAATAGCTCAATCATATTTGATATAGCAGGAGTTTGGTAGCATATTAACCTTTCCATTAAGTATTTATGAGTGTAACCTCCCTTTTCCTTGTCGTAGTCGACTTTCAAGCGATATATAGGCCTGATCTTGAATTTGATCATGTATAAACTAATCAATTTTTTGCAAAACTATGTACCCCATCATCTCGTACAACCTAAAAACACGTTTTGTTTTTTGTTTTTTTTTTAATTATATCTTTACGAGACCCTTTTCCTGTTTTTTTTTTTTGCTAGCCATCTTCTTTTGCAAGCAACAAGAAGGTTCCTTTTGGGGGAGGAGAGACTTACTATAAAATCTATAGATAACCGCCTAACGCCTGATGCAAATATTATAATCTATACAAATACGTTAGTGTGTATAATGTTTAAGGGACCAGTTATATTACTTTTAGAATATACTGAGCCTGTCGCGTTAATTGTATCATCTACTAGAAAACATTTGTTATCTATTATTACTTTCTATGGTAGTATTTAGTGTTGTATATTAATACATGTATGTATAAATTAAACAGCCCCTTTCTTTAAGCGTTCATACTATACTCACGTCAACCGGAAAAAAAAATGATGCAGGCCCGGACTCTTGATACGCTAAACTCTATTTAAAACGAGTTAATGTTACCATTACAGTTTGATACCTCCGAAGCTTTTTCTGCGGCATTTAGTGTTACCTTTTTTTTTTAAGAGTTTCAAAAAGCTCAACTCTTTGGAATCTTTCTTTTACATGACGAACGTTTTTTTTTATTTTTTTTTATTTTTTGGTTTGAGAAAACAGCAGGTCTATAAACAAAACATTGACTTTTTTTTTTTTACATCAGCAGATCCTTTTTTACAAGTAACAAAAAATGCATATATGTAAAGTACAGACCCTTTTTTTTTTTTTTTTTTTTTTTTTTAAAAAAAAGAAACGGTGTTATCTTGGCTTGTAAAAAATAGCGTAGTGTATCACTTGACAAAAAAAACAAAACATTTCGAATCATGGGGGAAGAAAATTAATAAATATTATAGCTGAATTAAAGGGGTCGTAACAAGCCCCCACTTTTTGTAAAGAAGAAACGTATTTGTTATTTACAGAGATTTACAAATTTAAATGGAAATTTGTTAGGAGTTAAAAAAAAACTCTTTGTTTTTTGTGCTTCATCGTTCTACGGCGTTAAAGGTCTCACATATCGTGTTACCAGTGACAGAGTTAAAAACACCTTTGACTTGGTCCATTGTACTTTGTGTAGTTCTTGAGGGCTCTTCTACTACTACATCGTAATTGTTCTGAGTTTTTAATTTTGGATTTGAGAGATTCGTTGTCGACTATGTCTTTAGTGTTGCCGATAAATCGGTCTTTTTTGAGTTCAGTTCCTTGAGATGTGTTCTTAGAAATGATAGTATTGCTGTATAATAATATACATATAATAACTAGCCACTTATGCACATATTATTTATGTCTGTCGTAAAAGGTAATTATTTTTTTATTTCGTCATAGTTTATCCCGAAAGAGGAAATCCCTTCCGTCAGAGTGTTAGAAACCTACGATACTATTTGCGCTTTTTTTTAAAAAAAACATGGTGTTTTGCTAGACGTATATATTCTCTCAATACTAAACTTCTTATATCATTGCGCTAGCAGAGAAAAATAAGAAAAACTTATTGCAGTTTGAGCTGTTATAATCAAGCTAAAACAACCCCCCCCCATTTCAATGCAAAAGCCACGTATATCAATTAGATGAAGGAAAGCATATCGAACGACAAGTTGTTCGTAAACTGCTATAAAGAAATGTAAAAGAAACAAAGTCGCTTTTTATTTTATTTTACTTTGTTACTAGAAATGTATCATGTATTTCCTGCCTATGCACGGAGCAATGAAATAAATAATATAAGTTATGATTGTTTTATCTGATAGCATTATAAAAAAAAAAGAAAGGCTCTAAACCTGTAAATATATTATATGATCGTACTAAAATTGCTTAAACTAATAGTGTTTGACTTTAAGAGCTATACAAATAAATATAAAAGTGTAAAAAATATTTTATTCTATCTATCTATCTCTACAAGATCCTCTTCTGATGCACTATAATTCTCTGTCAATCTACTGGCTTTATAAATGCATTGTAATGCGTAACAAGTATCGCGTATTACTTCTTGTGTACTACCTTGCACGGCTTGTGTCTTCATCGGCTGTCTTCTTCTTTTGTTTTGTTCCCTCCGTTTCAGCTATATCATCTGCTTGCAATTGTATGGGTTCCACGACGAGAGTCGGCGTAATATATTGCAAAAAATCGATCATGTCGATGCAACGGGTGTTTCCAGATCGATTTGCCATATCCGTTATTGTTAAATTATATATATGTAGGGGTGTTATTTACGGGTGGTGTAAAATCCCTGAAGAAATCTACTCGTAAAATGAACATACTCTTATATCGTAGCTGTCATTGTGAATATATAGGATTACATTCATCTGCCGTGAAGATAGGAGTCTAATTATAGTGGTTTAAATTTCACCCTTAAGTCGAATAATGGTGTTAAAGTGAGGGACAGAAAAGCTCTGGAGAAGTCCACCCTTAAATCAAGCACACCTTAATAGAGCGGCTATGTATTGTATTTGATTAGGCTTTAGGAGCAAAATATTATTTAATGCCTATACATCTTGAATCAACACCAAAATTTATAAACCGTACCATCTTCTATAGTTGCAAAACCTAATAGCGTATGGCTATGTACAAGAAAAAATTTAGACTTTCTCTTGAAACAACAAAAAAGAAACAAAGAAGTAATAATTAAGCTTCGCAATTAAAAAAACAAAGAGTGAGAGAGTGTGGGGGTTTTCTAAGGAGCTAAGCCTATCCCCCCCCCCGCTTTGGTTAAATTTTTTTAAAAAGACGGGCGCCGTACGGTTCTTTTTTCGACTAATTCAAAAATAGAAGAGCCAAACTGTTTATAGGATTTATGAGAGCGCATATTGGTAATAAAAAAAAAGCCACTATTCTCGGTACTTTTTTTTGACAAGAACTTATACACAACAAAAATACAGGAACAGGATCCTCATTTTTCAAATTGCGCCACAAGTTCCGAATCGCGTCTGTTTCGCGAAGAAAAAAAAACAAGTGCCGCCCTATTCTCCACCTTAGCCCAACTTCAAAATGAGCAAAAGATCCAGACAGAATGAAACAAAAGACGTTTCTAACAAGAAGCAAATGAGTCTTCTGTCTATGTTTAAGCCTGCCGCAGCGCCTGCAGCGCCCGTTACAACCACACAACCTTTAATTCAAACGGATGCTGCTGACAAGTCTGTCAGCGCCACTTCAACGACCATTACTAAGAATCCCCGTGATCTGTTCAAGGATGTCGACGAAGAAACACTTGAATTATTAGACCTGGAAATAAGAACTATGAATTATGAATGGTTGAAAGTACTTGCGCCCGAACTTCTTAAACCTTACTTTTTAAAGGTAAAACATATAAATATATATTTACTGTAAAAAAAAAAAAGCTAAAAAAAAGTTTCTTCAGTTGAAAAAATATTTGGCAGCAGAATTGAAGGCTAAAAAAACTATCTTTCCACCTTGTAAGGGCTAATAACCAATTTTTTCTTTTTAAAAGAAGTAAATACTCATACTTTTAATTTGTCCAGTGGATCAAATTTACAGCTGGTCAAACTTTACACCTCCTTCTAAAGTCAAAGTTGTCATTCTTGGTCAAGGTATATTGTGCCTGAAATAAAGCCAGTTATATTGTGACTAATTTTTAATATGTAGATCCTTATCACAATTACAACCAGGCTCACGGCCTTTGTTTTTCAGTTGTTAAAGGTGTCAAAGTTCCACCTTCTTTAGTAAATATGTATAAAGCTCTTAAAAATGATTATCCCGAGTTTGAGGCACCCAAGCACGGTTACTTGGAAAACTGGGCTAAACAGGGTGTATTGATGTTGAATACCAGTTTAAGTGTAGAAGCTCATAAAGCAGGAAGTCATGCAAACCAAGGATGGGAGCAATTTACAGGTGAAGCATATTATTACTAGTTTTTATTATTGTTATTATTTTTTATTGATATGTTTTACTATAGATGCTATTATCAAGTATTTAAATGAAAAGAAATGCGATATAGTATTCATGCTTTGGGGCGCACATGCTCAAAAGAAGGGTTCATCAATTAAAAATTCCGTAAGTAGTTTTATTATTTAATATTTATAAACATATATATATAAAGTCTCATACTTTTTTAAAATGATAGAAACATCTTGTTTTAAAGAGTGTACATCCTTCACCCCTTTCAGCGCATCGAGGATTCTTGGACTGCGGTCATTTCAAAAAAGCAAACGAATATTTGGAAGCTAAAGGAAACACAGTTATCGATTGGAATACTTTATAAACATTTAAGTAGAAGAAATAAAATTCCATTATTATTTTTTTTATACGTCAAATAAAACATCTTTGCCTCCAAAATCTTGTTTACACAATGGGCACCGACGGTTTAATATTAACCATTCTTTGATACAAGCTCTATGAAAATGGTGCTTGCACCTAATGAAAAAAAAAGTATACTAATTTAGTATTTTTTTTTCTTGTTGTGGTTACAAGTATATATTACCATAAACGAGAAAGCATATCACCGTCCTCATATGTAGATAGGCAAATGACACACACCTGATCTTGAGTATCAGGAATTTCTAATATGTCGTATTCTGGTTCTGTTTCACAAGGAGGATCTATCAAGCCCAAGTAAAGCCATAATTTATCGAACGCGCCAGGTTTTGGGGGATTTGGTTTACTTAGGTCAATAGTAATATGGTCTACACTAGATGCTGGAGGAGATGATATATTATTGACGGTATCATTTTTAGTATTTGATGTATTTGGTGCATGTGTTGTATCTATTGTATTTTTGAATTGATATACTGGTATCATGGCTATTTCTTCGGTCGAAGCACCGCCCATATAAAGGCCGTCGTCTACATGAAGTAGCCTCATACCAACTAATAATTTATTAGCAGCTAGATATTTATGTGTATATATATTAACGCATACCTAATACACACGGTAAACAGAATATAACAGATGTACACAAAAAGACGGGTACAGATAATATTAAATATCCATAAACAATTAATACAAGCGAGAAATAATATAGAGGAACAGCAGTATCGGAACAAGTAGAAGAAGAAAATATCATGTAATTACCAATGATAAACCATAAAACAGCAAAAAAGTCAAGAGCGGATTTCGCTCTATAAAAACTACTAGTTAGTAAAAACAAAAAAGATAGTAAACCAAGATAAATAAGGTTACCTATCAACCCAGGCTCTCACAGCATTCTCATCAAATTGTTGTGGAGTGTTTAAAGTAGGAGCTGGTTCTTGTATAGGAGTTATAAAGGCAGGATAGTTCTGACGATGATTTGTAGGCATTACAGGAGGAGGAAAAGATAAGGGACGATTACGTTCACTCATAGCATAAGCTTCACTTAATTCAAGTCTTGTACTTGAACGAGGAGAAGAAACATTACTGGTCGGCCTGCGATGTGGAGTTAAATGTGTATAAATACTTATGGGTGCAGTTAAAACGAGACGTACTATATAGACTGTAACAAATACTCGAAGTGATTTATCACAATACATCTCCCAAGATATAAATAATATAACAATGCTGGTTATAATTTGTATCGCAACGAATGTCATTGAAAATCCAAGTATTAATTTTGACGACCTTGAACTTCTACGCCAATTTAGCACAAAGTGTGCAAACCAATGGGATCTTACCCTTCTGGAGGTGGGTGCTGTACTTCTTGTAAAATTAACGGCATTTGAAGCGGAATTGGATAAAATTTGTGGTAACGCTGGTCGTGTGGAGGAAGAGGAAGAGGATGCAGAAGAAAAAGACAAGTTGGAGGGTTGATGTCGATGACTTAATCTCGTTGTTGAAGGCATTACTATATGTGTCTAAATATATATATATATATTGGTTTCAATGGAAACAGCAACAAAAAAACTTACAACTACATTTACAGATAATATATATACATGTACAAAAAAAAAAAAAAAAAAAAAAAAAAAAAAAAAAAACCGAAAGAAAAAGGGAAAAAAAAGTATATGTATATTTGTTGGTTTTTATTGGTTTATTTTTTTTATACGTCATTTAATCAATGAAATACTTGAGAGGTTCTTCACGAGACCAAATAGCAGTTCCTTCAGTGAGAACAGAATATAACTTAGCTTCACCTTCGGGGGACTCAAATGCTCTATTTGGCTACGTTAGTATAACTAACACAAAATATCTCAAATAATAATAATAATACCTGACATGAATGTACTTTTCATCACCCAAATTAATTTTACCAAAATAGTTGGTTCCGTAGGCAAGCTCTTCCGTGGCATACTCAACAAGTTTATAACAGTCAATACGCTCCAAGTCATCCATTTCATGAAGACCGTGAACATTATCTAAATGGTTAAGCTTATATATTCATACGTTAGTGTTATTCCTTTTAGTATTATTGAATATACATGTATTTTACCTCATGGAGCTAATAGTAAAAAATAATGAGTTATGTAAATATGTAAATATGTATAAACGGCATATTAAATATTTACCTTGGCAACGACTGCATCTTTAATATCGTGGAAAACCTAATAAACAAAGCGAATTTAATAAATATACTTTTTTTTTATTTTTTAACTACGGCACTTACTTGCTTGGATTTACTATCAACAGGGAGAACAGGTCCCATAGAATTATTGTTAACGTCAGACATATTTCAAGAAGGAAGAGTTTTTTTTTTTAAAAAAAAAGGTATAAAGAAAAAGAAAAAAAATAAACGAATTTCTCGAGATCGGTTTTTAAGTGGCAAAAGAATCTGTGTTACTGTTAGACATTCGGACGAGCTTACGTTTTTAAACTATAGTGTCGAATCTGTGCTACCATACGAAATCACTTGTATTCCCTTTTAGAAAAAAAGTAACACACTATATGAAGTAATTATTGCATATAACAAGAAACATTGGTTAAACCTTGTACGCGATATTATCACAACCACCAGCTTGCATATTCTATGCATATCTGTGGCTATGTAGTGTTTTTGTTTTATTAGTCGAGTCTAAGCCTTCGTTCGGATTATGTGTCACTCTCATGTAAGAGGTAGCAGAGCAAAGAGCAAACAATCTGAGTTTTATCAACTTAATAATAACCTTAATATATATTTCTTTTTATCGGTGTGGCCTTCGGGTGCTAGATCCTCACAAGCAATTTCTGACTCTTCAGATTCGTCATCTTCGACATATATTCTGTCGATCTGAAACGTCGGCCCCGGTTCAACCTCTAATAAAACATCATATGGCATTAAGCACTACGGCAACTGACAACCACTTTAGGTCCTTTTTTTATACCAGAATTATGTAACCACCCACTAGTTCATCCAACCGCAATAATTAACGCAATGTCCAAAGCTTTTGATCATTTTCATTATACACCAAATATAGCTAATATATCCCTGGCGGAGGCATTACGGCTACCATTACAATATCTGCTTCAAACAATACCCGAAAAACATTGGCTAATGAGCCTGGCAACAGTAAATAGGACTGATACATCTTTGATAGATGATTTTCGCCAATTCCCCGATTGGAAATTTTTTGTTTCTAAACAATATCGTATGTCAAATGATTGCGAACTACAGAACGCGCTCTTGTTATTCCCGGTCTCGTTACTACATATCTTCTGGTCCACTTCTATGTTACTTCCCTCAAGAGCCACTTGGTATCGCATACTGTCTCGTAAGATGCCCACAGCTTTCTATCTTCACACTATCCAAACAATTGATTCGTCCCAATGTAGACTCTGTCATCAGTCCGTCGATCACCTTAATCATTTTGTATTAATGTGTCCGAAGAAACTCGATATGTGGCAGCTCATCCTCCAAGACTCTGATATAACCTCAAATATCTCCAATAAAGACATTCTAGAAACCATCTTATCTTTAAAGGTCCCTTCCTCCATTCGTAAAAGTCAAATATCCAACTACTATACCATCATCGCTACCACCTAATGGGTTATTTGGATACATTACTGGCAGTTCATTTCAAAAAAAAATCCAAGCGCAAATAGCATTACTATTACATTGATAGCCATATACACAGTCCATCCACAATTCGATCCCTTTCCCCTTTATTTTTTTTTCTCCCTTATTTTAAACCTTCGTTAACCAGCCCCATCTCTCCGAGGATGTGTGACATAAAAGTTAATAAAAAGTTTATTTTACAAAAAAAAATATGTATATATTCTTTTATCGGGAACACAAGTACTCAACTCTTACATCTCATTCACAAGTGACATGCAATTGAAACATACAGTGCTTCCCACTCTCAAATCGAACTTAGTGGTACATTTTTCGAAAATAAAATGGAACATTCAACCAATTAAATTAGAACTTAATTTGGAAACACTTTTTAAAAATCAAAATAAAAATTAGAGAAAGTTATTTTAATTCCAGCGTTTTATTTCCAACTTGCTCCATTATGCGTCCGCCATTCCCTCATGGTATTAATCCTAACTTTAAAATCAATGAAACAGAGGCTAAAAAGCATAAGCTATATAAATCAATTATTGGTATACCTGTGTCAAAATGGAGTTCAACTTCTGAACTGGTTAAAAACGCGTTAGATAAAAATCCTAAAAGTGACGAAAAGACCTACGATAAGTTCAAAGCTGCTTTTAAGACTATTAGCAAGCAATTTATTCAGCAACCTGCCTTGGTTCGTTTTACAAAACTTTTGGTTGAATATATGAATTTGGAGACCACCAGGAATAAATATAATGATGACATTGAAGACGCTGTTTTAGACAGCATGCTCGCAATAGAAGAAAAAAGGTCTAGAAAAAGAATCAAAATCGCGCAAACTCAAAATCTCAACAAGGAGCTTTCTGCCGAAATCGGTTGCTCTTCGACAGTAGCTGAGGAAGATGAAAATGATACTGTTGCTGATGATTCGAGCAATATCACTGGGGAAGCGGAAGACGAGACAGACTACATACAAAAAAAAATCTATGAAGACGCAGAGAAACTTCATGGTAGATATAAAGAGAGTGATGATTTGACTCCTGTCGAAAGGAAACGTATGTGCGCCGGTCTTTCTGGGATGCTTGATATCAGTGATAGCTCATACCATAGCCAGAGATTTCTGTTTAGCACCAGTAAATGGGAGAATGTAAATGAATATTACGCTCGATTTAGACAGTCATTTATTCACACAAAACTTGATTCAAATCTTGATTCCTTATATGAAATATGGGACACTATTTACAAGACGCTTACAACGGACCACAACTTCTTTCAAGCCCGAAAAACCTTCAATCGCCTCTCTAGTGAAAACGATATTAATGAATACACTTTTAAACAACTACAAATAATTGATTATTTTCTCGACACCTTTGACAATAAGCAATTTATTCTGAATCCTAAAGATCTGATGAAATTAACGGAACGAGACTACGAATCACAGATCTGGGTTCCTCTCTTCACCAAATTATTCAACATAAAAAAAATCTTTCTAGTCCGAATCAAGGCAGGTGAATCAGTGCCTGAAGAATCAACAAAAAAGAAAGCCGAACAGTATGGAACCGATAAGAATGTTATTGGATTTAAAGTCGACTTAAGGCTGATTCACGACCATAAGAAGTTAGAAATAGATTTGGCAAGCACTGAAGTATCTCTTCCGTGCGCTGATGAAGTCAAATTGTGTCATGATGAATCCAAGTTACTAAGAGAATCCATGATTAATACAGAAACGATACATCACCTTATAAAAAGCGAAGATTATATATATACCTGGACTATTAGAATTAGTGGTTTGACTGCTGTCTTCTCAAAAGTTCTTTATGATGACGAACACAAGATATATGTCAACATTTATCAATTCACATTTCATTTTCCTACCTGTATCAGTGAGCTTGAAGATTTAAAAGACAATCTGGAATTGTTGTTCAAATTTAAAGAAGATACCGAGCGAATTGCAAACAAAGTTCAAAAAGCATTGAAACATACCGAACGTCAAAATTATCGTTCTGAAGACTTTTCCCCTGAAAGGAAGGTCGCTCCTGAACCATCGATATATTTTACTCCGCCTAGAAACGAAGCACGCCGCTCAGTTCTGCCATTTAAAGGTAAAGCTCTTTGATTAAACAAAGTTAACCATTATACGACTAAACAGTACAACTTTTTTTTTTATCTTATTCTATTTGAACAATTATTATCGCTGTTTACAATATATTATGATTTCTATTGATGTATAATGTTTATTAATAAAATCGCTTTGGTTCAAATTATTTGTTATTGAAGATACCAAGGATATCAAGAAACAAGTGAAACTTTAATAATTTACATATTGACCAAGCGCCATTTAGTCTGTAAAATTAAACGATAGTGTATATATCGCGCAAGTGCTTAGAATAAAATCACTTGGTATAACCGTGACCACACACTGACCAATTGCTTAGACATCGATTCGACTGTAACATCGAAAAGATGTTGTGGTTGTGCCTAAGTAGTTCAATGTGGTGTTTGTACGGATCCCTAGATTTAATATAGCCACGGAACATAATCTATTACAGAAATTCAAAAAAAAAAAAAAAAAAAAAAGGACTCGCCAAATATGTTA
The DNA here is from genome assembly GCA_025201345.1 of Thamnidium elegans. Taxonomy (NCBI): domain Eukaryota; kingdom Fungi; phylum Mucoromycota; class Mucoromycetes; order Mucorales; family Mucoraceae; genus Thamnidium; species Thamnidium elegans. Next base: position 234,526 of record JAIXMG010000032.1, read on the forward strand.
GTAAAGCTAAGATCAAAATATTGTAATGAATGAACGAAATTACCTTATTTTGAACTTCATCATGTCAATTAAAGGCTATTGTAAAATCCGGATTATATTCAGAGAACCACTACTCCATACCGCACAAGATTGATAGTATATATCGCGCAAGTGCTTAGAATAAAATCACTTGGTATAACCGTGACCACACACTGACCAATTGCTTAGACATCGATTCGACTGTAACATCGAAAAGATGTTGTGGTTGTGCCTAAGTAGTTCAATGTGGTGTTTGTACGGATCCCTAGATTTAATATAGCCACGGAACATAATCTATTACAGAAATTCAAAAAAAAAAAAAAAAAAAAAAGGACTCGCCAAATATGTTAGTAAAGCTAAGATCAAAATATTGTAATGAATGAACGAAATTACCTTATTTTGAACTTCATCATGTCAATTAAAGGCTATTGTAAAATCCGGATTATATTCAGAGAACCACTACTCCATACCGCACAAGATTGATAGTATATATCGCGCAAGTGCTTAGAATAAAATCACTTGGTATAACCGTGACCACACACTGACCAATTGCTTAGACATCGATTCGACTGTAACATCGAAAAGATGTTGTGGTTGTGCCTAAGTAGTTCAATGTGGTGTTTGTACGGATCCCTAGATTTAACATAGCCAAGAAATGTACGCCAATTACAGTCTATTTTAGATTAAAAGCAAAAGCGTCTAATTTGAACTTAATAGAATAAAATTTTTGTAATCCTCCTAATTTTTATTTTGATTGGCAGGTCACGAATCTGAATACTAAGTTCAAAAAATGTTTGATTTGAGAATGGAAGCACTGCATTATATTTTACGATTAAGGGGGGCGTAAACCTTTTTCTTTCGGTCCAAAGCTTATTTTTTTTTTTGGGGGTACAGTGTGCACAACTTTTAATCTCGATACATATTAAAAAAAAAAGCGGCACAAAAAAAAGAAAAAAAAAAGAGAGGAAACTTAATGGCTCCCCTAATCTACATTAGTTGTAAGCACGACTTCAAAAGTTCTACTTGTTTAATAATTGTAATACTCCTAATAAAGTTTATTGTTTCCTAATTATGTGCTGTAGTATATTTAACATATACGTTTTACTCTTTGATTTATTGATACCTGACAGTTATAATTATGTAATACATGGATAGAGATAAAGTGCTCGGTTGGTACTATGTTTATGGTGTTTAAAAGTAGGATGCGTCTAGATTAGAGTGAGACAAAACTTTAAATATAATCAGTGATAACTTTTTTTCTGTTTCTTCTAGTGGTAGGTAGTTTATAAAACTTATAACTAATCATATATTTAAGTAGTTATTTATATTTTCTTTTCATTTACTATTAAACAGAGTGGTTTTAAATATCAAGTAATCACTGAAGTTAACAAAGACTTTTAAAAGTTTTGGATATCAGTTATGAAGAATAGTTCCTTTTCTTTTACTTATTTACAACAACGCATATATATATATATATATATATACTATGTAGATACAGAGAAACAAGTACAAAAGCCTTATAGTGTAGGCTATTTTATTTAGAATGTGACATTCCATACACGAACGGCGGCATCTTGTCCAACAGATACTACTGTTAAATCACTGGTATTATTCAAAAATTTAACGTTGTTGACAGCATCAACATGAGCGTTCTTTATGGCAACCTTCTTGAATGGGTTTTCACGGCACCAAACATAAACATTGGTATCGATGCTTCCACTAACTAAATAGCCGCCGCACTTGGACCAGTCTAATGAAGTGATACGACTGGAGTGGAATACCCATTTTTGAATAACAGGTTCCTTTGTTTCAGTATCATAAACAAAAATTTTACCAACACTATCGCCAACTGCAAGTAAGTTCAATTGAGGGTGAACAGCCAAAGATGTAATGTTACCAAGATTTCTATCTAATTCTCCAGAAAGCGTCAAATTGCCTCCATTTAAATCATATACACGGACCTTATTATCTTGACCACCAACAAAAACAGTCTTACTATCAAGACTGATTTCAGCAGTAGAAGGAGTAAAGCCAGGGTCCTCAAGTTGGCCAATTTTTTCAAGTTGACAGTTATAGATCAAGACAGAGTCTCTGGTTGCAACAACAGTGGTTTTATCGTTGGATACAGAAATTGAAGAAGGAAGAGATCCAGTAGAAATAATCTTTTCGGTAAACTTACAATCAGCGATAGATCCGTGACGAATGGTATCATCCATAGCGGCAGATACTAATTCGTTATCAATTGATGATAATGCAGTGACTTGGTTTTTATGTCCATCTCCTTCAACACGTTCCGCAGTAGTATGATCACCTTCAGATCCGTACTTCCAACCAAATACACGACCGTCATAAGAACCAGTGAAAAAAGTATCTTCTTTAGATACAGAAAGAGCAGTGATTGCCTTACTATGGCCATCAATACTACGAGAAATTTTACTAGTATTCTTATCCAAATAACTAAATTCGCCAGATAATGAAGCTGTAACTAAATGATCTCCCTTCCATAAATTGCCAACTTGTTGATTGTCGATAGCATTAGCAGCAGAATTAATTTCAAAGGTACTTATTCACAAAGTTAATTACACAAAACTAAAAAAAAAAAAAAACACACTAAAGTACTCACTTTACAACAGTCTTGGCATTAACATCCCAGATCTTGGCAGTGTAATCAGCAGAAGAAGATAATAATTGAGTACTATCAGGAGACCATGCAATAGAGAATACACCAGCAGTATGGGTGTTTTCAGCAGTTGACAATTCATCAATTTTATCGCCAGTCTTACCATCATATAAAAATATTTTACCATCTGCACCAGCACTTGCAAAGAAATCACCATTAGGTGAAAATTGTACAGAATGAACAAAACGCGTATGATCACGAATCGTCTTTACGTATTTAAATGGAACACCAGTGAAAAAGGCGACAGTCATATCATCAGAAGCAGTAACTGCTTTAAAAGGACGCTGTTGACGAATACTAACACTGTTGATCACTTTAGAATGACCCGTAATTTCTCCAACAGAGGATAAAGTGTCAAAGGAAAAGGCGTGACCGAAACTTTCTTTACCTTCTCCAACACCAATAAGTCGCTTACTTTCACTATCCCAAGCAATATCGCTAATCTTTCCAGAGATGGGACGAATTTCATTCTTGAGAATATGTTCTTCATTAACCGTATCCCAAATACGAATATTACCATTGACATCTAAAATAGACTAGTGAGATATTGAAATATTAAAGGAATGGAAGAGCTTTAAAATTGTTTACCTCCAGATGCCATATAGTAACCACTAGGACTAAAACGGGCTACTGAAGTTTGAGCTTTGTGGCCGACATATTCGGTGGCAATAGAAGGGTTCTGTTATCAAAACAACGGAAAGGTTTAGTAAAAGGGGGGCAACCGCGTTTTTTTTTTTTTTTTGTACTTTACCTCCAAGTTTCTAATAAAAACGGACTTGCCGTTGGTATAAGTGAATGACTCGCCCTTGGGATCAGCGTCGAGTTTAATAGACTCTCCACGACAGGTATAAGGAAGAGGGGCAAAAGTATATTCTACAAAACTATACGTTAGTTACGGTTTAAAGAGTTTTTTTTTTTTTATATATAGTTACTTTTGGTGTATGCCATTTTTTCAAGCAGGAAGAAAAGGTAAGTAAAAGAAAAACTATTTAGCCCGCGCAAAATCTGTACCTATAACTTTGTCGGTATTCCAAACCCCCCTAAAAATGGTAATACTATGTGAAATCTATTTTCTGTATCTTTAACTTGTAAGTTTAGTCTTATGTTGACGTAGTCATCTTGAAAAAAAAAAATATACTAGTGCAACAGAAATCGCTAAAAAAAAATCGCTCAAAAATTTAGCATAAATGTATGCGAATTTAAAGAAGGCTTTTATTCGAACTCTTGAAGGAGAGTCACGACGGAATCTATCTACTATACCTTATATATATATCTCAGCCCAAGAATACAATTACGTAAAAATTTTGACGCCCCTTTGTGAAAGGTATTCTTTTTTTTTAGAGACAATGCAAAAATAAACTCGAGTTGTATATGACCCAACTGGCTATCTGAGTCAGTTAAATTCTGTCGCTGTACAACAGTTGGTTAGACTGACAGGTCAATTTACCGGGTATTTTTTTTAAAAAAAAAAAGCTGCCCTGTGTATATCAAGCTTTTTTTTCTTCATCTTAAATCAGAGTATAGTTGTTTATCATTAACGTTAGTTATATCGTTCAGGTCATATTTATCGTATTAATATTACTATTTATAAATCAATCACGAGTTTATACTTCTAAAAAAAAGTATATTACGAGACTTGTACACATTTGTTAAAATGATGTCGTATGCTTAGCATATAGGTACGAGAAAAAATAAAACGAAGGAAGGAGGCGCAAGTATCCTATATTTTCATGACGCATTGTACAACGCAATTAACTCATATGACAAACGATTATTTAGACTAAAAAAAATGTTTATCAAGATAAATAAACTGATTTAGTTTTATACATTTTCTTAACATTAAATTTTCTTTTATGTTTTCTGAAAATAAACCGCCAGAATCCAAGCTCACAGATGAGTTTCCGTCTTTCTACTCAGCTGTTACTGTGCCTAACTGCTGGTACTATCTATCGTTGCTAGAGAGATTCGTTGATATCACCAGCTCTATGCCGCAAAATATTCTAAAGATGTACCTCGTTCGAGCAGAATATCGCTATTTCAAATGGATGTACAAAAATAAGAAGCATCGTTTAATTAAACAATCTATACCACCAATTGGTAAATAGCATATGATATAATATATATATATATATATATATATATAAATATATGAAATATGTATCCTGATCTGCATTATTTTAGATGTTGCGTTTTTTTGGCAAGCGCACTTACTTAGCCCTGTAAGATATCAAGAAGATATAATGCGTATGGAACCTTTCAATACAACCAGAATTCCTCTCAAAGAAATTGTAAAAAAAAAAGAAAAACCGATGGCTATATTAGGCATATATATACTAACTTACCTCTTTATGAAATTAGCATGAGGCGCAAGATAAACTTAAAAAATCTGTAGAACGCGAGTGGATCTCAGTAATGAAAGATGAACCATATGATTTAACAAGAGATGCGCTTATTAAAAAAGGAAGCTGCGCATTCGTCACGTGTATCGTCTGTAACTCTCGTATCAGATCCCCATGGTACAAAGTAAACCGAACTATAAGCGCAAATATAATACTAAGTTATTCTATTTACATGATAGGAAAGAATACACTGAATGGAGAACAGACCATACTATAGCTTTGCACTGCTGCTGTTGCTACAATGCGTTTACTGTAAAACACGTAGGAAAGGCTAATTTAAATCATGACAACGCTTCTAGAGCCAATGCTATTTCGTAAGTATATCTTTATGGTTCTGGTAAATATAATAAACAAATAAATTTTACTTTGTAGAGGATTGATGATAAACGCATTAGGGCGTCCACATAAACCGATGTTTATAAGACAATCGCTCCGTCCTGGTAGGGAAATCATGTCGCTTCCTTTTGATGAAGGGTTACAGCCGCTTGATGAATACTTAAAGCAAAAAGAGGAGTTCCAATTTAAAAGTATTAATCCTAGCAGTCGAAAAAGTAAATATTGAATAAGACCCTCTTTTTTTTTTAATACTCACACGATACTCTATGTAGAAACAATTGATGCGATTCAAAGTACATATCTTTGTACGCCTTATAGAGGAAGTTCTATAGATTTAATTCAGGCAGTAGCTAGACAGTATAAATTTGCGGTCAAAGTAACCAAAGAAATTAATTGGCATGCGCCTCTGGGTATTATTCGTGGTATTCGACGATATACTGACTTTCTCGCTGTGATTAAAGAAAACAAATATTTAACCGCTGTTCCTACTTATGAAATTGGTAATACTTTTTAATAATAGACATTTCAAAAGGAAAAAAAAAAAAAAAAAAAAAAAAAAAAAGTTAATTTATACCAAATAGATCTTGCATGGCATACTCACATGCTCCACCATAGAAATTATCATACAATGTGCATATCACTAATTGGAAAAATGATTAATCATGATGATGCTATCCCTGAAGATGATTTAGCCAGCTATGTGAAAATAACAGATATGGCTTGGGAGGCTCGAAATAAAAGACTTAAGGAGGCACGTAAGCCTCCACCTTTACCTTTGCATGGCCCTACTTCTATTGAAGAAGAGAATAAGGCGAACAAAGAGACGAAGAAGATCGGCTTTAGAAATAAGATCAAATCTTTTATAGGCAAAACCGATGGTTCGGAAGCCAAACCCCGAAACAGACCAATTCCAAAGAGCCGAGTTTCTGACGAACCGTTCATGTCTGGACCTAGATACATTAAAGGGAGCTATGAGTGCCCTCCACAATACACGCTAAATGAAGAAACTTCTGTAGTTGAAATTAACAACGATTCCAACTATGAACCCGAAAAAGCCAGTTTCCATGATAAAAGTAATTGCATCTATATCTGCAAAAATAATAATAATAATAATAATAATAATAACAATAACTTATCAAACCGAAATGTTAGGAGCTATTCGAGAGTTTATTGATTTAAATAACTCGGATGAAACTATGGACGCTACTTTTAGCAATGTTAAAAATTCGGTATATGGATTTATTGGGTAAATAAAAAATAAAATAAAAAAATAGTGTTATTAACTTTGCGCTTTTAATTAATTATTATAAAAAGGACAAGCACTTGCGGAAGTAAGTAATAAAACATATTGGTAATATAGTAAATTTAACAATTGCAAATAGATACTGAAATTTTGAATCAATGGACTACCGAAACGTAAGCTATATTTTCTATATATCTCCTTTATTCTTAACTAAAATATTTTATATCAAATAGGGATGAAAGCAATAGTAAATATGTATATTTTTCCAATGCAGATATCATAGATCCTAACAATATATATATATAGATGCACAGATAGTTACGAATAGTGTTTCCCCTAATCATTCAAGTTATACAAAAGGTACGTTCTATAAATACAAAGTCTTATTTACCATAATAACCATAAATATAAATATATAAATAGTGTTTAAGACTAGTAAAGTATAAATATCATATGATATATTATAAAACGAATTTTAAAACAAAATACTGTTTTCTATTTTTAGGAGGCAACAAAAGTACATTTGTGACCAAACGCAAGGTGTACGAAAAAGTTCGTCGTAAGTACATGTCTTCTCACAATATCGTAAGAGTTAAAAAATGTAGCCATGACAAATCTTTCGATTGGCCCGAGATTATGTCTGTATGGATTAAAGCAGCCGAACTGATCAAAGAACTCACAACTTCTTCCTCTGCATGTGGGGGCTGGGGAAATTGTCAACAGAGCGGTGGTGATTCATTTGGTCTGACTTCTGGATGTAGTGGTGGTGGAGCATATGGTGCCTGCGGCAGCGGAGGAGTTGTTGGAGTATGCGGTGGTGGTGGAGGAGGATCATCCGTTTGTGGGGGAGGAGGGTCTTCCGCTTGTGGTGGCGGCTCATCCGCTTGTGGTGGAGGAGGAGGAGGAGGTGGTGGTGGAGGATCTTCCGCTTGTGGAGGAGGTGGAGGCGGCGGAGGTGGAGGAGGCGGAGGATCTTCTGGATGCGGAGGAGGTGGAGGAGGTGGCTGTTAAGCACCTTTTACACACCAGTAAACATAAGCGTCGGTTATGCACTATTCTATAAAAAAAAATCCACAACGTAACACACATATCCCGCTAAATTAACTAAATAGTAGTGCCCCTGTTCATTTTGCTGAGCATTATTTCATATGTAAACCACAATCAATAAAAACAGCTCAAAATACCATTTAAAGTAAGGTTTTTTTTTTACAAGTATGACAGAAATATTAAGGTGAATATACTCTTTGTATGTACAAGTTACACAAATTGCATTATTCTAACTTTTTGGGGGTCTCTAAAAAGTATAATCATTTCCTCTTTTTCTTTTTGTTTTAATTTTTTTTATACAACTATAATGTATTTCTATAATGACCCACCAGTTGAATTATCCGAAGATGAATTTCCTAGAATAAGCGACGTTGTTACTGTTGCCAATTGTTGGTATTATCTATCTTTATTAGAAAGATTTGTTGATATTACAAGTTCGATGTCAGAAAAAGTTTTAAAGATGTATCTTGTCAGGGCCGAGTATCGGTATTTTCAATGGACTTCTAATAAAACTCCTCGTAAAGCTAAATATACTATACCTCCACTTGGTAAGAAGTGTTACGTTTTTTTTTTTACTTGATTTCTAAAATATATCATATAAAGACGTTGCATTTTTCTGGCAGGCTCATATGTTGAGCCCTTTTCGATTTCGAGAGGATACATTAAGGATTCCACCTTTTATGTCCGACCAAATACCTCTCAAAAAAATTGTAAGGTTTTAGATGAATACTTTATTTGGTAATTACACGTGTTTTTTTTAAAAAAAATGTTAACGTTCTAGCACGACCTTCAAAAAAATCCGGACAAAAAAGTTTTATCAGAGTGGAAAAAAGTCATGTATGATGAACATTATGAGTTGACCGAAAAAGTTATTTTGCAAGATAAAGGGTTTGCTTCTATTCAATGTATCGTTTGTAATATAACTATGGAAATAACATGGTATAAAAGCAAAATCAAGTTTATAGAATAAAGCATTGACAGTCTTTCTCTCCCTCCCTCTCCCTCTCTTAAAAATAAATAGGACAGAGTATACAGACTGGAGAACAGATCATCGGATTGCTTTACAGTGCCACTGTTGTGATACCATGTTTACAATAAAACATGCAGGAAAAGCAAATTTTCTTGCGGACAATGCCAAAGTTCACACTACTGCGTAAGTACAAAAAAATATACAAGTAACAAAGTTCCCAGATCACTTATTCTGCTTAGAGGATTGCTCCTAGACGACAAAGGGTTTCGTATTACTTCTAATGCTGAGAACAGACTTTTATTACCTCTTAAAGATATCAAGTCACTACCTTTTAACCAAGGCTTAGGGCCATTAGATGATCATATAACTGCAAAAATCAATAAACTTGGATTTAAAAATGGACCCACTAAAGCAAAGAAAAGTATACATTGTAAGACAAAACATTTTACCAGTTCTGATATTCTTGTATTATTTAGAACTTATTAATGCAGTTCAAAGCACGTATCTATGTACACCTTACAGGGGGAGTTCAATTGATATGATACAGGCTGTAGCTAGACAATACAAATTTGCGGTAAAGGTAACCAAGGGAGTAAACTGGGATTCACCAGACGGTATTATCAAGGGTATAAGACACTATAGCGGATTCCTTGCTGTCATTCATGACAATCCATCAATTGTAGCAGTACCAACTTATGAGATAGGTAAAGTGTTATTATTTTAATAAAATTAGGTTAATATATATTTTTTTTTAAAAAAAAAATAGATCTTGCATGGCACACACATATGCTTCATGCTTCAAATTATCGTCGGTTCTGTAACCAATTTTTTTCCAGACTGATAAATCACGACGATACAATTCCTGAAGATAACTTAAAAAGTCATGTAGAAAAGACAGATTTGGCTTGGAAGCAGCGTGATACAAGGCGCATGATTTCTCAGTTACCTGCTCTTCCTCCATCTCCTACACCTTCCATTATCGAAAGCTCAGAAAAAAAAAAAGGTAAAAGCATCAAGAAAAAAATCGGAGCTTTGCTTTCTTTCAAGAAAAAAGGATATCCTAGTCCTTCTCCTCTTCCAGTTATATCGAATCCTTCTGTTGATGTCGCTCCAGTTGGAGTTACTGCAAAGGACATATATTGCGACGAGAAGTTATTGTTTGGTAAAAGTTTTGTTGCAGGTACCTACAAAGAGGTGCCGTCACACCAACCAATTTCTGAAGACCCTTCTGAGAATCTAAAAGAAGAAACTGACGAGCTATCTGAGAACCAAGTAAACCAACAGCAAGACGATTACGAAGACCTCATTTACGACAAGGATAATATCAGCTTTCATGATAAGAGTATATATTTTATAGCTTACAAAAAAAAAATACATTGTCTCACCTATTTGAATGACAGGAGATATAAAGGATTTTATAAAATTTAAAAACTCGGATAAAATGATGGATAAAAAATTCAAAGATGCCAAAGTATCTGTTTATGGTTTTATTGGGTATTCAAATACATCTCTTACATTATCCGATTACAATCGATTAACCATATATTCAATTTATTTAGAACTAGTAATTGTGGAAGTAAGCGCATTAAAGCACATTTCTCCCAAAATATGATAATGTACTGACGCGCTTGATGACCTATTTTAGATACATCTTATTTAGACCAATGGGATAAAAAAAGGTAATATGAAACGCAAGTAAACGAGAGGGAGGGTTTTTTTTTCTAACCAATTTTTAATACCTAGTATAATTATCATTATTATCGATTATTGAGCACTAGTTGACTTGTAATTATACAGGAAAAGACAAAATCAGAAAAGGCTCAAGCAAACCTCCATTTTCAACATACAAAAAAGGTAATCCATTTTCAATTGACATCAATTTATATTTGAATAATCATAGTTTGTTTTTTTTTCTGCATGCTTTGCAGTGTTTCAAACTAGTAAGTGTTTTTTTTACGTGCAGGGATTTTAATAACCTTTTTTAAACACGATATAAAATTATAGCGGGACCTGCACCAGTGTTTACTCCACGAGGAATACAAAATGTTTCTATATTGCAAAAATCAAATCAAAAAGAATATGATACTTACTACAAAGCTCAAAACACTCGATACAATCCAGCTGGTGATATTTTCGATTGGTATTATATCAGTAGAATATGGTTCGAGTCTACAGAGCACACAGGTCCGCAAAATAATGACGATTGTAATCACAATGCAATGAAATCAAGTTGTGCTGGCATATCGTCCAATTGTGGTACCCATACGTCAACCTTATCTGGTGCGCATACCTCATCGTATTCTAGTAACTGTATTGCCGCAACTTCTAAGTATGAATCTTCTTCCAATGATAATGGATCCTCTTCTAACTGTGGAGGATCGTCCTCTAACTGTGGAGGAGGAAGTAGTAACTATTAGTCTATATTTATCTTTAAAGACGAAACAGAACTTTATTTATAAACAGTATCGTGGGAGAAATACGATAAATAAAAAGGCATCACATGTTGTTAAAACGATGAGTGTTTCGAGTTTCTCTTTTTTTTTTTCTCTTTTACTACCTTTTTTTTTTTTGCAGCTGTAAAAAAAATAATAATGACTTTTAACGTTTTTCCTTTACCAGCACGGTTACCAACCCGTTTAAATTATTTGAAGTTAAAAGAAAATTTATCACCTATACCAACCAACGCACTTATTTACCTTCGAGGGGGTAACATAAAGAGAAGAGATGATACAGACATAGAGTTAGACTTTCGACAAGAGAGTAATTTCTTTTACTTATCAGGAGTAGAAAAAGCAGGATTCCATATTATTATTTCGCTTACTATTGACCGGATATTTTTAGTCCCTCCAACAGTTTTACCTGTCGAACAGTTATGGAAAGGAACGCCAGATACCAATACAGAGTTATTGGATAAATATGACGCTGATTTTATTTTAACCGAGGAACAAATTGAAGAATTCATTATCGACACGAAACCAAATGTTATCTATACACTTGATACTTCCGATGCAGGTTATATACCAGAAAGGTACCGGGACAAAATCGATGCTATTCGTTTACGAGCAGCTATTAATGAATCACGTCTGACCAAACTTCCATGGGAGATTTCAATGATCCGTTATGCTACGCATATTTCATCTCATGCACATATGGCCCTAATGTCTTTATGCGGTAGCAGAAGAAAGGAAATAGTGTACGAGCAAGAACTGGAGGCTAAATTTAGATGGATATGTTCCAGGAATGGATTAAACAGACAATGTTACATTCCTATTATTGCATCAGGGCCGCGTGCCTCCGTATTACATTATACTGATAATGATAAGATCATACCGGGTGGACCGCATGCGCTTGTTTTAGTTGATGCTGGAGGAGAATATAAATGTTACGGAAGTGATGTTACCAGAACTTTTCCTGTCAGTGGTGTATTTTCAAATGAAGCTAAAACAATTTATAATATTGTATTGAAAGCTCAAAATGTAAAGTAATAACTCAGAGAAAAAATATATTACGAAATCACTAAAAAAAAAAAAAAAATCGGAAACATTATTATAGGCCGTATTGGAACGTATCAAACCTGGTGTTTACTGGAGAGATATGCATTCGTTGGTAGTACAAACGCTGTGTCACGAGTTGGTACAAATCGGTTTATTAGTTGGTAAAGAGGAAGAATTGATTAAAGTAGGAGTTTATCGTGCTTTTTATTTCCATGGTAAGAGTTCACAAGTATATATATATCTAAGAATATAACATAAAGTGGTTACTTATAAATATATATATATAGGTACAGGGCATTCGGTGGGGCTTGATTGTCATGATGTTGGCGGGTAGGTAAAAAGAAACAAGATTCGGCATATATATTTACACCTATTGTTATAGACATCGCTTAGGTATATTTGAGCACCCAGAACCTGCTGAATCCGAGTTAGATCTTAATCGAGCTTTGGAGGAAAATATGGTTGTAACAGTTGAGCCAGGAATTTACTTTCACAGTGTAAGCATTGACATGTGGGCAAACAATCGAAACTATGCGCATTACTTTAACATGAAGAAGATCAATCAATACCGATCTGTTGGGGGTGTTCGTATTGAAGATACTATACTGATTACAGCGGATGGACATGAAAACTTTACCATTGTACCAAAAGAAGTACAAGACATTGAAGCACTTATGAAATCTTAAACAAATATCGTATTTTAAATTGCGACCCTTGAATATAGGTCTTGTTTTTTTTGAAAGACGAAAAAAAAAATTTGTTTATTTTATACATAATAAAAAAAAAATATGTCATCTCGTTTATTAAGATCAGTTGTCTCTGTTCAAAGTTTAAGACCTGCTCTTCGTATTGTTGCTAGACCAGCAGCAGTTCAAGTTGCTTGGCAAAAGCCTGTTTTTACGACTGCTATTCGTTGTTATGCAAAGAAAGCTAAAGACAGCAAGAAAAAGTCCAACGTGGAATCTAAAGCAGTTCGCGAAGAGGAAGAGGAAGAATTTGTTCGTCAATTCAACGAAAAAGATATTCAAGGCCGTTACGAAAGCTCTATTAATTCCCTCAAAGAGCATTTCTCTAGTTTACGTATTGGTAGAGCTAATCCTTGTAAGTTTTTTTTTTTTCGACACGCTTTTAAAAAACAAGGACTTATTTCTTTTATAAAAAATAGCATTATTGGATAACGTTCGTATTCGTATTGAGAACGCAAACTTTTCTATCAAGGACGTTGCACAAGTTACAGTTAGAGATCCTCAGACATTGTTAGTTACAGTTCATGACCCTGATGTAAGTTGTAATGTCGAAAAAAGAACAGAAAAATATGCTTAAATTATTTGTAGTATACATCAGCTGTTGATAAAGGTATTCGTGAAGCTGGCTTAAATTTAAATCCAATTATTGATAACAAGATGATTCGAGTTCCCATTCCCAAGTAAGATAAATATAGAAAATACACTGGGAGAGTTGATAATTAATGTACTTATTTAGACCATCTAAAGAATCTCGCGATAAAATGGCTAAGCTTATTAGTACAACCGGTGAACAGACTAAGCTCAAGGTCAGATCTATTCGTCAAGACGGTATGAAGCAACTCAAGCATGATTCTAAGCACCAATCTGCTGATGAAATTAAAAAGTTGGAAAAGATTGCAAGTGTTCTTTTTATACGTATATATTTTATACATGATAAATCTGACAGTTTTTATTATTATTTATTTAGGTTCAAAATATGACTGACAAGTATAACAAGACTATTGATGATTTATTAAAAGCCAAGATTAAAGAAATTCAATCTTAATTACACTGTGTAACCTTTTACTAAATAAACGCTTGCTTATCATTTTTATATGCGATTATTCCGGTAATACAAATATAAATACTTGGGTTATGTTATTTTTTTCTTTTTCTTTTTTCTTTTACTTTTTTATTCTTCTTTTTATCATTTTCACAGTATGACTATTGCTAAATCTCCTGCTGCCAGCAGAAATCATACACTTTCAACTTTGGTTAGTCTACTTTTAATTAAACTTTTTTTTTTTAATGTTAATAGTTTTTCTGTGATATAGGATTTCCAAGGTGCTAGCTCAGCAGCAGCAGCAAAAATAATGAAAATGGACCTAGAAAAACTAGCCAAATTAATTCCCTGCCAAGAAGAGCGTGTAGTAAGTAATACTACATAAGTAAAAAAGTAAACAAATAAACGAAACAAAATAAAAATAGGCATTCTCGCAAGATATGGACGGGTTCTATATGCTTTTTACACGTTATTTGGATGAAAAGGCTAAAGGGACAAAAATGTAAGTAAATACCAAATATATTCTGACATTTAATCTGATAAATAATATTTATAGTGATTGGGAAAAAATTCAATCACCATCCAATGAACAAATTGTATCTTATGCGGATATACCTATCTCTTCGTCTACCTCTGATCTTACCAAATTAGCTGTACTCAAGCTAAATGGTGGCCTAGGTACAACAATGGGTTGTGTTGGTCCTAAATCTGCTATTGAAGTTCGTGATAATATGACTTTCTTAGATTTGAGCGTTCGTCAAATTGAGGTATTATAATTAATTCAGGTACAATACTATTTTTTGTTAACCATCTTCCGTTAGTACTTGAATAAAAAACATGATGTTAGTGTACCTTTTATCTTGATGAATTCGTTTAACACAGATGATGATACCAAGAGAATCGTACAAAAATATGCTACTCATAATATTGATATCATCACATTTAATCAAAGCCGTCATCCTCGTATTAAAAAAGAAACCCTTTTACCCGTACCCAGAACACCCGATTCTCCTATTGAACAATGGTATGTACATGTTTTAGATATCTACCTCAAAAAATATATATTTATAATTTTATATAAAAGGTACCCTCCTGGCCATGGTGATCTTTACGAATCCCTCTATAACTCTGGATTATTGGATCAGTTATTAAGTCAAGGAAAAGAATACCTTTTCGTATCCAATGTTGATAACTTGGGCGCAACTGTTGATCTCAATATTTTGCACCACATGATTGAAAGTGGCTCTGAGTTCCTTATGGAAGTCACCGATAAAACCAAAGCGGATATTAAAGGCGGCACCTTGATTGATTATAATGGTCAAATTCGTCTCTTAGAGATTGCGCAAGTACCCGATGAGCACGTAGAAGACTTTAAATCTATCAAAAAGTTCAAAATTTTCAATACAAACAATTTATGGATAGACTTAAAAGCAACCAAACGTATTATGGATGAAGAAGCATTAGATTTAGAAATTATTATCAACCATAAAACAACCGACCACGGCGAAAAAGTGATTCAGTTAGAGACTGCAGTTGGGTCTGGTATCAAGCACTTTAAACAAGCACATGGTATTAATGTACCTAGAACCAGATTTTTGCCTGTCAAATCCACATCAGATTTATTTTTGGTGACCTCTAATCTTTACTCTTTAATTCACGGTGAATTAATTATCAATTCAAAGAGAATGTTTAATAACGTACCTTTAATTAAATTGGGCGAAGATTTTAAAAAGGTGCAAGCATTCTTACAAAGATTCAAATCAATTCCTCACATTTTAGAATTGGACCATTTGACAGTTACCGGAGACGTTACTTTTGGAAACAATGTGGAACTTAGAGGAACTGTCATTATTGTAGCCAATCATGGTGAAAGAATTGATATCCCATCTGGTTCTATTTTAGAAAACAAGGTTGTTTCCGGTAATTTACGTATTCTCGATCATTAGTTTTTTTTTTTTTTATGAAATAAAGTTAATTTTCGCAACAATATTTTTTTTTTTTTAATTTTTTATTAAGGTATATGTTAGTATGATAAAAGTACAATATGATAAAACTGGTCTCTCCCTTTTTTTTTCCTACATCATTTAAGATGTAATTTCAATATATAAATTAATCGCCGTACATATTAAATAGATAGTAATCCAACTATATCCGAATCCTCTTGACATTCTATAACCATTTAAAGGTACAAGGATAAGCGAAGAAATTAATACTACCAGCAAACCTATAGCAGACACGACGATTGTCTTGGAAACATCAATAGCATACGGCTCATTTCGTTGCGATGTAACATATGTAGCACTAATACCAACACCAAGCATGATATCTATTATTATAGTATAAGTACAATTTTTTTCTCATTAGTTATCCATACATAACTTACTCAACATGGGTCCACCGAAACAAGCACTCATAGCCATCAATGGATAGCCCATTTTAGCCATTGTTACGTTAGCAACAAAATCACCTAAACTATTACCCTACTCCTTAAAGTTAGTACTGCATAATAGCTTACAGTACAAAAAAAAAACTTACCAAGGCAAAGATAGTCAATCCCAATATAGCTTCACTAACACCTACAGCCATACCAATTGCCTGTAAAACACTTACGACCTCATTTGCAATTAAAAAGATCCAAACAACAGCCACACCAAATCCTATAAAGCACATCATCCAATACAACCTAGGCTGTTTAGTAGCAGAGGTTGTTACCCAAAAGGCAGCTGAGACTAACAAGCCAATGGAGATACCAACAGGCACTACAATGACAGCTGGAAGCACTTGCTGTGTTACCATAACAAACGAGACCAAAAGAGGCGCACCGACTAATTGGACAGCTGTCAACCATTTTAACCAAGTTGGTTCCTCCGAATTCATCAAGATATCGTTTTGTTGATCTTCATTGTCGTCATAGTCCTGTAATAATTCTGCAGTATCGTCATTTAACTGTACAGAGTTGGCAGGTGAGAGTGCGTTTTCTTTTACTACAGGTAATGTTACTGCCAACAAAAAGAAAACAGGGGCAGAAAGAACTGAACTTATCTTGCTAAATAAAGACTTTTTTTTAAATCCTATTAATGTTGGGAACAAGTATTTGCGGACTTGAAGTCGAATGTATCGTGTTGAAGTAGAATTAAAAAAGTATAAGAAAAAATTAATCATTTTGGTATGGAAAGGCGAAGGTGGTGATGCAGTGGGTGTATCGCCGTGCGCACTATCAGCAGCATGTAATGATAAGTTATCTGAATACTCTTCGTAATTTGATGTGCGAGTAGAAAATTGAGGTTGTTGTTGATGAGAAGGAGATGAAGGGTTACGACGGCGAGCAGTATTAAATCGTGTACTAGTACTTTTCAATGATTGAACGACATCTTGGAACTAAAAAAAAAAATTTCATATATTAATACAGAATACCTTTTTATGTATTTTTTTTTTTTAAAAAAAAAAACTTACTTCAATAGCAGAAAATAATGAAGTACGAATTCGTAATTTAGGATGAGAACCGTTTCGTTGGTATCCAAAATCTTGATATCCCTCTGTCTCAAATCCTTCATCGTATAATTCCATTTCATCATCGTGAGTTTCGACATCTTTAAAAAGGAAACAAAAGGAATTAGTTCACTCACCAAGGTTATACAAGCTATTCGCTTACTGTTAAACGTATTTCCTCTTAAAAGAATATCAACATCAGTTCCATTTTCTTCGTATTCTAATCTAGCTCGTTCTACTAAGTTTAAATAATTGGATCGTTTCTTCATGTAATAATTTCCGCCTACAACTACCAACACATAGACAACGTAAAACAAAATTAAAATGATAGATTCGTACATGTGGATCAAACCATCCGACATAATAACCATGACTAGTATAATAGCACAAGTGAAAAAAGAAACATCTCTTATAAAACTGAATTTCTTTGCCCTAAACGGTTTAATGGCACACATGGATCTATATACATATATTAATATTAATACAACATCAGATATATGTCAAGTTTTTTTTTTTTTTTTCTTACCCAGCAACTACACTGACAATAAAAGAAGCTGCACCAATTAATTCACCTATAGCAAGTGAACCCATATTGGAACGCATTGCACTAAAAGTCGAGAATAAATCAGGGCTGCCGTTACCTAATGCTAAAAAAGTAACACCGGTCTACATATATATGTATATCTGCATAAGTATATCTCGGCTACAAACACTTGGTAAAATGTAGTACGTACCAAACTTTCCGATAAATGTAATGCAGTCGCAATTGTTTGCAAATTGGGACCTATTACCAAATAAAGATTTTAAGTACACAACAGAAAAAAATAAAATACCAACAGTATAATATACTTACAAAAGAAATCTGAAGCTGCAATACCCACAAATCCAAATAAAAATAATAACCATCCACACTAATACATAATTTTAGCAGTTAGAAAAAGAAAATATATACTTTTTTTTTTATGACTTACCATAATAATAAATATAAAAGGTTTAATAGAAGAACAATAATACAGTTGAATATAGTTAAATAAACCAGGCGTAGCATTCATACAATGCTCTAAAACAAATGCACATTGATCTTGTTGTAAGTTAACGTCATCGCACTGAGAAAAAAAAATTAATACGTGAAAAACTCCAAATTATTTTAGCATCTAACCTTCAACTCTTGTAAATCATATTCGTTTCGTTTCGCTAGTTTATGAGAAGAGATGTCGTGTACATTGGACCAAGCATTAGTTATACTTTTTGATATTAATAAAATAGCAAGAATAACAACCGTGTTTCTTCCTATCCCCATACTGACTCTTTTTTTTTGTTTTTGTTTACAACTAAAAGAAAAGAAGAGAAAAAGGGATTCACGTGTATTTCAACAACACAATGCATAGTAGAAATACAGCGCTGGATAATTTAGTAAAGCGGTCACTGTCGTAGTTCTTTTAGTTACTAAATGTTATGATTAAAAACCATTTATTTTTATATGCTGTCTCTAGTATTTGCTACAAGGAAAATATTTGCTATTTAAATGTTTAAAAGCGCTCGTAGACAAGTAGATAAATACTAAAAAAAAAAAAAATGCTGAGCTACTTGTTTAAAAAAAAAAATGCTATCGGCAATCACCGAAATTTATATTACTACGGTTAAGGCAGTTTTAACTTATATTTTCGGTCTATATTGTTACTGGAAGTTATACTTATTAAAAGTATTCGGTTCGGACGGCATTAATCTAACACACACTTTTTTAATTAGGTATAAGCACTACGATACCAAAACGGTTTAAAACTCCACGTACAAGAGCTGTCAGTAACATTAATGACATTTATCCTTATGCACCGTCTACAATAGCTGAGCAAGGAGATTTTTAATTTAAATCTATATTCACCAATCACAATATACCTTTCCCGCAAAGGGGAAGCAAGAAAAAAAGGAGAGTTTTTGGGTGTGTGTGTCTCTCTCTCTGTGTGTGAGTGTGTGTGAGTGCGAGTGTGTGTAATAATTACAACCTTAAAAAAAAAAAAGACTTGGAGTCCGCTCATTTAAAAAGACACAAAAAATATTACATATATTTTTTTCTTTTTCTTTTTTCCCTTTATTACTTTATTATAACTGATCATGAGTAAAAGTACCTCATCATCTAAAAAAACAGCTTGGAAAGGTATTCAAAAGAAATCAAGTGATGTTACCAGCGATCGAGCAGAGTCCATTGGCTCTCAAGATTCACAAAAAAACAGTAACCAAAAGGTAAATAGGTACACACATATTAAAAAAAGACAACAGTATTTTTTTTTTTTTTTTTTTGGCATATATTTAAAGAATGAATATACATATTAGGCTATCAGATCAAGATCATCTTCTATTGTCAGCGACACATTTGAAGACGCAGTTGACGAGGATGAAGAGGACGAGGATGATGATTATTTTCAAGACGAAGAAGAGGATGAAGAAGAGAAGCAGAGAAAAGAGGTATTAAAGATGAAGGAATTGGCTATTGAACAAGACAAGAAGAGAAATCAAGAAAAGTCAAATCCCATCAAACCTCAAGTAGTACAGGACGAGCCAGTAACAAAGCCTACTCGTATGTCGATTATTTTACCTGCTTTACAGAATCACGGATTTTCGGATGATGATGATAGTAGTGATAATGAGTCTTTAAAGGATCCAAATGAAAAGGTAGAAGAGCGTCCTCCTCAATCGACGGCTGATTTAGTAGCTGAGATTGAAGCTTTAGAAGTGGCTACTGCTCCTGTGGCTCCTGTAACCCCAAAATCTCCCACCACCGAAAAACCTACTACTTATGAGCCCATCCCAATTGAACGGCCTTATAAACCAATTACACCTGTTGTTGAAGCACCCGCTAATCCTGTTCAACTTGTAGTTCCAGTTGAAGAGAAAAAGGTAACCATGGAAGATGTTCAAAGGGAAATACAATTGACTGCTGCGGCTGTAGCTGCCGTCAATGCAGTTGAAATTCACACGGAAACAGTAACTCAAGAACACAAGGCTACACCAGAATTTGTTTCCCCTGCAGCAGCAGAAGAATTTAAAGCGATGGAAGAACATGCTACTGATTTGAATGGATCTGGCGATAGTGGTATATCTGTTTCTAGAGATACTACTGTTCGCTCGTCTGATGATACTGTACAAGATGAGGAACCTGTAAATCATTTAGCTGCTATTTTACCTGCTGTACAAGAATCCGTGCGACATGTTAAAAATGAAGAGGAAAGTTTACCTGCTCCTAGTAGAGATCAACATATCTTGCCCGAGGATCGTGAGCGTGCTAAACATAGTAGAGAGTTTGAGTACTCTATTGAAGATCCTATTGATTTGGATTTGTTTAGAGATAATGTAATTGCTATTCAGGCAATTGATGCAAAGGATATACCTGCGAATAATTTAAAGCCCCGCGAACAAGAGGAAGCAGGTACGGTTTACATATGTATGTTTTTGTGTGTGCAGTGTTATTTATCCTTAGTGTTGATTAGATGAACCTGTAAGAGACGGTATGAAGTATTTATTTGACAACAAATTTATGAAGGCAAAAGCTGTATTCCAAACAAAAGCTAGCATGTAAGTATAACAAGTAAAAAATTGACGAGTGTTTTTTATATAACTAAACTGCTACTTTTTATTAGTGATCCATTATATGCCTTAGGTCTTGGTGCGATGGCATTTATTAAAGGTAAAAGATAAAAAAAAAAAGGTGAATAGAGTACAGGCCCACTTACTTTTTTTTTTTTTTTTTTTTAGCAATTATGGTAAAAATAGATCAAGTGATATATTTGACGTTGTACTAACAATATTACAGACGTACCATGAATCGGATGTTGAGATTGCTATGAATGCACTTGCCACAGCCTATACTATTGCAAAGACCCAAATCGATAATACCTCATTTAAAAAGCCTTTTAAGGATACCATCAGTACTTATTTCACCACTTTGCTTTCTGCTAATTCAACAGGGTTACCAAAAAACCCTCCCGCTATGGCAATGCCTAACAGTAGTGGTGGTATCTCTTCACCAAACGCCTTCACACCTAATGGTGTATTAAGAGCTCATGTTGTTAAAGCCGAGTGCTGTCTTTTGATGGGTATTCTTCAAATGACACAAGAGAGTGTAGTAGGTTATCTTAAATGTGGTTTAAATTTAAGAAGAGGTATGTCACAGTAAAATAAATAAATAAATATATGTAGGAGCCTATATGTGATTAATTTGTTTGTTTTCAGCATATAACAGTTACAGTCTTGTATGGCAAGAATATAAAAGAATGGGACAAGAGTACACGAAATATATGGATTGTGATACAGTGTCTGCAATCCAATTTGGTATTGGTGCAGTTCATTTAATCATGTCTTCTATGCCTCCCAAAATCTTGAAGATATTTTCTACTTTAGGATGGAAAAGTGATAAGCAATTAGGATTTGCATTACTTAAGTTATGTTTGGAAGGACGTGGTATCCGTGCACCTTTAGCCTCATTGACGTAAGTTTTATATTTCTGTTTATTTATTTTATTTATTCTTTTCATCAATAGATTGCTGGCATACTACTCAGTATTGACATCATTTGCTCCTCAACTTTATGCAAAGGATATGATGAGTCCCGCTATTGAATGTTTATTAGATGCACAAAGTGTTCATCCCAACTCTTGTTTCTTCTTATTCTTTGCTGCTCGTATTGCTCGTGTTGCACGAAACTTGCCACTTTCTACACAATCCATGACATTTGCTGCTGAATCCAGTCGAGGCGAATGGGCTGAAGTAGCTATGAAACAAATGTCTGATTACGAGATCGGTTTTAACTTGGCACTTCAATTGGATTGGGAAGGAGCAGCTAGTTACTTTGATCAACTTAGTCGAGAGAAATACTGGTCACCGGCATTTTCTAAATACTTTGTAGGTGCATGTTATGAAATGTTGGGCCAACGTACAGAAGCTATTTTATGTTTTGCAGAAGTTCCTGAACTTGCTAAAGAAGATACACGCAAGACTTATATTGACGCCTATGTGTTGAAAAAAGTAGAGTTCTTTCAAAAGAGTGGATACCAAGATATGGATTTCAGTTTACCAGGTCTTGAAATCATGTTGGTTTTGAACGCGTTTGAGTATATGGAAAAGGAATCGTTAGAAAAGTGTTTGGATATGGTACAGCATACTTTGGAAATTATTTACGATAGAGAAAAGATTGAATATAATATTCGATTGAGAGAATTGGTACCTTCGACCACACCACCTGATTACTATGATCAAAGATCTGTATTATTGTTAACCAAGGCTTCTATCTTGAATTCACTTGGACGTTTCGAGGAGACAATTTCTCATTTGAATTGGATATTGGATCATAAGCATTGTGTCAAGGAGGAGACTTGGGTTATTCCATTTACATACTGGGGTAAGCTTTTTTTTTTTTTTTGTGGACACATGCAAAAAGTACTTATCGTTTTTTCTTAGAATCTGGCGTAACTAGTTGGGGACTTGGAAACTTCAAAAAGAGTCGTAAATTATGGCAAATGGCTATGTCATGTACCAAATACGACTTTGAATATCGTATGGCTGTGCGATTAAGTTTAGCACTTAGCAAGTGTGATGAAATCGGTGTTACTCATATCGATGATAAAGATATCAAGGGCAATTCCACAAATGGTCGTAAGAGGATGCCTATCTTAAATACCTTTTAAAAAAAAAGGGGGGGCCTTGACATATTTATGTACGCTTTTTTTTTCTTTTTAAAAACAAATGTAAAACAAACACTATTTTTTTCCCCTTACTTTTTTTATTTTATGTGTGGCTCTATTACCTTATGGCAATTTAATTTATAATGACAATAAAACTTTTCTTTTATACCTATTCAATCAACTACGTATTTGATTAACTCTATGTAAATTAACTTCATTTATTTCTATTTTTCTATGGTAAAAGGCCCAATTAAAAAATATAAAAGGATAGATAAACTGAAAGTCGAATTTAATTATCATTACCAAATACTACGCTACTTAGTATCTACTCAAAGTCATAGGCTCACCTACTTCTAAGCTCCTAGAACCTATTGCACGAACATCTTGACCAGCTTCTTTTACTTGAAGCATAAAGGAAGAAGAATAGGCTTTAAATCTTATAGAGAGCATTACAGGTACATATTTATCCTTCTGATACGTTTTTGGAGAAATTACTACATAGAAATAATCCAAAACTTCGTAAACATTATCTTTTA
The DNA here is from genome assembly GCA_025201345.1 of Thamnidium elegans. NCBI lineage: Eukaryota > Fungi > Mucoromycota > Mucoromycetes > Mucorales > Mucoraceae > Thamnidium > Thamnidium elegans. Next base: position 258,200 of record JAIXMG010000032.1, read on the forward strand.
AAGAAATTGTTCCATCTGCTTCCAACTTATTTAAGCTTTTAAATTTTAACAGCTCTACATATAAAAAAAACTTCAGCGTCTTTTTTTTTTCTTTTTTTTTTTTGAATTATTAGTTTTGACTTTGTCGTTACCTATTCTAATAAACTCTTCCGCGTTTGCTTCTTGTTTCTTTAAATGAAATATTCGATCAAGCTCAATGTTATTTATAGCGTCTCCTCTTTTAAAAAGCAAAAATCCAAAACCATCGCATGCAATACTCTTGTCGCCGGTTTTTTTGTCTTTATAAAATACATTTTTACTTGTAGGTTTAGCATTGCTTATACTCTGCTTAATTAGAAATCCATAATTTTCATTAGATGTTTGATACAAGTTTCCAATTTCGAAACATTTGGACATATAGGGCTTGTGTTTAACGTTATGTTGTATAATTTGATCAGATAATTTCGGTATAATCAAACAATCTATTTCTATTTCCTGTCTATCATTAAAATTATCAATTTCTTCGCTGAGTAGATTTGAAAGAATTGTTTGGAATTTCGGGTTATGGTTGAAATGAATCAAGATAAAATTATGCGTTATATTTGCGTAGTACCCAAAGATATTGGTATTTAATAACGAAGCAGATATGATAGAAGCAATATTCTGTAAAACAGGTTTGAAAGCAATAACCAAGATATCACGGACAGACAAATGAGTCGCGCAGGCACACGTGCTGTTTAATGGTATTATTATTTTTTCGTCAATTTGAAAGTTTGTGTTTTTTGAGATTATCTATACAAAAAAAATTGTGATAAATAAAAATCTGGTTAAAATATACTTTATATTTACTTACATTGCTTGAAATATATTCAGCAAATATTTCAATAAACTCCATTTTGCCCTGCAGCGAAAACAGCTTTAACGACTTGTAATCATCACGCTCCTTATGTACATTGCACAATCGAATTAAATTATTATTTTCAATTAAATGATTCCACGTATTTACACACAATGAGTTATAAATATTTTGAATAGGAATAGTCTCGTCCTGAATGATGATAGTTTTTTCTTCGTCTATATCTCCTTCTTCTAGGCTAGACGCCTTTACTACTTGATTTAAAGTCAATTGAATGTAATTCTCATGTAATTGTGTCAATATAAAGCGAGACAGGCTAGGTAGTTTCAATTCCCAGTATTTTTGGATTACAGGCAATAATCCTTCCCATGGAGTGATAATCTTTAACTTTTTAGAGACATCATCATTTCGAATTATCCCACTAGAAAATATAAGATCTTTAAAATCTTCTTTAGAGCCGATTACATTGTCTAATAGAATTTTTTCAATCGAAATGACATATCCAATTTTTTTATCTTTCTTGTTAGAATCCAAATAAATAGGTAATCCGGAGAGTATTGTTTCTTGTATATAGACAAGATACATTAGTGTAAAAAATTTGAGATATTTTTGCTCCTGGATTAACACTAATGCCTTTTCAACAGAATAGTCTGCATTCAGTATAAGTTCAAATTCAAGCAAAAGCTCTTTCTTTTTCAAGTCTATAATGTGATTGTTTAAGTTGTTATTTAACCACTTTTTAGTGAAAAGGATAAATCTAGGCGAGAGTCAGTACTGCTTTGAATCCATTCTTATTTTTTTTAAAAAAAAAAACTTACGATTCTTTTACTCTTAACTCTGTTATATCAGAAACATTATAAAATGTCCCTAAAGAAGGTAAGCTAAATTTATATTAGCTTAAATATTATCAAATAATCACAATATATTTACCTTTTATGGCCCATAATATAATCGTTAGCGAATATATTTTCAATAAAACCGTCATTATTTACAGCCAAATATGACAGTGATGTAGATTTGAACGATATATCTATCGACGCAGTTATTAGTGTAAGACAAAAAGAGATGGACCACAACTATGCGTGAGTCTAACTAACCTATGTTAACTATAGCATTCGGCTTCGCGTTTATAAATGTAGAAGATAGTTTGATATATTTTTCTTTCAATATACTTGGCGAAGTAAAAATATCAGAATGTTGAATGGCCTCAAAAGCATTGACGGCGGCTCCTTTTATTAAGTACTGAGCGAAAGCGCGCTTAATGTTTACATCGGGTTCTCTTGTAGCGATTATATAATCCAATGAATGTCTGCAAAAATCTAAAATAGTCTTTATCCATGCAAATAAAGTGGTATCATATAATTCATCAGAAGAATATTGATCGTCAATTGAAATAAATCTGCAATAGCTTCTAAAGCTTACTGTAAGTAAAAACTTCATAGATAGCAAGATATCTTTGCTAATGTCTGCACATAAATCAGGAACACTAATTGATTCAATAATATTTTTTTGAAATTTAGTTAGTTCCCATTTGCTTGTATCTGTGATTTGTTCCATCATCTTTCCAATATCATTATTTTCTTTTAGTTTCTCGTAATAAGTTGCCTATTCATATTAACAGTTAAAGAGGAACAACATATACTACTTCTACTTACCATTTTAGGTGCGACGCTTATATATATATCCTCCGCTATCTTTTGTATTACATTATCCTGTTTAGTATCATCATCACTTAAAACTAGCTTGGTTCTTATAAATAATAATATACTGTTTTTAATATTATCAGAGGTTATTATCATATCTGTCGATCTTAGTACTTTAGGAAATACGCGTAAATTGTCATAATTATATAGAGAGTGACGGGCTTCAATTAAATCTAATTTGATTAATATTCGTTTCCTTTTGCCTGGGGTTACTCTGCATATAATGCAATGGTTTCCCACTTTCAAAGGTTCAAATAAATCCTCTTCATGGTGCACAGATTCTGGAGTTTGTAGATAATAAAAAATGGATTCTAAATCAGAGAAAAATAAAAGTCTGTCTTCGTGATCATCCTTTGATATTAAGCTGGATTGTATAAAAATGGGTCGAAGCAATTCCTCTTTGATATCGTCATCCCAGTCAGAAGGAACTACAAACATGTAGTGGAATGCATCAAGGTCTTTGGCTAATATATTAGGGTGACCTATTAAACTCTTCATTTTAAACTGTAGGAAATCAGATACAGCACGAATCAAGAGCATGTCCTCTTCGTTCCGTTTACCCTTGTCTTTTTTAAACACTTTATATAGCCCATCCATGAAATCATCAATATATAAACCATTGCCATCATAAAAAAGCGGATCACCCCAACTTAATACTTTTTTTCCTTGTTCGTCGTAAATAATGCATGTATCCATTCTATAATATATAGATAACATTATTAACTATAAATTGACTTTGTTAGATTTAATATAAGTACATACTTGCTTGTGTGTTCTTCTTTTTTAAACACTCTATTCGAAGTAGAACAAACTCCAACATTAATTTCACATTCTCCTATATCTACGCGAGTTTTTATTAAAGCATGGATAGATTTATGACCACTTATACTTACAAATAACTGCACAGTGAGTGTGAAGGTGGAGATTGTATACTTCCTCCATACAGATATATTTTAGGTATCTGGACTTTTTTTTAAAAAAAAAAAAAGGAAAAGGAAAAAGAAAAAAATAGAGGGTACTCAACGTACAGATTTAATTGATGTATTACAACGACCATGGCACACACAAATGTACTACTTTGTTTTCGGATAATTATTGTCGCGTTTTCAACAATTTTATTGGTAGAGTAAACCGTGAAGGAAATCCTCAAGGGACGGCTAAAGCCACTACCTCACAAGTTAATTTTTTAAAACCACTTTCTTTCGAAAACACCTTTTTTTTTTAAAAAAAAAAAGTACAAGCAAATGGCCGAACGTAAAGAAACTAGTGTTATTATTATTGTACGCTTTAACCTGACAATATTTTTTCAATAGCAATGGATATCCATTCTACCAAGAGTCCATTGACTATGGATGGTAATAATAATAATAATAATAATAATAATAATAACAAAAACCGCTTTAATCATCATCATATTCTAACTCTTTTTTATAATAGTCTTGAGTCTTATTAACTCATCTCGTATGACATACGGTCTTAGACATCAAGACTATCAACGTTACCGGTAACCACTTATAAAAAAAAACCAAAAAAAAGAGAAAAAAAAAAAAGAAAAAAACTAATTGTTTTATAATAGTGAATATTGTACCAACCGTATTCATCGTCTTCGCCAAATCCTTAAATTAACACAAGCCAATAATAAGAAAGTCAATGCTCAAAAGAGCTTTCCTCAAGAAATCGAGGATGTGCGTTACCTTCATCTTTGTATTTACGAATGTGAACGCGCTTGGTCCTTTGCAATGGAATTAAAGCAAGAAACTTCCAATAGTATGGATACCCGTCAACGTCATCATCTTGTCAAACGTTTAAAGAGAGCTTCTCAATATGCCCAAAAATTGTATGCTTTGTGTGAGAATCAAACCGTTGAAAGTAGAACTGTATTGGATGCAAAGGTTAGTTTTTCGAGAAAAAAAATATATATAGCGTTGTTCATGTTTTTTTTTTGTTATTATTATTAGGCTTACGCTACTTTAATGAAAGGTTATCTTTTATTTGAACAACAAAACTGGCAAGAAGCCTTAAACCAATTTATTGAATCAAGGTAAATGATAACTCAAATAATATTTGTATACATATATAATGCTAACTCTATAATATTATATAGAACTATCTATGAAAGATTTGCTCAAATGAACAGTAACGCAGAACAAGAAGCTTTATGTTATGCAGCGATCGATACTATTGATCCCAACGTTCGTTTCTGTGTATACAAACTTGGAATGAATAAGGAAATCGAAGTGATTGCAAAGGATTTCCAATCCAAGGAATTAGAAGCTCAGTTATCACAAATGGGCCAAAATAAAAAAGAAACAGTACAAAAGTTAATGCAATGGCGTGATAAACAATTCACTATCAAGGTTGAACCTTTAGTAAATGCAATTGATAGAAAGGATTGGACTGAAGCCGAGAAATTGATCAAGAAAGCCTTAAAAGAGGATAAGGAGGCTACCGCTAAAATTACTTCTTCAAAGTCTGCCAAGGCAACTGAGGATTTGAATAATGTGTTTACATTTATCGAGTATAATTTGTTTGCATCTCATATTCAACGTAATTTGGAAGCAATTAAAAGTGTAGAAAAGCCTCAACAGGCCATCAAGTTATATGACGATATTTTAAAGGTAAAATATTATATATATATATATATATATATATTGTGAGTGTATATACTAACTTGCTTATTAGAATATTGAATATATTTGGGATTTACCTAACGTCCGTGATGATATATCACTCGATAACGAATTAAATGCGTTATCTCTCTATTACAAGGCTTGTAGATGTGTGCAAGTTGCATTAACTTATATTGATTTGAAAAAGACACTTGAATCACTTGCTATTTATGATCGTGTGCAAGTCTATATTGTACAAACGAAACAAGCTCTCGGTCAAATCAGACAATTCTCTCAAGATGCTCTTTTAAAGATTTCAGAATCAGAATTAAATAGTTTGGAGAATACAGTTCGCTCTGGTATTTGGAAATCTCGTGCTGCTTGGTTCCTTGAGAATGGACAAAATGAAGAACAAGTGACAGAAAAGATGAATCAATTAAACTTGGATGCCGATGCTTTAATTCATAATTTGGATAGTTATCCTTCTGGTATTAACCCTAATCATTTAGTTGATTTCCCACCTAAATTTGAACCCGTTGCTTGTAAACCGTTTTATTTCGATTTAGCTGCTAATTTTGTTAAATATCCCGAACAATCATTAGCTGATCGTACTGAAAAGAATACTGGATCCAGTGGTTTCTGGAATATCTTTGGCAGAAAGTAAAAATATTAGTATTTAGAAATAATAATAAAAAAAAAAGAGATTAAATACAAGAAAGTGTTTATTAGAAGGGTTTCATTTTAACAAGGTACACTAGATTTAAAAATTGGTCATTTTCAAATACTACTACAACGCCCTTATGATTATATAGAATAAGCTTACATGTGGCCAATTTTCTAAAGGAAGTCGAAAGAAAGGCTTAAATGGCGACAAAAAAAAAAAAAAAAAAAAAAAAAAAACCTGACAAAACATAAATTTAGTCCCGTGACTGAATAATATTCATACCATCCGTTCTTGTAATCAAAATCAGATGTGTTTCCTCATCACTTTTTTTTTATTGAAAAATAAAACCTCTACGGTTGAAACCAAAGAGATTTATATGCGATACTAATAAATCGCAGTTTTGTAACAATTGCCTGTAAAAGTGTACTAGGAGAAGGAGAGAAAAGAAATACGGTCTTTACATATCATAAATTAATGCCCCACAGCGTAATTATTTGGACTTGGATATTGCTATCATACAAACACATTTTGGTGATATAAGGTTTAAATATGACGAAAGTATTCGCAATTACTCAATTTAAAGTACTTTTTTTCGCGCGATTAAAAGAAAATAATATGTAATAATAATAAAAGCTTGGATGTATAGCATTTGATTGATATATATATCTAAATGTCTTAATGAGGGAAGGAGAAGGCTGATGAAAAATATGAATGAGAATAAGATGAATATATCTACTAATACTAGTGACATACCAACGACGTACTACTATATGCGATATCTCATAAGAACGACGGCACGAGCTAGGTCAAACAATCACTAAACAGAAAATACATCAATTCGAATCGGAGAGTGAATATGATAGAGATGGTGGACGAAGGGACAGAAGGATTACCATAATTATGGAAAAGCATTTCTATCGATTCGGATGGAATGCCTACTATGTATTACAAAATACTATATTGATACTTTATTTCTAGGCATATACAATAAGTTGAAGTTTTTACGAAAAAGACGCGCTTTTTTATTAGTTTTTTTTAAGGGGGTGCAATACAGGTAGAAAATGAAATAAAAAAAATTAAAGAGCACCATCAACTTTAGCAGCATGAAGCAAGAGGTCAACAACACGGTTAGAATACCCAAACTCATTATCATACCAAGAAACAAGCTTGACGAATCGAGGAGAGAGTTGAATACCAGCAGTAGCATCAAATACCGAAGATAATTTTTCACCAACAAAGTCAGTAGAGACAACACTATCTTCAGTATAACCTAGAATACCCTTCATGGTAGTTTCAGAAGCCTTTCTGATGACAGCCTTAATTTCTTCATAAGTAGCATCCTTCTCAAGGTTTACAGTAAGATCGACTACAGAGACATCAGGAGTAGGAACACGGAAAGCCATACCGGTCAATTTACCGTTAAGAGCAGGGATGACTTTGCCGACTGCTTTAGCAGCGCCAGTAGAAGAAGGAATAATATTGGCACCGGCACCACGACCACCTCTCCAATCCTTATGAGAAGGACCATCTACGGTCTTTTGGGTAGCAGTAGTAGCATGTACAGTGGTCATCAAACCTTCAGCAATACCAAAGTTATCGTGAATCACTTTTGCAAGAGGAGCCAAACAATTGGTTGTACATGAAGCGTTGGAGATAATCTGATACTCGGACTTGTAAGCATCCAAGTTGACGCCACAAACAAACATGGGAGCGTCGGCAGAAGGTGCAGAGATAATAACTTTTTTGGCACCGCCCTTTAAATGAGCAGAAGCAGATTCGGTGGTTGTAAAGACACCAGTGGATTCAACAATATAATCAGCGTTGTTTTTACCCCATGGGATTTGTGCAGGATCGCGCTCGGAAGAGACTGCAATAGCATGACCGTTGACAACAAGTTTTCCATCCTTGGTCTCGACTGTACCGTCAAAGCGACCGTGAACAGAGTCATACTTTAACATGTAGGCCATATATTCAAGTGGGATAAATGGATCATTAATTGCAACAATCTTGATATCTTTCTTTCCTTGAGAAGCGCGAAGAACAATACGGCCGATACGACCAAAACCGTTAATACCTACGTTTACCATTATTTGTTTATTTATCAGAAAAAATGTAAAGAAGAAAAGGAGCCCATGAGAAAAATATCGTTTTTATATATGCAGACTAAAAAATCGGCTGTTTAATCAAGTATATCGTCATAAATCGTCTAGTTTATGTAATGAAACGCTTTATCGTTGTAACTTGCAGATTATTCTAGATAAAAGAGACACCAATAGATTTAATAAAGAGAATACATGGGCTCTCTGCAAAACAACGCGTTTTTTTTTTTCTTTTAAATTGTTTTCAGTAATGCATTCATATTAAACGGGTTAATAAAAAAATACTTTTAGAGATTCATTAAACGCCATTATATCGTCATTTAAAAGATATACCCCATTAACGCAAAAAAAGAGACTAACTTCAAAGCAAAGAGATAGTAACCGAAGAAAGATAATCTATCCCGATATCATTAGCCTTTCGCTGTTTAGCGGAATACATCGAAACTTTTTTTTTTTTACTGAGCTTCTGGGTCTTGCTCGTATTTATCTTAGACAAACGTAAATAACTGATGAAACGCGTTATTTTGCCTGCACCAACAGGGATATGACAGGCACCGGATTTACACATGCATTCCGAGTTTTTTTTTTCATTCGTAATTATATCACTAGTGCACAGTAAAAAAAAAAAAAAAAAAATGATGGAAAAGGACACCTAATACCTATTATTCATATCAGATCTAATACCACTCATATTTTTTTGGGCTCGAATGTTTAGGTACCGCTCTTTTTTTTTCATTTTTCATTTTTTCGTAATGTTGTCGCGATGGGTAAAACCCACAGTAAGAAGAATGTCAACATTAAGAACCCCCGATTTAACTGTAGATAATATAGTTATTGGTGCGGGTGTAGTAGGTTTAGCTATAGGCGAAAAACTAACTCGTTGCAGACCAAACGAAACGACTTTTGTAGTAGACAAAAATAAACGAGTAGGTGAAGAAACAAGGTACATAAAAAAAGCACAAGCTTTTTTTTTTTTTCTCATGCCTTTCTAGTTCTCGTAATAGTGAAGTCATTCACGCTGGTCTTTACTACCCCGAAGACAGTTTAAAGACAAGACTCTGTATTGAAGGAAACAAGAAACTTTATAGTTTACTATCCAATAAAATGATACCTTATAAAAGAATTGGAAAGTGGATAGTTGCACAAACGCAAGATCAAAACGATTACCTGCAAACACTTTATGCTAAAGCAAACAGGTTGGGCATCGAAACTTATTTTTTGAATAAGGAACAAGCGAATAAACAAGAACCTAGGATCAATGCGTGTGCGGTATTGGTATCACCTTCCACTGGTATTATTGATTCTCACAGCTTTATGGAGTACTTGGAACAGCAGGTGGATGTTGCGTTGTGTACTCTGGTGAAATCAATTCAGCCGTATGGTAATGAAGGATATCTTTTGGAAATAGTAACTGCTGGTTCTGAAAATACAACGAATGTATTAGCAAAGCGTGTGTTTAATTCAGGCGGTCTTCATGCAGATAAAGTGAGTAATATGCTGACACCAAACGCTTATAAATTATATTACGCTAGAGGTCATTACTATGCTTATAATCAACCGCTTGAAGTCAACCATTTGATCTACCCTTGTCCCGAAAAGAACCTTACTGGGCTCGGTACGCATCTAACACTAGATTTAGCCGGTCGTGTCAAGTTTGGACCTGACGTTCAATACATTGATAATGCTTATGACTACAGTATACCTGATCGCGACGAAAATAAGAGTGCTTTTGTTCGTGCTATTCACGATTATTTACCTTCACTCGATGGCAGTAAACTTCATGCTGATTATTCCGGTATAAGGTAAATTTATATGACATTGCATACAATCAGAAAACAAAAAACTAATACACATGTATAAAAGACCTAAGCTTGCTGGACCAGGTGAACCGTTTAGAGACTTTATTATTAAAGAAGAAACGGAACATGATAATTTTTTTTCGTTGATTGGTATTGAAAGCCCTGGCTTAACATCATCGTTAGCCATAGCAGATTATGTTTATTCAATGATACGTAAATAATATATATTATTTTTATTGTTTGTCAGTAGACATTTCCTTTTTCCGCAGTTCATCAAAGTAAGGATCTAAAGTAAATAATATTAGATTGAATAATAAATGAAACCCCCCCCCCCAATAAACTTACGCTGTAATGCGTCGCTTGCAGTGATACGTTTTTCAGGTGGATATTCTAAAAGACGCTTTAATAAATCAATGCCATGGTGATCAAGTTTGGGTAAAAGAGTCTCTAATTGTATTTTTGGGAATATTTCGAAATCGCGTTTATATTCAGGAAGTTGAGATACTTTTGGCCAGATTTCTTCAGTAGGTGTACCCAATACTTTAAATATTTTTAGTAATTGATCCGGTATAGAACTACCAGGGAATAAAGGTCTACCAGAAGCCATTTCTAACGAATAATAATGGGTTATAACTCTGCTATTATTTTAGATATGCAATAATTACCAGCAAAAATACAACCAGCAGACCATAAATCAATTGATGTAGAGTATTGACGTGAACCCATTAATACATCGGGTGCACGATACCATAAAGTAACTACTTCATGTGAATAACTTCGAACTGGAATACCGTACGCTCTTGCAAGTCCAAAATCACCCAGTTTTAATTCGCCTTTCTGTATAAAAAAATGCCTTTAAATCTTTGTGTTTATAATACTCTCTCTCTCTCTATCTATCTATCTTTATGTCTAATTTTCTTTTTCTCTCTCTTACAGTAATATTCACCTTGTTGATCAATAAGTTTTGAGGTTTTAAATCCTAATAATAAAAATAAAAAAAACGTAAATAATAACCCTAATTAACAGCCTTTTTTTCTTTTCTTTGTACACTTTACTCTGTGTAAAACCCGATGAGCATGACAAAATGCAATACCTTTAAGTAACTGATACATTAATTGCTATAAACAGGAAAAAAAAAATTATCAGCACGCAAACAAAAATTATGTATACTTGTTATGTGTTACCTTTAAAGTAATGACATCGATATCGCCACCATAAGAATCTAAAAACTTTTTTAAATCTGAATCCAAATATTCAAATACAAGTGTCAGCTTCTTTTCTGTATGCAAAACATCATAAAGTCGAACAATATTTGGATGCTTCAACTCTTTTAATAAGGAAATCTCTCTAATGGCTGTACAAGGTACCTAATCAAACAATAAAAAGAGATGTAAATTTAACACATGTTTTTTTTTTGTTTGTTTCTTGTTTTTACTTACACCTTCTTCTTCATTATCAAGTCGAATACGTTTTAAAGCAACAACTTCATTAGTTTCACGATTTTGTGCTTTATACACAATACCATAAGTTCCTAATAGAGATGGGAGGTTTTCTTTTAGTAACTTATTATTTCATAGAAATATATATATATACATACCTTCGCCAAGCTTTTCAATTTTCTATTATTATCGCCTTCGTTTTTTAGTACATGCATTCTAGTTAAAACCATTACATTTATTACCTGATATTTATCCATTATTTTTAGTAATACAAGGGGAAAAAGAAAAAAGAAAAAAAGATTTTATTTTATTGCGTCTTTTTAAATTATTTTATTATTGATTTTGTTCTAAATTGCGTCTCATGCCATCTACAACCATTTTAGTCACCATATCTCTCAATTCTTCTTCGTTTTCAACACCACCTTGTTCTTCAATACGCTTCATAATTTCTTGCATTTGATTGGATAATTCATCGCTTAATTCAGGCTCTTCTTCATCCTCTTCTTCTTGTACATGACTTAAAGCTTCAGTTTCATTATTTTCTTCTTCTTCCTTTGTTGGTAAAACTTCCTTAGTGATATCAGCCAACAATTTAGCAACATCTTCGTAACCTTCCTCTAAAGCTGTAACTGCAGGTGATAAACCTTCTTCGTTTACCCTCTTGGGGTCAGCTCCATGATCTAATAATAATTGTGCCATCTCAACTGTCTCTGCTACGTACAAAGGTGTATCCTTTTCGAAATCTTCAATATTGACATTAGCTCCCTTTTCGAGTAAATATTTAACAATATCTATTTGACCATATGAAACTGCGGCATGCCTTATTTATTCATGTCAGTTGCAAGTAAACGTTTTATCATTCGAAATACTTACATGGCAGTATATCCAAATTGATCATGACTATTGACATCAACACCAGTTTCTACTAATTCCTATTTTTTTTTTAAAAAAAAAAAGAATACTAATTAAAAAAAAGAGTCTTCCAGGAACCAAAAAAAAAAAAAAAAGAGAAGAATCTTACTTTTACTCTGTCTAATTGACCATCGCCTATATAGAAACAAGCTTAGTAGTTGAGAAGAGAGTGTGTAAATCATTTAATAAATTACCAGCTGCTACCCATAAATTGTCTTGTGTTGTAGGTGCCTTCATAATAAGTTGTTTTTTTTTTTTACTGCTAAAAAAAAGAAAAAAAATTCGATGAAAGAAAAAAGCCTTTTTTAAAAATTATGCGTGGCTTGTCTCTAAAATAATCATATCTGATTGGTAGATAAATATATTTTATAAATTATGCAACCCAAGATGTACAAAACCTCTAAAAGAACAAGTGCTTCGGTATGAGCCAAAAAGGCCCACTCTCTTGCTAAACAACTTTAGTAAGTATATTCAAGTTATTTGCTTTTAATTGCGTTAAAATACTTATAAACCACCGTTTATTTTTGTTTATAAAGCTACTTACGTTGTGAAGTTTTATATCTGCTATATATTCAAAAAAGATTGCTTAAAGCTTCAAGCTTTTTTTTGGGATAAAGGAAATAAAAGTTTGATTGATCATATATTATTTAGTTTTTTACCCTGAGTATTTCCATCAACTTGTTCTAATTCTGATAGGCATGTGCACCAGGTTTTTGCATCAGGTTTTTTTTTAATAACCAGCGTCATTCGTCCCATGTACCTAACCTGCGCTCCTTTCTAAGACTAATTTTATTTATAGCCATTGCCTTGATTCGTGAATAATGGTAAGAGGTAAACCGAGTTTTCCCCTCTCAGAAGATAAACAGTATTTTCGCACTATACAACTCATTGGTTACGAATGTCGTGGAAAGCCATGATCGCTGTCAATGTACAAAAAAAAAGTGACAGAGCTTCCCTCTTCTATTTAATAAATAATATTCTCAAATTATAAAGTACAATATTGTGTATAAAAAAAGACAAATAGATACAGCGCAAACCAACTACCATTCATAAAAAAAATGGCAGCGGTTCCCCCTCTATTTTTTAATATAAAAAAAAAAGCAGAGTTCCCTCCCCTCTTTTTTTATTTATAAAAAAAGAGACTAGAATTTCCCCACTCAAAAAAAAAAAGATATATATATTATCACACTAGAAATTACAACATTATACAAACGTTTTTCTTAGGGACCACCGAGTTAATTCTTAGGGACCACAGGGGCGTACATAGGGTAGCTCAGGATCTTCTTCTTTTTTTTTTTTTTGTATAAAATTACGTGATTTTATTGAAATTAGATAAATGCATAAATTTGTGGTTTAGAGTCCCGGAAAAAGTAATAAAAAATGAAGAAAGGGGGTAGTTGGGTTAGAGTTCTATGACTAAACATTCCGTTTTTACTCGGTTGTGATATCATTGGTCTCGTCTATCGAAATGAGTGAACGGGATATTGACATTTCAAAAAGGGTTATCGCCTGCCGATTTATCCAGGAAGACTGGTCGAATATACACCGCCAATGGTATTGCCAAATAATTTCAAGAACAGTACCAAGTGACAGAAGGATGTCCTCAGGTATCTGTTGACAGGTCTTATCATGCAAAGTAAAGAGCGCAATCCATACCGTTTCTAAAGAAGGAAATGTGTCATTAAGATTCATATCTTTTATTGCTTTTTTCCAAAGAGTCCATTTATGAAAGCAGGAAACAAAGAAGTGTTCATTAGTTTCGGATTCTGATCGACATATACCACATAGGGAGTTAGTACAAGAACTGATATGCCAACGATGTAGCGTTTTCTGATAAGCTACCCTGTGTACACCCCTGTGGTCCCTAAGAATTAACTCGGTGGTCCCTAAGAAACCCGTTCGATAAGATCGTTAAAGAGTAAAAATAAGAGGATTTTTTTAAGCGTCTAGCTTGTGTTTGTAGTTCTATTAGCTGAAGTTTATATATTCCAGGCTTGTCATTGAGGTAAGGCCTACTTATTTCGTTTGCTCGGTGCTGTAAACATAAAATAAACGATGCTTTCTTTTTCTCCAAGCGTGTTTACCTTTCTTTCTTTCTTTTAATGTTCAGCAACACATAAATTACTACTTGCGATAGATAGATATAGGGACATATTTTAACTCTTTTTCATCTTATTAAGTTTCATTTAAGATATTAGTTAGAAGTGAGGATAGTTCTCTATCAGGATTTTCTGTTTGGGATAATAATATAGTTTTTTAAGTTCAAGAATCCTAACATTTATTGGATACAATTCATCCAGAAATAATTTGTTGCTTTCCTGTATATTTTGTATTATAAAACCGACATTTATCCTACAGCAGCGACAAATTATATTGGATTGACTGTATTACACAGAGTAGGCGTTCCTTGTTTATTACCCAAAGTCAATATTACATAAAGTTGGCGTTCCTTGTTTATTACCCAATTCGATATTACATGAAGTTGGCGTTTTATAAGAGGGCAAGTAATATATAAAAATATTAGTATGTAAACACATGTGAATGCGTTATAAGAAGCGAAGCGACGGATAATATTCTCTCTTAAGGTACGTGCTTTTTACCGCAATATTATTCTGAGCGTAAAACACAGAGATTTATATTAATATCAACATGTTTAACTTTGATTATGGTTGTTGATCGTACATAAAATAACCATCTAAATAATTTGGCGCTTCTTCATTATTCGAAAAGCTTTTTTATTTATTTATTTATTTACGTATTAAAAAAGAAGAGTTTAATAAAGCTAAAAAATTGATATCTCATTATTTATATTGTTCGTAATTATGTATCACGATATTGTCTAGCCCCCTCAAGTTGACTGGTTTTTTAAGCTATAAATAATATTACAACAATGGAAATACCTTTTTGTTAACTTTTTACTAAAGCATGAACTCTTCATCGTCTAAAAAACGTTCTTCACCTGCTGAATTAAGCTGGGTCCGAGCTAATTACGATTTATTTGATCACGTTTTATTTTTTAATTACTTCGTCACTTATAAAAAAACCCGTGCAATTCGTCGATTTAAAACGATTGTCGAACAATGGATCAATAACACACACAAAAAGGAAGCACTTCTCGAAAACTTCAAAGAGTGGAATAAAACAAAAGAATCAAAATTATATTGGAAACAAAGAGCTAAAACAGAAACAGAACAATCAGATTCCACTTCCTTTGTCTCGTTTTGTGGTCCTTCCTCTTCAACTAGTACAAAAACTAAGTTACCCTTAGCAACAAATTTAACAAAAGAATTAAACTTATTTTTTATTGAAAACATACAACTTCCAGAAGTGCCAAATAGATACTTTATAGATAACATTGATGTCTCCTTTATGTTTCATCACTATCAAAAGCAAGTATATGAGCACGCTAAAAAAGAGTTATTTTCATTTAAATCAAACTATCACGAATTATTGTGCCTTTCGTCAGTTTTACTCCTTGAAAATAATAGTACCAACAGTATTTTTCTTCGTGTATTTGGTCATAATAATCTACATAAAATAATTACACATTTAAAAGTCCACAGTCTCACTATCAGCAATAATGAATTTCTCGACAGTGATGAGTTTCTTTTTGAAAGAATGGTACCTGTATTTATTACAGCAAAAAAAGTGTTTAAAAAACCTATTACAAGAGAAGAAGGATGCTTACAGTTAATAAACATTGGTATGAATCTTCAAGGCACTCAAAATGTTATTGTGAGGTTTATAAAAAAGATGTTGGAATCTTTTCCTCTCAATGACTTAGGTGAGACTATTAAAGAGGATGATTTAAAAAGTAGATACATTTTGCCAATACTGCAGTCATTGTTTGATAATTTGGATGATGAAAATACAGTGTTTTTCAAGGTTACAAATGAAAATAATGCAGAATGCAAACAGAAGGGATTTAATGTTTCTCACCGACGACCAGACGGTCAATTCCGGCAAAAGGCGGAACATAAAAACTTTATAACAATTGGGTATATGGAAGCCAAGCCTGAATCAGAAAGTAAGAATTACGACGCTTGTATGCAAGATTTATTTCGTCTTGCTACCTTTGGAAAAAATGCAATAGATATTTACTATCTGAAAAGCACCTTATTAATTCAAGCAATCGGGCCAACCTTTACTTTCTATTTATTACAAAAGAAAAGTGAGGATATATATTCCATGGTAGAATTAGATAAACTTAATTTCCCAATGAATATAAATCAAATTCCAGCAATCTTTGGCTATTTAGACCGAATTACTGTATTCGTGGAAATTTTCAAAAAATATGTAAGAGACCAGTGTTCGGATATCAATGATAACGAAAGATTTCGTAAGACAATGCGTTCTCCCACCATTCGATCTTTGACTGGTAAAGCCTAATGATTGAATACATATCCCTCTTTTCTCTTTTAGTTTATATATACCTATGCCTCTTTTCTTTCTTTCTCTCTTTAATAAAAATATATTTTATCTAGTTATTTTAAAGGGGAAATTGGTTACTCAGATGAAGTCATTACTAATTAGCAAATATAGCTACATTGCGTTTTGTCCAAATAAACTTTTTATTTTTAGATACTAAATTATAAACAAATAATGAGAAAACAGAGTATGTGTATATATATTTTGCAGCTTTATTGAGTTATTAATCCGCAGAGCATCAATAGTCCTGATGGGGGGTTTTTTTTTTGACCAAAGAATCATTTGATGACTTATTCAAATTATTAGATACAAAATTACAGATAACCTAAAGAAAAAAAATTAGTAAACCGCATGTTGTAAGAGTTAATGACTGTCATGCTTCTACTAGGCAATGGATAAGGCTTGGTGACCTTACCGGTCCTTTCAAATCACAACCACATCAGTAATTCAGCTACTAGGCAATGGGCAAAGCTTGGTGACTCTACCGGTCCTTTCACCTAATATAAAGACGCGTGCCATTTGTCAAAACTTTTGGTCAAGAGCTGCTGTGTTGCTACTTGTAGGAGTACGTGATCATCCATTCACACCACAGCCATGTTGATAGGTCAGCTACTAGGAAATGGATAAGGCTTGGTGACCTTACCGGTCCATTCGCCTAATGTACCTAACATGTGCACTTCAACCGTCGTTTTACTAAGCAGGATAACCTACCTAAAATTAATTTAGCTTGATTATCATTTAAACAAAGAAAACAAATAACTTGAAAAGTAGCATACCTAAAAGTCCGTGTATTTCTCAAGAGAGGATATAAACAGAGTTAACTAAGGCTTTATAGGAAAGAAGAGGACCAACCATATAGAACGACCAGATTATTTTGAAGCAGTGGTAGAATATTCTTTTTTTTTTTTGAGAATAAGGAGTGAAAAAAGACTAAAAAAAATCCTCTTTATATAGAAAAGTACATGTTCCAGTACGTTCTTTTTTTTTTTTTATCTTTTTTTTTTCATGTGATCAATTAATTAGTTACTTCCATAAATGTTCATGTAAACAAAAGACTCTTTTTTTTTTCATAAAATAAAAAGATATATCAGTTTATTGCTAGGGAAAATTCGTATGATTAAATCGATATAGATACAGATTATATTTCTCGTATATTCTTCTTTACAAAAAAGCGAAAAGTATTACTTGGGACGTAGATAATACTTGTATGAGAAAAAAAAAAATCTAATAAAAAGCATGCTTTTCCTCGAGGTCGTTTTTGTTTATGCACAAATAGTTGGAAATCGGTATCCAGAAGTGTAGATTTGTAGTAAACAAATCTGCATAATTTTTTTTATTTTTAATTAACTGTCAACACTTTCATTCGTTTCTTTTTATATATACTTACTCTAGTAGTATCACCACTTCTTGTATCCAAATATAAAATTTATTATTGCTATTGAAAGATGTATCAAGAAATAAAAGTAGGTGGATAAAGCTGAAGAGAGCAAAAAAAAAAAAAAAGGGAAAAGTATGCCTAATTTGTACTACTTTCCCTTTTTTTGCATGATTTGTTTACTTTGCGCAAGTTAAAAAGATAATCAAGTTTCTTAAATACAATTTCTATGGAAACATATGATTATCTACCACTACTAGATGGAAACTATCTCCGTTGTTTATACGACTGAATCGGCTGAAATGAAACAAGGGTTAGTCGTTGTTGATTACTACCTTTTATGTCTAATTAACTCCATCTCCATTTAGGACAACTTGTTTAAAGCTGTATAAAATTCACAAAATTTATTTATTAACAGTTGCTGTTTTGAAATAAAATATAAGAATATAAGATCCTTGGTAAAAGAGAAATAAAATATAATATAATAGTTACGAAAGAGAAAAGTAAAAAAAAAAAAAAAAAAGTCCAAAATACTGTTCATAATGCCAATACATCATGAATTTATAATTATAATTATTTTTCTTTTTTTTTAAAAGAAAAAGAAAAAAGTATTTTTTTAATGGAAAGAGTCAGATCGCATATAATAAACTATCGCAAATAGAGCGTAGTAAGTTCCTCAAATCAACTATGACTACCGAGGTAGAACAAAAGAGATTTCAGAGAGACACTTTACAGAGTCTAATAAAGCTTTCATCATACTCTTTAAAGGGGTAGGTAGGGGAGGTAGGGGAGGTAGATATCAAGAATCAACGCGAAAATAGCTGTTCTAGTACGCTGCTCCCAAAGAGGACTTACCCCTCTTCTTCACAAACTTTTGGAACGAGGGAGGAAAATCAACTCCTACTCACGTACTGTACTCTCCTCGAAAGCCAGTAAATGATTGTAGCTAGCAAGTTCCTCAACTAGCGCTATTCGCGCATTTCATCCATCAATCAAAAAAATGGGCTTTCACAAGATGGGATTCGCACCACTCGCTTCCGCCCAATTCTTCCTTGTGCAAGGCCATCCACCGGCCCCCAGCATGCAGATCCAAGTGAGAAACAGGCTATAAAAAAAAAGTGGTTTTAATGAAAGAGTCAAGTTGCCTATAAATTATGACAAATAAAGCTTAAGTTCATGATATCAAATATGCACCACCGAAGCAGAACATAAAAGATGTGGGAGAACACTTTACGACGTCAAATAAAGCTTTCATCACTCTCTTTCAAAAAAAAAAGAAAAAGAAAAGGGTTGAATCATAAGAATCAACAAGAAAGGTTTGCAGTATACCAGACCCAAATATACTACTATAATATAATACCAAGTATTATATTCTTCATCCCACAGTTGCTATCAAAAATAGTATACCAAACAAACCGTAGTTTGAAAGGTATGTAGTATACCAAACCCAAAGAAATATACTACTATGGTAACCACCAAGAATCACCATCATGCTACAGTTGCCAATCAAACCGTTGTTTAAAAGGCATGTAATATATAGCACCACACAATATGCTACTTCATGCTTTGAAAATGAAACTAGTACGCTGCTCCCGAAGAGGACAGACCTTTTCTTCACAGACTATTGGAACAAAGGAGGTAAGTCAACTCCTACACACCTATTCAACTTTGCAAGCAAAGCCAAATAGACGATTACACGTATGTAATGTTCCTCAACTATGGCGAAAAAGGAAAGAAGAAAAGAAAAAAGAAAAACAAAAAGAAAAAAAAGCGTGTTTTTAAAAAACAGGTTTTTCATTGAAGCGTCATCAAAGCACATGACTACCGCAGTAAGAAGAAAACAACAGAAGACATGCACACATAATTTTTTGCTGTACTTTTTTTTTATATAAATCCCTATGTACACACCCTACATCCCAAAGAGGTACTCACCGCTATCTAAGTGAATGAAGCAACAATAAAATCATCACAACTCATTCCACAGTATTGGATGGAAAGCATTGTTGCTATTAGCGTATATAATCGCTTTTTTTTTCTAGGAAAAGCAATTAAATATGGAGGGTTGTTAAGTGATAAAAGATTAAAAAGGAATACAGTCTAAATCAAATAACATCAACACAAAGATAATTTTAGTCCTATATATCATAGAAAGTAGTTTTTAAATTTATTGTTATGTGACATTTAATACATAGCGCTGTACTATTATATTTGCTAAAAATAATTAAAGTCGTCCTAGTGTTTAAGCTCTTGTAGAAAACGATACACAAAATATTATTTTGTATAATATCTTGGAAAAGTTCAAGAACTATGTAAATTATTATAATCCAGCATTGTCCATCTATTATCCTTTCCAAAACACTTGTTCTTATATGAACATCCAGGCATTTCTTCTGAAAAAGGCAATTTTTATAGTGTTTGAAAAAAGGCGTTTTTATTGTATAGTTAAGAGTCAGAACTTGGTTCTTTTGCCCAAGCTGCTTAGTAAAAGTTAGTCGTCAAGACATTGTTTCTAATATCAAATATTGAAAACCGCTTATGTAACTACTAGTTCTTATGATTATATTAGCTGTCTGTCATATTGTTAAAACAGTATATGCAATTTACTTTTTACCATTTCCAAAAAAAAAACAAGAACATTAGGGGATAGAAGAAAGTATTATTTCCAACCGCGACAGTATTACAGTCTCCCTAATTAAGAGGCGTTAGTAACATGGTTCTCATTGGCAAATCATTATAACCAATTTGTAATTTTGAAAGACATCAAGCATAATGCAGTTTTTGTTTTTCGTGACCCAGAGAGTTAATAATTGTCAATATATTCTATACCTCGCATAAAAGACTTGCTTCGAAAGGTCATCACCACCAGCATAAAAAGAAAGAGAGCACGACAAGCTATATAATTATAGAAATTAATGGGATCAGCTCCTGGTATTCCCTTTTATCCTTTAATTCTTGCTTACCTTCTAGTACCAAGAGTTACCCATCAAATATAATATTCATATACTGGTCACTTCGTGCTTTGGACAACTGTTTGTCAGTATACCACACCCAAATATAACCACCAAGTATTCATAAAATAATAATAACACCTCTTTGACAGATTAACCAGATGAAGTTGGACTATCATGTTGTCAAAAGAGAAAAAAAAAGCCAGATCAATCTGAGGTTTTTCAAATGACAAACTTATTATAAAGTGGTTTACCATGGTTAAGATGTGAAGCTGGACAATAAGGTAAGGTAAAAGGATCGTTTGAATTAGTGCCACTATAGGTGTAATAGTTAGAAGTGATAGTCCTAACAAGGGTATTATAATTTACACAGATAGCACACCAAATCATACGCCTTGAACCGTCCCTCTAAAGCGGGATTAGGAAGTAACACTGTTACTTCCGGCGCCACGTTTTGCACTCGTCGCCCTTGACACATCTTCATAAGTTAATCATTTGGTAAGCTATAATTACAACAAGTATATGTACTTTTGAGAGACATCAAGTGGAAAATGGAGGTGTTTTTTTTTCAGTACCCAGAGTTACCAGTATTCTTGAGGAACAATCACCACCATGCAAAGTATATAGCAGTAGGAAGAAGCATCTAAAAAAGCTATTATAATTATTAGTTCAGGAAATTAAAGAACTTTTTTTTTTTTTAGCTCATTGTACTCATGGTTTGGTTCTTTTTCTTTTTTCATTACAGAAAAAAAAACCTCCAGATGCTTAATCTTTCAAAATGATCAACATTAATCAAAATGAGGAAACAAGAAGTGAAGAAATCCAAAACAGAGTTTGGTTGAGTGCTTTTATATAGTGTTTATGTATACTTACATTTGTACCTGACAGCCTAAAGCTGCATATAAAAAGACGATCACCGTTTGTGCCAATAAGAAATAATCGTAACACAATAAACTATTTACAATACCCCGCCACCCAACTGAATTTTTAATTTCAAAATATCGTCTTGAACAATATTAGGCAGTATTGACTAGTCGGGTTTAAAAGAGAACAACAATGTATATTGTACATGTAGTAGAGATTAGAGGACATGAGGTTAAAATATTGTTAGTTTACACTATTTAGGGAAAAAAAAGTGACGTAGTCTTTTTTTTTCGCGCGTGCAAAAAATGCCCTGCCAAAATTTTAATTACTATAATATCGCAGCTTTTTATTCCAAAGTGAAGGAAGAAATAATA
The DNA here is from genome assembly GCA_025201345.1 of Thamnidium elegans. Lineage (NCBI taxonomy): Eukaryota > Fungi > Mucoromycota > Mucoromycetes > Mucorales > Mucoraceae > Thamnidium > Thamnidium elegans. The sequence goes on from JAIXMG010000032.1 coordinate 280,249, forward strand.
CGAAGACAGTTAATAAAAAGGGGATAAAGAGAGAGAAGTAGTTTAAAGTCTACAAGTTACTGCGCCGACAATTCGGTACCATGACAACCAGTTTGATCCGCGTCTCCGCTATTATAACTCATATTCGACTGTAGAGAGCAGATTGAAGGTCAACTCTCCTTGCAACCGTTTCCCTCGTTAATGGTAATATATATGTTCTGCTATCGAATTGCTATGATTTTGTGACTTTTTAAAGTGAGTTTAGGTACCAGGTTTTCGCATCAGAGTGTTTGTTTATTATTTAACACCTATTGCGTTGAGCCACACAATTTATTAAAAAAGTTATACGTAAATAAAAACAGAAAGAAGTTAGACAGGATGAAAATCAGGATTGTTCAAGAAGATTAGGAGGGATAGATACCGAAAAGTCTTGAGAAATGAAGGAATGTTTGTAGTCGGGAAATAGCAAAGAGTTCAGGCCGACCAGAAGAGGTGGTAGACAGCCTCCAATCTTATTCAGCGATTCATCGGTAGGCCTGTTGCTGGTTACGGCTTTAAAGCTAATTAAAAAGCATCTGAGAGACGGTCAAAAGCTGCAACAGATAATAGAATAGTAGCAGCAATCCAAAAAGGCCATTTTACCGGACAAGTAACAAATATATATAGTTGTTATCTTATGAAAACAACAAGATTTGATTCACGTACATACGATCAGTTCTAATTTTTTAAATTATATACAATACATGATTATCATAAATATAATACTTGTGTTTTGAAAAATTTACTTGGCAAAGCATTTATAAAATATCCTATAAAAAAAATTACAGAATACGTTTTACATCTATGCTCACTTGCAACAGGCACAAAAAAAAAAAAAAAAAAAAAAAAAAAAAAAAACTTGTACAGCATTTTTATTACTCATCACAGAACAGTTACTTCCAAAATTAGATTCCATCCTTACATCGAGCAGCGGTAAATAGTGGTGTTAAATCGGGGGACCGAAGACGTCCCAGAGAAATCCACCCTTACTCGTAAAAGAAACAACTAGTGTCAAAATGTCTCACGCTTTCAAAGTGGAAAATATAAGCGTGTCCTTCCTAAAAAAAAAAGAGAATGTACCAGTTTATCGAAGTCCGATTAAACTTATGTAAAAAAAAATACCCAAGTACAATGACTTAATAAAGAATTCTTGACTTAACAAAAAAAAGAATATTTGAACTGAGGGTTGAGAAAAGATCAATTGAGCTTTTGGTTTCTTTTTTTTAAAAAAAAAAAAAAGAATGACACGTTTAAAAAAGTACTCTTTTATTTTTTCACATATAAAAAGACTTTGATTCAATTCCCAGCTCCAGAGCTATTTTTTTGTATAAAAAAAAAAAAAAAAAAAAAAGATATATTGTGTCACGCTTTAATCAATAAGCATATCGTAATCATTAAAAAAGAGAGAAAATGCTGTCATTTTTCTCCTAAAACTTTTAGACTGCGTCGCACATTCCCCTCCTCCCCCCTTTTTTTCCTTTTTCCCAGGTTTATATATAAACGTGTGGGGAATAGGACGCGTTTATGGGGGGGTGTACATCAGAACTCCCGGTATATCCTGAAGGGGGGGAGGGGTTTGTTAAGCAGTATATTTTTAAAATTCAGGGGGGGGGGGATTTATTTAAGGTTTTTTTTTGGGGGGGGAGGAGCAAATTTTTATACATCGGGAAAAAGCGTGTTCGAACTAAAAAAGAAAGTTTAAAAGGTCGATCGTGTTCGTATCGCGCCGAAATAATTTTTTTGAAACGGTTTTTTTTTAATCCGGGGAAAACTCTTGAAAATATGGGTTGGTTTTATTAAAGGCAAATATCATACGAGGAAGGTAATTCGTTTGCACACGAAAAAAAAAAAAAAAAAAAAAGGCGTGAGATATTTTAAGCGATTACGTTAGGTGACATTTAGCATATGAAATATTTTTATTTTCCCCACATTTGTTTTTTTTGTCAAACATGTTTTCTAAACTCTTAAAAATTTGTGATACAATCGGTTTTTTAAAATCAACAAACAAAAAAAAAAGAAAAAGATATGAAATTAGTAAAAGACTGAATTTGCTGCATGAAAATGTGAAAATGCAGTTAAAAAAAAAGCTTTTGTTTACAAAATCTCCGTGGTATTTACATCAAAAAAAATGATACGCATAAATGTAAACGATTTTGCTTATTAAAACCATCCCACTGTCTTTCGCCGGTTTCGGACTAGTACGGGAGTGACAAAATGCTTGCCTCCACATGCTTAAAAAGCTTGACAAGATCTAGAAAGAGAGAAAAAAAAAAAGACAAAATTATGATCTAGGAGTTTAAATGAGATACAGGTATTGATTTATAAGAAAAAGACAGCTATTTTTTTTTTTTTTTTACGCACGCACATACTTTTTTTTTTTTAGATTTATTAGTAAAATTAGGAAGGGTGTTTAATCTCTTCCGAATTTTGCTGCACTGGTATTACAATTTAGTATAATAGCGTACCTTTTTGAGCGCACTTTATATAATATACGATAGAGAATATATGCAACGATATCTATCAAGCTAAAAATACATTGTCTATCATGTTGATATATGGCGTGCAATATGTATGCGCGTTTTGCTAGGATACGAATGCTTACAACCGTGTGAAAAAAATGTGACCAGAAAAAAAAAAGCGCTTATACACTTATCTTTGTAAAAACCATGTGATTTATGTATTGGCATGAAATCAAAATAGAGTACTGGGAAAAATCGTATCAAGTCTGCACGTTTTTTTTGGGGGGAGAGGGTTTACTGAACTAAACTTTTTTTTTTTCCGCGGCCAGCTAAGCATATTTGCAAAAAATTGACAAATGCATTTTTATGACAAATCATATTTTTTTTTTTTTTACAGTAAATGTATACATTTTCGGCACTGATTCTATCAAAGTAGATCCATCCGCGCCTAGTTTGCCATATATAGTCTGGTGTGATTCACTTGAATCATAAACATTTGTATAAAATCAATTTAAAAAAGCGTACTCAGGAGCATATGAGAATCTCCCTAGAAAAGAAAAAAATCTACCCCCGGAAAATAAACTTTCCTATACAATTATCCTTGAGCGCACAAAAAAAAAAAAGTGACATTTTTTTTTTACTTATCAAAATAAAGACTCAATCTAATCAAAAAGGGGTCTGACAATAACTTCAAAAAAAAATGTTATGATGGATCTGATTGCGATAATCACTCACTTTATATATTCTTTAAATGAGCGACAAGGGTTTTTTTTTTTTTTTTTGAAAAAAAAAGGTACAAATGTCTATCCCCACACAATTCAAAATAGTTTGGTTAAAAAAAAAAACCTGAGAAAAAAAAAAAAAAAAAAAAGACGTGTGACATCAAAACTAACAATTGAACGCAGTCTAAAGGTTTACGCATCTTATTCTCTTTTTTTTTTTTTTTTTTTTTTTTTAATAATAAATAAGCACTGTTACAGTAAAGAAAAAAAAAATACATGACAAATTTTTTTATTTTCGGATAGAGTTATTTTGTGGGGGGTGTAGTACAGCGGGAAATTATGTTCAGACCAACAAAAAGATGAGAGAAAATGATAGTGAAAAAGAACAAATTCCCACCCTTAAATTAAAAGCCCTTCGTCATCATCGTCTTCTGCTTCTGCCCAGTCCGTGTCAAGTAACAAGGCTTCACTTTCTGCCTTCATCTGGTCTAAGCCTGTCAATTGCTCCAAGTAAAGAGGATCCTTTAAAACCTGCTTCATGAAACTCAGATGATCCTTATCATACGCATTTAATATCTAAGAACAAAAACAATATAAATATTACAGAACTCCCCCTCCCCTTTTTTTTTTATTTTTTTTTATACCTTGTCTGAGCAAGCGGTACACTTATCATAGGCTTGACCTGCAATCAACAAGTTTGAAAACTGACCAAGAAATCCTCTTATTTGATGAGGTAATAAACCCAGAATAGAGGATGGAGTTTGGTTATTAGACGTATCAGCTTTTGCATTGATCCTTATCAAAAATTATTAAAAGGAGTTTTAAATTATAAAAATTTTGTGGATTTTTACCCTTCTTTATGCTGAAGTAATGATACCATCAATTCAACAGATAGTGCGGCTGCGATTGCGGCCAATCCAGGCCTAGTGACGGTACATTGTTGATCCAGTGTGCGATCCGTCAGAGACTAAAATAAATTTTTATCTATCAGTTAAAAAGAAATTTTTATCGGGAGGGGAGTCTAGAATCTATTTACATCTGTAGGAGCAACAATATCATTACAAAAGTAACACCCTAGTTGATTTACAGGTGAACCATGTCGCATCACAAGGTACGTATCAAACCCAAGTGCGCTATTGATGACAATCTTTTTTTTTAGCGTAGCGAGTAACGTAGGAAACCATCGGCTTTCTCTGCTATCTGTTAACAAGAATACGACGTCATGAGATTCAATTAATTCGGTTAATGTCTCAATATCATTTAATAATTTTTCTTCTGAAGTACAAGGATGTCCTGGCATTGGAATAGATAAATCATAGCCTGATGAAGTCTAAAAAAATTAGAGTAATGAGCTGATATTTTTTTTTTAATATAATCTTATGATTTTTTTTTTACGATTGTAGGTTGAACTAGCTTGAGATTTTTAGCGGCAGTTTCAGCTTTAGGTGCACCACCATGTAACGAGTCTTCAAATTGATATAAGGGTTGACGTACAGGATTTGAAAAGGAAACTTTTCCGTTATCAACAAACGAAATGTGACGTACACCCCAGCCCTACTTGTCTTTTAGTACAATAAGATAATTATTGAAAAAAAAAAAAAAAAAAAAAAAAAGTCGACTTACAGCTAAACACCTAGCCACATAACAACCTAAAGTACCCGCACCAAGTAATAAACATTTGGTTTGCTTAATCTTTTCTAAATCAAGATCAGGCATTAAACGCCACCTCATCAACTTTAAATTTAGGTCTACGGAAGTATCGGCAAGTCTATAATTGGGGATATGTTACGTACTGCACAACGCATACACAAAGCATTTTTTTTTTTTTACCTGGTTGGATCCATGAGTGGACCCAGGTCTGCCATTCTGGGGCCAAGTTTAGCTTGCACGTTACGTTCCCACCCCACAGATTTTATTTCTACCTTTTTGTAAATTAAAAAGTCATTTTTAAGAGTATATATATATTTACTTACGGTTGTAGGAGGATTGAGCTGGTAAATTTACATTTAATATAAACGAATCCTTTTGACGGTAACAAAGGATTTTGATTTTGGATACTTTAAATGTATAATTTATCAAGTATAACAAGTTTCTTAGAGGCCAACCAGCCGATTCAGAACTAGAAGGATCGATAAAACCTACAATACGCTACACATAAAGGTCAACATATGAATGAAACTTATAGATTGCAATCTTTACATTATCTGGCTCGGTATCTTTGAAAAAATCAATAAAATGATTTAGTCGTGTTACCCGTAAGTTTCCAGATATTTCTTTTAACAAAAAGTAAGGGCAATCAATCAAGTTTTCAATTTGTTGATAAGCTTCCTGAATCTGTATATCACTTTAGAAATTAAAATAAAAAATACAACACTGGGGCCAGGTTTAATAAAACTTTTACCTGCGTATCTGAAAAGAGTGTATTGATTGGTAGTTTGGGACTCGTAGACCATGGATCAGGTTGCGGCATAATTGCAGGAAATGCAAACCAATAATAAAACCTGTATTTTTTTAAATCTGCAAACGTAACTAATAAGAATGCAGACAGTAATGTTGGATCTTTGAGGGCTTCTCCAGATTCTACTGCTTGTTTTATCTTTTTGTATGCGTTAATTTAGGTTTATTATTTCGGGTGGGGTGGGGGGAGGCTTCGTTACCTTTTCTGTTACTTGTTGAAACAATTGGTTCTTATCAATCGTGCGAAATTCTTCAATTGTGTTTGTATTAACGAGCGTACCATGATGATGATACCCCAATTTTATTCTTTTTATTTGTATTAGTCACTGTATAAACCTATACACACACACACACAAAATGTTTCTTACTTGGAGTCCAGTTCTAACCCTTCTGCAGGAATAGAAAAGCGAGTAGGTAAAGCAACAGGTTGGTTTAAGGTATCCAGGGCAGATTGTCCCATTGTAAAATAACCATGTACAGGTAACTGCTCATCTGAAAGTTTCAAAACGTCTAGTTTTTTTATAACTAGTGCTTGCCAAAATGAAGCGTCTACAGCAGAGTTAAACTGAGAGAATTTTAGTATATTTGCAGCCATTTTTTTTTTTTTTAAGAAAGGGTACTTAAAAAGTGCATAAAGAGAAAAAAAGTAATGCGTAAGTTTATTTGTTTATCTTGTGACTTGCATCACTCTCTATTACTTATTTTTTCTCCCCACACTTTTATGATTCATATGATACATTTTAGTTTGCATAATTCTTTTTCCCGTGACAAGCAAAATACACATATACACATCTTTTGTAAAATGGCGGAATGCGTTTTACACAGTGGAAAGTACGAGTATGATAAATCATAAACACCAGGAACAATTTAATGTCCGTTCCAAAGTAACCATAGTAGCGGATAGAATAGGATTCTGTGCTCTTCACGTGTAATGTCAAGTCATATAATTGTTTAAAGGATCGCTGACTTGGGGGAAAGAAAAAAAAAAAAAAAAAAAAAAGTGTGTGAAAATGTATTAGCGATTGATTGGGCAAATACTACTAAAAGCACGGACACGTATATATTATTCTTTTTTTTTTTTTTTAACTAGTTTTACTTTTTTCTTTTTTATATCAAAATGAAGAAAGAGATATAGAGTGAGATTATTGCGTGATGATTATTCGGAATGAGAAACATATGCAAGGCACATGGATTTCAGTTTCTTTTGAATAAAATAATAAGCGGAATTAAATAAAATAGCCCGACGATCTGGAATTGATTTACCCCACACAACAACAAAAAACTCTTTTTCTTTTTTTTTTTCCAAGGGGGGGTAGAATAGGAAAAAGGAGAATTAAATTTGATATGGTATACAGATAAGAGCTTTTTTTTTTTTTGGTCTTTTTATTTTACAACTAGTCTTTTCTCTCTCTTTCTCTGCCTTTAGCACTCTTTTATTTAACTGGTAATAATAATAAAAAAGGTGTTATTTTAGCTTGAACAATAAAAAAAGATGTTACCACTGAAAAGAATGTAAATAAAAACGTGTGAAATAATGTTGATAGTTTTGATGTTAAACAAGCATTTCCTTTTTCGGTTATCACTTTCATCTTTTTTTTCGGATGTGGAGAAAAAAAAAAAAAAAAAAAAAAAGTTATTGTAAAGCGTCTTATCTCAGCCATCACCAAGCTTATTAGACCTCCCCCCCCAAAAAAAATGAACACCCCTCACTTACTAAATTAGTATTTTTTTTTTTTTTTCCCTTATATAAAGCCAAGTCCTTTTTCTCTCTTTTTTTTTTTTTTTTTTTTTCTTCTTTCTTACACACATATATATTCCCTTTTCGGTGCTCGAAAAAAAAAACCTAAACATGAATTCTACATTATTTCAAACATTACACGATATCAATACACCGGCAACTAAAAGAGCTATTACACCTCTTGACAAGGCTAATATTCCTAGACCTTACAAGTGTCCTATTTGCCCTAAATCATTTTATAGACTTGAACATCAAACTCGTCATATTCGTACACATACAGGTGAAAAACCTCATCAATGTACATTTCCCGGTTGTGCAAAGAAATTCTCACGATCTGATGAATTAACTCGTCATGTTCGTATTCATACTTCACCAAACAAGAGACGTGTACGTAAATCAAATATTAAACAACAACAACATCAACAACAACAACAACAAAATATACAACATCAACCCATAGTATTGGTTTCTCGTTCTATGCCACCTTCACCAGCGTTATCTACTAGCTCAAACTTTTCTCATGATAATGATGACATGTTATTTACACCTGAACAATCACCTACATTATCACCAGCTACTTTATCACCGATTGGTTCTCCAAGAATGTCAATCTTTAAACTTGCTCCATTAGAATGTAATCAATTTGATTCTATCTCTACTCGTGTTTCTAAGCAACAAAATTCTTCAAGTCTTTTGGATCTTTTGGATAGACCTCCTCAAGCACGTGTATTGCCTCCTATTAGTCCTATCCATATCAAATCAAATATGATGAATGAACCTTTATTACCTTCCATTCATTCCGTTGTTCAATTCTAATTTTTTTCCCTGTATATTTTTTTTTTTTAATCTCATTCATGTATATATATATAAGCAAATCCCCCCCCCCCCCCTCCTCTCTCCTTTTTTAAATTATGTATAGAATTTTTCAAATAGTGCATTTAATATAACCCCCCCTCTTTTTTTATCTCAAAGTAATAAAATAATATTTTTTTTAATAGTAATCTCTTAATCCGCTTAATCCGACATTACCCTAATATTCAGCCGTAGCCCAGATTTTCCCGCATTCATTTTTCACCCTTATTTTTTTTTTTTTTTTGCTTGTTTTCGCTTATCCAATATACTTTTTAATTGGCCAAATAGGTTTCAGGGTTCGAAATCGAAATGGTGTGCACGTGGCCAATCACTGAATTTTATTTAAAGTCCATTCACTCCCCTCCCCCCAAAAACCGTATATTAAAAAAAAAAGTAATCAGATAATAAAAAAATGGAATGATAATCTATAATTGGATTTCGCCCATTTACACAGAAATTGAATCATAATTTTAATTCCGGGTGTATACTTTACTTTAATTTTTTTTTATATGTGTCTTTCATATGTATACGTTGACAGGGTTCCTGGGGGTTTAGGGGAGCTTTTTTTTTTTTTTTTTTTTTTTATGTGTTCATTATATAATTAGACCCTACTTTTTATTATCGCGCCGTATCAACTGGTCTAGTTTCACTTTAATAGACACTTCTATGAACTCATTAAATCGAAAGATTTTTTTTTTTAAAAAATCTTCCACGGGAAACAAACCGAAATGAGGGTCTATTATTTCCCCCCGGGGAAATTACTTTTTTCTTTTTTTTTTCTGAAAAGGTTATTTTCCCCAGTCTAGAAGCTTTTTTTTCCGTAGTAATATTTATTTTAGTAGTAGGCCACTCCTATGTTCGTATTCCAACACGTGAAATTATTTTTTCTTTTGACAAATGAAAAGTATATCTGTCAAAAGTCATTACTTTTTGTTTACTGTTTAAAAAAGTAAACAAAAAAAAGGGGGGGTTTTTTTTTTTGGGTGCTACATATTACCATAATTGTCTTGTTTGTCCACCCTTACTGCGATATTTAAGCATCTGTGCTTACAATTATTTCAATTGGATACGTTTATAGAAATCGGATATTTTTTTTCTTTTTTTTTTTGATTACGTTAGGTCGACCCTTTCTTCTTTTTTGATTTGATTCTCCTATACTTTTATCCGATATATATATTAAATAAACTCGTTTCTTTTTTTTTTTTTGCACATGTTGCCTGGAAACAAAACAAAAAAAAACCATGTGATAAAAATGTATAATTGCATTAATAAAGTGTTTGAGAGACTCATTTAAAGCAGTAAAAAATATTTCTTTTTTCCCGCGGATGACTAAGAAATCAAAGCTTTCGAAAGTGGGGGGGGGGGAGAAACAAGTCATCCGAGTTTTTTTTTCCACGAGTATTGTACTGATAACAACTCCGTACCCGCTATCTCTACCACTGTAAACCCCCTTTTTTTTCGCTGGCTATTTGCTTTATCTCGTTTCCCATCGCGCCTTAGCTTTTTTTTGTAGTGGGCGGTATTCTTTTGCATGTGAATGGGGGTTTCCACACCCCTTTTTAGTAGTACAAGATATCACTGGTGTATCTCTTGCTGAGCGGATCAATAATACCCAATCAAAGATACTAGATAAAGGGTCTACAATTGAGGAGTATACAGTACTTTAAAAAGTATTCGGTCTTATAGTTTATACATAAAATTAATCTAATACTTTTTGAAGAGCATCCTAACACCTAAGACCTATTCTCGAAATTATTTTGATTAACCAATAGCAACTCTTCTTATTGAAAAAAAGTTTCCCGTTACATAAAATCTTCCCGACTTGGGAATTTTTAATTTCAATTTTTTTGAATTTCTACCGGTTCTTCATCATCTTATCTCTATCGTCTTGACAAATAAGGGTCTCTGGGCGGATCATATTCTTTTTAGAATTACGCGTACTTTTTAGATAAAACACGCCTACCTCAAAGAATACACCTATCGCGTCATAGGTTTAGGACCCATATTGATATCACTCCAAGGTTTTTTTTTAAGATTCAGCAACTTTTTTTAAGAAATATAAGGGAAGGGGATACAGTAATGCTTACAATGGGGAAAGAACTTACCTAGAAATAAAAACAACATTTTTTTTTTATTACAGATTAATAGTTACCGCAAGCTTATGTTAGTATTGGTACATAGTAATACTTTTATACTAAATAATTAATCAATTAGATAAAAAGATATTTATAAAAAAAAACACTAGACAAAAAAAAAACACTTAACGCTACTTTCCAAAAATGCATGTTGAGACCTTTCAGTTATCGATACTATATAAACAAACGTTACAGAACCACAGAAAACCATGATTTAGTCCACCCATTCAAAAACGAATTTAAAGTGCTCGCCCTTCTTTTTTTAAAATTTGATCAGGATAATTGCTACTTAAAGGCTCCATAGTACTTTAATTAAACAAGATAGTTAATATTAAGTATAGCTGTTAGTGCCTGTAAAAATAAGTGTTTTGAAGAACATCTAATGATAAGGTATACTTGAATTACCAATCTACTCACATATTAATCTTTTTTTTTTTTATTTGTCGCTTCCTTTACTTTTTTATTATTATTATTAACCACTTTCTTTCTACCTCTTTTTACTTTCTTTTTCTTTTTTATAATCTAAATACATGAAGGGAAAAGGAAAAGACGTTGATAATAGGCAGACTGACGGTACATAGAATTAATAATTATTTCTATTAACTTGTCTAATAATACTGGCAACAAAAACTTTGTAGACTTTCACCTGCCATCGTCAAAGAAGCTGAAGCGACGCTTTCGGGGAACTAAATCAAAATCAGCAAACTTGGAAAAGTTTACGCGTTATATCAAAACAAGAGCAACAGTAAGCAGTACTTTGTACGGTTATTATGGGAATGAATCCCAAAAGCCAACAGAAGTATATTTCCCTGGCTCCTCTTTTGAGTTTCGCGTCGATAAAAAGTGTAATCTCTATTATGGAAGCCTTTTTGTAGCTAAAATGCGTGGGGTTTTACCTCAACCAGAGCGAGAATCAGATACTCGTTCATTTAAACGTGAAGTTTACTACAATTACTTACAAATAATGCTTCAACAACCACATATTACCAAAAGATTGGAAGAAGAACAGAAAAATAAGATTTTCGAGCTGGCACAACAAGACAATTATGTACAGAAGATAAGTGTGATCTTAGAGAACTTGCAGCTTTTGCCTTTTCAAAAATTGAAGTTTTTCAGTAAACTTTTTTACTATCAGGATGATAATAAGTTGGTTCATAATTTAAGAGGTAAATTCGGTCAAGATGCTATTTTGGTTTTTGGAGACTGGTCTGCCCCTAATACCAAGTTTCATAAACCTACTAGAAACAAAAATTTAATTGCTATGCTGAAAAAAAATGGGTTTACTGTATATCTTGTCAATGAATACAAAACTTCGTCTTTCTGTCCAGGATGTGAACATGCTTTAGAAATCTTTAAGACAGTTCCTAATCCTCGACCTTTCAAATGAGCGAAGATGCCAACAGTTACTTATCATGGATTACTTAGGTAAAATAATAATAGTGGCGATAATTAAAACTTATAGTAGTAATATTTACAAATTATTAAATGCAAGAATACTGTATGCATTGATGAAGGCAAAAGAAAGTTATGGAACCGAGCCCTTAAACTTTAAAAAAATATTACTAAATTTAAGGGAGGTAGGAAAACGCCCAACTCTTTTCTCGAAAGTAAACAATCCGCCAAAGTTATCGCTTTGGTTTTTTTTAGTACACGAGTATTGTCATTTTATTAGAAAAAATTAAAAATATTAGCTAACCAACACTTATTTTCAATTTTCTCATTCAGGCCCTGATTGTTTCTTCTTTTGGAAGTTTCTCTCTGGGCGTGATAGTAACATAAATCGCTAATCATCTTTGGAATGGCTATAAAAAAACCACACCCTTTTTGACAATAAAAAGAGCCTCACGTGTAACATATCAACTGAAGCATATATGCATTGTAAAAAAAAGGAAGGTGTATTTCTTGTTTATTTATTAAAATCATTCGAGACGTTTATATAACCATCCTTTTTTCATGACTCACCTATCAAACTACGCATTTTAACTGTACAACCCCTTACTCGGATATATAATCTTCCTAAAGTCACTCAACCCCCCAACAGTTATGCAAAACCTTCTCAAGTGAAATGTTTCGTTTTGGTTTAAAGCACGACTACAAAAAAAAACACTTTTATATTTTACTCCTTTTTTTTTTTTTTTTTTTTTTTTTTTTTTTACATGTGTGAAATATGAATACGTATAATTTACAAAAAAAGAGATGCCATCGTAGCTCATTTGAATCTGATCAACCTTCCTTTGGCTTACCAAGAAAGAAGTTTATCTCTGAAGAAAGTTTTGCAAAAGAAATGGCAGCCATGTCGTTAGAACCAAGTAAAGAAAAACAACACATACATATTATACTCTTATTCATAAATATATATATATATAAAAGTTGTGGATCCTAATAGGTTTCCAGAAGCTCGTGCAAGTAATACTTATTATAATTTAAGCGATGAAGAAGAAGAAGAAAATGATTCGATAATGACACTGGATTCCAATGGTAAGCCTATCATCAATGTTGATAGAAACGGTCTACCAATGGAAATTAGACCTGGTGAAAATAAACCAAGAATTCCTGACTTTGTGTTGAAAAATTCAGAGTATAGTTCACTTGTATACATGTATAAAAAAAAAAAGGAGCTGCATAAAATAACTATTTTTTTTTAATAAAACAGATTAACGGATCCAAGAGATATATTAGCTTATCAACGTATAGTACAATCCTTGCAAAATAAACCACATAAACACAAAGAGATTGAGGTATTGTATACAATTTTTACGTGTAATTATGTGTATATATATATAAACTAAAATTTGATTTGTAAATTAGGTACTAAATAAACCTTCAGACTATTTTATACCTACATCCATGGACATAGATTAGAATAAACATTAAAGTTTTTTTTTTAATAATTTTAATTTTAAGCCTTCTTGATTTCAACAAGTTGAAGATCAATCACTTGCTTAATCTTGGGGTCTAAATCCTTATGAGCTTTAACAGCAGATTCAAATCTATCCAATTTAGTCTTGAAACAAGGTGTGTCCTTATTGATACTAGCAATCTTGGAAAGTGCCTTGAGTGCCAACAAATACTTTTGTTGACGAATATAAATTTCAAAACCAAGTTCGTGAACTTCAATATTTTGAGGAGCTAATAATTCTAAAGGTTTAACAAATTGAAGAGCATCTTCTAATGGTGTCTTGGTGTTTAAATATGTCTCTCCCTCAGGATCCATATCAACTGGCTTTTTATCGTGCTTTTGTTTAGCTGCTTCGTCCTTGATTTGAGCTATTTTTTTGTTTTTTTTTGTCGTTTAGGTTCCATATAAAATATATATAAAAAAATAATAATCACTTACCCTTCTTGGCTTCTTGGTCCTGTTGAGCCTTTAAAGCTGCCTTACGTGCCTTATTTCTAGCCTTCTTCTTATCAGCTTCACTCATATTAGCCTCATCAAATTCATCAGAATCAGAAGGTTTATCAGCAATAGCCAAATAAGCTTCAACTGCACCCTTTGCAGCCTTAAGATAAAATGGATGAGCTCTCAACTTATCTTCCCAACGTAAAGTTTCAACATAAGAACGAAGAGTCAACTTGCGAAGACAATAAGTATGGAAATCAAATTGATCATCAAAGTAATCAACATAGAACTTTTCAAGTGTATGGAAACGCTTTAATGCTTTACCATAATCCTTTTTACCAAGATAAGCATGTCCTTCTTCAGTCATAAACCATTGACATTGCATATCAGTTAAATCTTGAATTGTATTGACATCCTTACGAGTGAATAAACCTAAAACACGCTCTGCTTCTTCAATTTGTCCAGCACGTAACATGTACTTGGCACTCTTGGAGTTAATAAAACGATCTTGAAGATCCATCTCACGTGCTTCGTTCATCACCTCGGATGCTTCTTGAGCCTTACCAGAATGCTTCAAGATTCTACCCTTGGTCATATAAAGTTCAACAACGGTAGGTGTATGAGTAATAGCCTTATTGATTAATTCAAGTGCCTTTTCAAGTTGACCATGGTAATCGTAATGTTTAGCAAGGTAATACAATGTCCATAATAAAGCAGTAGGAGGTTCCTTGGCGGAATCGGTACCAAATGTACCGTTCTTTTCCAACGAAACAGAATAACCAACAACAAGTTCTTCAATAACACGCTTCTTTTCGGCATTGGCATAATATTTCTTCATGGCGGCAAATAAAGAAGGAATACCCTTTCTTAAACCGTTTTGAAGAGATGCTTCGACCTTTACCTTGAAAGATTCTCCTTCGGCGTGATGAAGGATCAAATGTTCAATGGCCTTGGAACGAGGATATTGAGCGAAAAGTTCAGATAAAACAGTATTAATTTCGGCTACGTATATATATATATGTTAGAATAAACAATCTCTTTCTCTCTTTTATTTTACCTTTATCCTTAAGAGCCAAAAGTGCGTTAATATAAGCGCTGTTGTGAGGGTTCTCGCTAACCAAAAGTCTATAAGCCTTTTCACCTTCCTCCTTTCTACCCAACTTGACCAAATACAATGCATTCTTTTCTTTCCAAGCTCTCTTATCAGTTACTTGAGATTCGATTTCTAACAAATGATCTAAAGCGCTTTGAAAGTCACCAGTTTCTTCTAATAACATGTTATGATACATGAGTAATTCTGATTTTTCGAAATTAGTGTTGGCAGCCTATTTTTTTATATTTTATATTAGTATTTTTTCATTTTAATACATCGTATGTGTGTGTGCGTGTGTGTTTGTGTTTTTTTTTTACTTACAGGAACGTTTGATTCAGCATGTGTATTTAAAACCTTGACTGCATTTTGTGGTTCGTTGACAAGTTGATAAGCAATAGCTAAACCAAGCCAGAAAGGTGGGTTTTGAGGTTTAGATTCTAAAAGTCTAGTACGAGTATCCTACGTCAAAAATATTGGTTTATATCTTATGTTTATATATATGTATATATATGTGTGTGTATGAGGGAAAACTTACGACTAAAGCATCATAATGACGCATTTGAGTTTGAAGGATGGCGAAATCACGAAGAATGTTAAGATCATTCTTGTTGAATTTCAAAGCGTTAGCGTAACACTTTGCAGCTTCTTCATAGTTTTTATCAGCACGGTACAAAAGACCGTATACATGCCAACCTATTCGTTATATATATATATTTAGTAGCTGAATAATAATAATAATAAAAAAAAAAAGCGTTTTACTTACAGATATGAGAAGTTAAATCTTTTAAAAGACCCTTCTTTACATACTCGTAACCTTCTTCCTTCTTTTCGAGATTGTTCAAGAATAAACCTTTCATGGCCATAGTTTCTAACCGAAAAAAAAAAAGTTAGGTTCTATCATTTTTTTTTTTTTTTTTTTTTTTTTTAAAAAAAAGATTACTTTACCACCATGATCAGGGTACTTTTTAAGAATACCTTCAGCTAACTTCAAACCCTTCTTGTATTGACGAAGTTCATAATTTTTCTGCACATGTAAAAAAAAAAAAAAAAAAAAAAGATTAAAACGCGTTTGGGAATCAAGCAAGTTTATTGTATATACCAGAAGGTTTCTAAAGACAGTAGCTTCTTTAAGAGGGAGTTCTCTCTTGCCAGTAGCCATTTTTAAATTAGTTTTAAAAAAAGTAGGAGAAAAAAATAAAATAACTGTCCCCTTGTGAAAGAATTTTATAGGCTGTCAACCGCACTATATGCACCTCATTTGTAGGTGTAACTTCAATCGTCGTAGTTACGAATACACAATTAAGAAAATAGAACCCTCAATCTCTTTTTTATTGGGATCAACCTCTTACACTCAGAATAGAGTCTGAGTCTCGAGATCCTTATAGTTGAGATATCCCTCTAAAGAATTCACGCAAACCTCTTATAAAGAGAGGGGGGGGGGGTGGATTTTTGTCGTTGTGGGCTATCTAAGCATTGTCTTTAGATTTTAGAGCATCATTAGATGGAGCTCTCGTCCTATAAACTGAGCTATCTTGTGTCCCAAAAAAGAAATTACACTGTCAGTTTGACTTGCTTCATTTCTTGGTACAAAATGTTTAAACATACTTACTAATCAAAAAGCATAACAATACTTGAGAGGTATGATCAATTATCTTACACGGGATAATGTTGAACATTTAATAGAAATTGACATAATTAAAGATAGCGTTTCAAGTGATAATGGTATGATGGCGCATAAGGCTGTGTTTGTTTTACAGACGCGTATCATATCACGTGTTTTATTTTAACTCCATCGAAAAAGTAGGTGATGACGTATTCTATAGTGCTTTTTGGATAAAAAAATTCGATGGCAGTTACGCGTCAAGCAAGAAAAAGAAAAAAAGAGAGAGAGCAGAATATATTTTCCTCTTCTTTAACAAAATAATATATACTCTTCAACATGGTAAGTTCAAAATTTATGATAAAACAACAATAGAGGGATACTTATCAAATAGAAAAAAAAAAAAGTCAATTATGCAATATAATGGTGGCTCTGTAGTAGCTATGGTCGGAAAAGACTGTGTTGCTATTGCAGCAGACAAACGTTTAGGTGCTCAATTCATGACGGTTTCAACTGAATTTCAAAAGATTTTTAAAGCATCTGATAAGACCTATATTGGTTTACCTGGTTTAGCTACTGATGTCTTGACTTTGTAAGTTCCTGAGTCAATGTTTTTGTATGTAGATTTTAAGCTTATATACTTTTTTTTTTTTTTTTTTTTTTTTTTTTTTTTTTTTTGATTAGATCGGATCGTTTCCGTTTCAAGACAAACATGTACAAGATGCGTGAAGAGAGAGAAATGGAACCCAAGACACTTGCCCATATGGTTTCTTCAACTTTATACGAAAAGAGGTATGTTATATATATATGTATACGTACATGCAGCGAGAAATTAATTTTTGTTGTTGTTTAGATTTGGACCTTATTTTGTTGAACCAATTGTTGCAGGTTTAGGAAAAGACAATAAGCCTTTCATTTGTGCTATGGATTTAATTGGATGTATTAATTTTGCTAAAGATTTCGTTGTAAGTGGTACTGCTGGGCCAAATTTGTATGGTATGTGTGAATCCCTTTGGGAACCTGAGCTTGAACCTGAGGATCTTTTCGAAACTATTTCTCAAGCATTATTGAATGCACAAGACAGAGATGCTTTGTCTGGTTGGGGAGCTGTTGTTCACATCATGTAAGTGTTTTATTATTGCTTATGAAAAAAAAAAGATATATGTATATTGAATGTGTGTATATATATAGTACACCAACTGAAGTTATCACCCGTACTCTTAAATCTCGTCAGGTAATGGAAAAGAATAACCAATGATAGTGTATGTAGACTAATACCCTTTTTTTTATATATGTACAGGATTAAAAAAAAAGCATACACTTTTTATATACGAAAGAAATTGTAATAAAATAAATATAAAAAAAAATGAGTATAAAAAAAAAATATCACTACATCTTTTTCCATTCACCACCTGAAGCAGAAACTAATCTGTTAAAACAATCGTCTCTGCGCAATACGTTTTCGAAATGAAGTGTGACACCATCAGATAAAGAAATATCGATACCAGTAGAATGCCATACAAGTATATCATATTGTTTTGTCTTTTTTACTCCAATGATATCATTAAATACGCATTCAACCAATATTTTACCACCTGTCATGCGAGATGTTTGAAATATAAACCCATTTTCTCTTAATCCAATACGTCCAGGAATTGTACCTTTATACATACATCCAAATGCTACGTGTTATATCCAATTAGTTATATATTTATTTCATTGGTATACGTTTATATACCATCAGGATCATCATCAGGAGGAATAAAATTCTCTGCTTCCTTTTTCTTCTTTTTATTATCTACAGTCCTTTTGACCTTGTTTACAGCAGCGGCAGCAGCCAACATGGCCAATGTAGTTGCTGTAGATGTTGCTGCCTCTGTAAATGTAGAACCTTTACTTTCATTTCTAGCTGTTGTATTCACTGTATCAACAATACTTGTCGATAGATCAGACATGGAAGCAGATAGTTTAGGTGGAGTAGGTCTAGGTGGACCTTCTGTTGCTATTACGACAGTACTATTATCGTCTTTACCATTTAAACGTACTACTTCCATAGCATATTCAGCATCATTTGGTACATCCCACAATAGTAAATTTAATATATTAAAGAGTCTACGATGTCTAGGATAATGAGAACGAAGCGCTTGTAATACAAAAAACTCGATTCCGATATAAAGAAATGTCATCTTTCCAATCAATCGTAACGGAAGAATGGATAGGAAGAATGTTAAACCAGCGATCATAACTAAAAGGAATCTAGTTTTAGCAGGTCTTTTCCAAGTAACCAGACTAATATAGTGTGTGTAGGTTAGTTTTTTTTTTTTTTTTTTTTTTTTTACGCTTGAAATTTCTAATTTAATTACTTTTTAATTCGTTCCAAGTAATCGACGGTATCAGATAACTAGAATGTATACATGTATATATAAGTACGATATAGTCATACAGTTTTTTTTTGTAGTGTACTTTACAATGAGTTGAATAGTTGGACCATATTTAGTATAAATTGTGTCTCGCCATTCAGAGATACTAATGTCATTAAATAAATCAAATCCATACGTAGATTTTGAGCTTATGTTTGTTCTCATTTTCATCCAAAAACTTCTATTCCATGACTTTACCGTAGCGTCCGTTTCAGGTTGCACTTCTAATGCATCCACACCGTACTGAGCAAACATGTTGAGGCGTACCCAGATAATACTAATACCGACCCAAGTACATATAAAGGCAAGTATCAGATCGTACCACCATAATATCACATAAAGCTATTTTATAAAAGAGTTACGATTTTTTTTTTTTTTTTTTTTTATGATGCAACTTACACTAGCGAGACCACCTGTCAATGCTTTATTTTCCCAACGATAAACAGACCTAATCTTTTTAGCAGGTTCTATAAATGGAACGAGCATTGGATAAAGTCTGTCCACATCTCGTTTGACTGTATTTAAAGAAAAAGGTTCTAAAGGTCTATCCACTTGATCATACGCAGCAGAAGCAACAAAATATTTTATCCACTAAAAATAATTATAATTAGTAAGTTGTAACTCATAAACAAGCGCTTTTTTTATTTTTATTTTACAGTTTCAATAAATTCAACCCAATGCGTGGTTACGATTGTATCACCTCTCTTCACTTGAAATTGTGATAATGTAGGTGGCACAAGATTATTGTTTTTACGCCTTCGAACCTCTTTTACATGTTTTTGCAAGTGTGCATAGTGCTCTCCCATTGTATCGTCGTTGGTCGTTAAATTGGTTGCGCTAGAAGTATGGCTCTTTTGAAGAACTCGTTTTTTCACTATTACTTCTCCAACTGACCTAGATCTGTCCGGTAGTGGAGGTGGCGTGTTTCTAGAGCTCAAACTAGTTTCTTCCATTAGTACGAAATTACAACTTTACTTTTTAAAAAAAAAGATGAATGGAAAAAAGAAGAAAAAAAAAAGGCGTTTTAAATATTACAATCTGTTTGTAAAATCCCTTTGGCGTAACTTTAAACAATTAAAGCAGCACATAAGCGCTGGGTAAATTTAGTGTCATCACTGGCACATTGTATATTTTTTCGGGGATAATCTTATATCCACTACAAAGAGCAAACAATAAAAAGAAATTGGCTTCATTTTTTTATTAAAAAAAAAGAGTACTTATTCATAATAGTCATCATCATCTTCTTCTTCGTACTCTACTTCATCCTCATCTTCTTCTTCTTCAATAATAGGTTTCTTCATCATCATCCTTTGAGGAATCGTTTGAGGTTGTGGTGGTTGTAGTTGGTGATGTTGTTGTAGCTGTTGTTGTAGAGGAGGTGCCATATTTCTTATCATAGGATTGTGATATTGAGGCATAGGTAACTTTCCACTCATATTTCGTCTATGAAATAAGTTTGGTAAAGCACCACCAGGACATTGTCTTTCGAGTTCCTTTTCAAATATTTTCTTTTAAAATAAAGAGTTTGAGTGTGTTTTTATAGTATTGTTTTCGATGTGTAAATAGTTTACCTGCATTTCATCAGCATCTTCATAAACATAAGAACCTTCTTCATTAAATGTACGAGCATTGTCAAACATTAAATTAAAGTCTTGTTCAAACTGAAGCACGGAATCATAATGATTTGAATGTATACGCTTTTTGATAATATTCATTGAGATTGGATTTTTAATCAATGTATAATATATAGGGTATTCTTTTTTACTGACAAGATCCATAAATAATTCACATCGTTGACGATAAATAATTTCATCTTGATCATCTTCTTCCTCAGCTTCTTCTTCAACAGTAGCTCCTTCTACTGCTTTATAACATGCATCAAATACTCGGGTTAATTGTTGACGAATTTCAGGTAATAAAATATCATAGTTTTTATTTCGCTTTCGACTTGACTATAGTATATATACATATAATAGGGTTAATTTATGTACGCATTTATATATATATCTTTAACCGTACCTCTTCGGGATTATTGACAGGACCTCTCTTTTTGGGTTGATTTGCTGGTGCGCCGCGTCTTCTAGATCGATTCATTTCAATCTCTGCCTCTTCTTCTTCTTTTTCAATAGCCTAATCAAACTCATTATAAATAAATTTCTTAAATAAAATAAAAATTCGACTTACATCCAACCATTCTTCTTCAGTTAAACCATCATCGTATCGAACTTCATCCCTTGCTCTACGGCCTCTACCAAAATCAATAACTGAATCTGGTTGAATCACCAATTGATTTTCTTGCGTAAGTATATCAGGTAATTCATCTTCTTGAATAAGTCTATCCAATCGCTTAGAATATCCTCTACGCCTATACATTTCATTCTCTGTTCTTTCACGTTCAAGGTCCATTCTTCTAAAGATTGATAATTCTTCATCTGATCGTTGCAACATTTCATTTAATTCTTCATCTTCATTTGCTTCTTCATCTGGCTCGTCTTCATCATCAACTTTATCTTCTAACAAAGTTCTCTACATACATTATAAGTACTCCCCTCCTCCTTTTTTTTTATTAGCGTCTACATATATTTACTTACTAAGAAAGCTTCACGATCTTCTTCTGTACTTCTATTATCGAATTTACCAGCTTGAATAACTTTACCATCAATATCCAACTTATAATTAGCTCTAGCCAAGATACTTTCTTCAATAGAATTAGAAGTAACCAATCGAAAGATACGAACTTCTTTGGTTTGGCCAATACGATGTGCACGATCTTGAGCTTGTAAATCTTGATGTGGGTTCCAATCCGAATCAAAGATAATAACTGTATCAGCAGTTTGTAAATTTAAACCGAGACCACCAGCACGCGTACTTAATAAAAAGATAAAGTAAGGTGAATCCGGTTGATTGAACAAATGTAACAGAGAAGAGCGATCATCAGATTTAGTTGAACCATCAAGTCTCAAGTAAGGGAAACTTCTCCAATTAAGATAATCTTCCATAATACTCATAATACGAGTCATTTGGAAAAAAATCAAGACACGATGACCTGTGTTGCGTAATTTAGGTAACATACGATCAAGTAATTCAAATTTACCACAACTTCTGTACAAGAGTTCATTTGATTTTCCACTAGGGTTTAAGGTAGTTTCTACACCTTCAAATACGAATGGATGATTACATACTTTACGAAGTTGCATAATGGTATTATTTAAACCCTTGGCGGAAGCAGCTCTAAAAAATAAAATAAAATAAAAATGAGATACTTTGAATATGATAACATATATATATATGTATGTAACTTACGAATCGTTGTTTATACAAAGTGAATTATTCTTTTTTAATTGTTGGTATATTTTTTGTTGTAAGGTAGATAATTTACATTTAACAACATGCTCTACTTTATCAGGTAATTCAGACTCGACATCCTTTTTCAATCTTCTTAATAAAAACGGACGAAGCACTTTATGTAACCGTTTAATAATCAGCAATTGTTCTTCTTCATTTAAATCCACTTTATCTTGTACACCTTGATTAGAAAAGGGAGTATTAAACCATTCTTCGAAACTCTTTACACTTTTGAAAATCTTTGGTAAAATAAAGTTCAGTAGTGCCCATAATTCTGGTAAATTATTTTGGAGTGGTGTACCGGTCAAGATTAATCGATAACGAGTCTTGTAAGATTGTCGAAGACAAACATTTAATTTGGAATTAGAGTTCTTCATACGATGTCCTTCATCCATAATTAAATGTAACCATTTAACTCGACTCAAGACTGCTCTGTCACGAATAATGTATTCAAATGTAGTTAATAGTACTTGGAAGTTTCCTGATCGAACCACACCTGCAAGATTACGACGAGCTAAAGGATTTCCTTTGTAAATAACCTTTGAAACAGAAGGTGCCCATTTATCAAATTCTAGCGTCCAATTTGTCAAAGTCGATAAAGGTACAATGATAAGGAAAGGTCCATTTTGTCTCTTCATTTCAATCAAATAAGTAATTAAACTAATGGTTTGAATAGTCTTTCCTAAACCCATTTCATCAGCCAAGATACCGTTAAGATTATTGTTGTATAAGGACACCATCCATTGTAACCCTTTCACTTGATAATCTTTCAATTTACCGCCAACCATAATATTGGGTTGGCAAACTTCTTCACGTACACGATGAGTAATATGATAGTAATCAGCAGAACTAACCGCTTGAGGGTCAGACTCCTAAAAAAAAAATAAAAAAAATCAACACGCTATGAATTATACACTTACATATATATATTTTCCTTACCTCATCATCTTCCATTTGAATATCAAGTTTACTACGCATATTTTTGCTATCATTTTGTTGATCCACAACCGATTTAGTAAGAGATTCCAGGAATTGACCAGTCTGCTTCAACAAGTGAGTTAAACGAGTATCCTTTGCTTCATCCAACAATTTCAAATATGCTTCTTCATCATCATTCTTTAAAGCCAATATACGTTCTTTAGCGATTCGTTCAACTCTCTTTTGTTCTTCCTTTTCGATATGATGATGATATTGAACAACTGTTCTACCAAGCTTACTTAATTTGCTTTCATTATTCTTATGATGAGCAACTAGATGTAAGCCATGTTCACAAATTTCATTCAAACGCTTTTGTTGTGCTTGACGTAACGTTTGGTCTCGGTTACTACGTTGTTGTCTCTCCATGGACTCAACATGACGAGACTCTTTTAACGTAATCTTTTTCATACGTCTGTAAGTTGTTCTGTCCAATGAAGTAGATAACACTGTAGACTTTGAAACGCCAGATACAAGTTCATTACGAAGCTAGAAACATATGTAATTAATAAAGTTGAATAATACAGATACATTTTTATTTATTTACCTTTTGTTGTTTTTCACGTAATTTTAAAGCTCTAACTTTAATAATTTGTTTGACATCATTATGATTAAGCTCTTCAATTTGATTTTGTATACGAGCCAAGATCCTTTCTTCTCGTTGTGATATAATATGACAAGTATCCAAGCCGACGGGGGTTAAACTAGGTACCAATAACCTCTGTTGTCTAGAGGAGTGTACATACGAACTAATTGGCTTTGGTAATAATTGATTGGGAAGAACATAGGCATTGTAAGCAGGTCTAGCAGGTATCTTTGTCTGTGGTATTGATCGTAAGGGTGACTGTGGCTTGGTAATTTTTTTAATAGTAGAAGTAGTTGCAGGTTTGACAGTAGGCGTAGTAGGAGATTCTGCAGATAAGCCGTTAAATGGAGCTAGAACTGCTTGTTGAAGGTTTAATGGTAATGGCGTATCTTTTGATAATAATTTATATGCCATAATTTGATATTTTAAAGCAGTTAACTGGTTTTGAGAAAAAACTGTATGACCTTTTATACGTACATTTATATGTTAGCTTTTTGTTGTCTTGCGAAAAAAAAAATTCTATTATAGGCTTTTTTTTCTTTTCTCTTTTTTTTTTTTTTACCTTCAGTAGCCTGTATTTTTACCCTTTGAAGTTGTTGCTGAGGAGGAGTAGCAGCAGCAACAGGAAGAGGAGGTTGCATAGACATGGCGTAACTGGGACGTCGATTACTTTGCATAAGTTTAAGTTGGTATGATATTTGAGCTAATTCAACATTGTTTTCTTCTGTTGCACCATGAGATTGAAGATAACTAGCACGCTACAAAATAAAAAGGTTAGTGTTTTGAATATTTTCGTGTTTTTTTCGAGTACCTGTAAAAGAACAGATATATTATCCTTGTTTCCAGGAACATGGTTATAACCAAGATTATGCTGTGAAATAGAACTCATTTATTTTTTGTGTATATTTTATTTCTGGTTATATTTTTTTTTTGTAAAAAAAACAAAACAAAAAGAGTTTTATATGAAACTGTTAAGTTTGGCTGTAACAACGAAAAGAAGATAAAAAAAAAAAGCGAGTGTTGTTATTTTTTTTTTTTTTTTTTTTTTTTTTTCGTAAGCATCATGTGATCTTTCTTAGGCGCACTGCATTTCTGCAGAAAAAAAAAGTTGTTTACATATAAATGTTTCTTTTCTTTTTCTATTATACTTTACTTTACTTTTTGGTAATTAAGATAAAAAAAAAAAAAAAAAAGAGAGATAGGGAAAAGGAGTTCTAAGAAAAGAGAGACAGAGAGACGCGCTTAAAGACCAGAACTAGAAACTAATGTCTTTGTTCTAGTAATTATAAACTACAAGAATGGCTAGTTCAAGTTCAGTAGCTGATGTTGACGGATGGATTACTCAACTTCAAGATTGTAAACAGCTTTCTGAAACCGATATTAGAAGACTATGTGAAAAGGTAAAAAAATATAAACTATAGTATGCTAGATTGAGGAGGATACTCAATCTGTTGTTGTTTTTTAAAGGCGCGTGAAATTCTTATTGAAGAATCTAATGTACAACCTGTGAAATGTCCTGTAACTGTTTGTGGTATGATGTATAAATAATACGTATATATATATATGTATATATGTATATATAAAAAAAGAAAAGAAAAAGCCCACTCAAAAAATAAAAAAATAGGTGATATTCACGGTCAGTTCCATGATTTACAAGAGCTCTTTAGAATAGGAGGAAATTCACCTGATACCAACTACTTATTTATGGGAGATTATGTCGATCGTGGATATTATTCAGTTGAAACTGTTACACTTTTAGTATCTCTTAAAGTTAGATATAAAGATCGTGTTACCATCCTTCGTGGTAACCATGAATCTCGTCAAATTACTCAAGTATATGGTTTTTATGATGAATGTTTGAGAAAGTACGGCAATGCAAATGTTTGGAAGATGTTTACAGATTTGTTTGACTTTTTGCCTTTGACAGCTTTGATTGAAGATCAGGTAATAATTTATATAAGCTAAGTGAGGTTTATAAACATATTTTACTTACAAATACATACATTAGATTTTTTGTTTACACGGTGGTTTATCACCTTCTATTGATACTCTTGATCAAATTCGTTCTTTAGATAGATTCCAGGAAGTTCCCCATGAAGGTCCAATGTGTGATCTTTTATGGTCTGATCCTGATGAAAGAAGTGGTTGGGGTATATCTCCTCGTGGAGCTGGTTATACATTTGGTCAAGATATTTCAGAAACTTTTAATCATAACAATGGCTTGACATTAGTTGCTAGAGCTCATCAACTGGTGATGGAGGTACGAGAAAAAAAAAAGACAACCTAACTATTATGTGCTAATATATATATTTTTAGGGTTATAACTGGTGTCACGATCGTAACGTGGTAACAATTTTCAGTGCTCCTAATTACTGCTACCGTTGTGGTAACCAAGCTGCCATTATGGAGATTGATGAACACATGAGATATACATTGTAAGTTTTTTTTTCTTGATGTAACATACTATTAATGATATTAATCTTTTTTTGTATAGTTTGCAATTCGATCCTGCTCCCAGAAAAGGCGAGCCTCATGTTACTCGCCGTACACCAGACTATTTCTTGTAATAAAATTTATAATAAGCGCGCATGTGTAACTTTAATTTCGCTTATATTTTGTACTTCAGATTTTCCTTTCGGGAGATCACTTGTAACCAACCAGGAGGAGAGGTTGATGTTTTAATTTTAAAAATATTTATATTTTCCAGTTTTAACAATATACAGACATATGTCTATAGTTGAATGTACGCTTTGATTTTAATAGCTAGATCAATTTTTTTTAAAAAAGAATCCCTTTCTCCTCAAGGTGGAAAGACTACGCGATTATATACACAAGTGGAGTTTTTATAAATTAAAAGATGTAACGAATGCGGTAAATATATACACATATATATGTAGTTGAAAGATATGGCAGAAACTTAAATAACTAGTTATTCGGATCAATTATTGTAACTAGACCTAGATATTTGATCGCGATCAGTTTTAGTAACATATCTATGAGAAAAATTGATATGTAACACCATCAATTATAGTAAATAAAATGCTTCACAAAATAACAAAGATACCTTTGTTTCGAAGTGAGGTCTTTTTTTTTTTTTTTTTTTTTTTTTTTTTTTTTTTTTTTTTTTTTTTTTTTTTTTACAGATCTTTCATGTATAAGATTACCTAACAACAGATAAATTCATTAACTTAATACTTTTCCCCCTAGGGGAATTGCAGCCCCATAATACAAAATAGTAGGTCTGATGCTTATATTTTTTCAATACCGTGACTCGGGTTAAAAGAAGAAAACATGCAACTTATTCTCTTTCTTTTTTTCTTTTACTTTTTTTTTTCTTTAAACTATTAAAAGCGATCAAGTATTCAAGAATGGATCAATATAGCGATCCCCGTAAGTAAAAAAAAAAAAAAGAAACTGGGAACTGCTAAAAATTATTATAAACTTATATAAATTCTTGTTTAAAGAGGATGGTCAGTTAACACCAATGGAACTCGATAGGGCTTCATCCGCGCCTACTTCGGTAAAACCTCAATAAAAAGAAAACGAAAGATGCCGGAAATTAATCCTTCCCTCTCCCCCCCCCCTTTTTTTTTTTTGACATTAGTGGATCAATTGGTTCTGTTCCAGTAAAAAACATAAATATTATACTGAAGTCGAAGAACGTTTTATAGAGGATCCGTTTAACCTTATTGGCTTAAGTTCTCATATACAATTATATAAAGAGACATTAGAGATCATTTTAGATCTTGAGCCAGTAGATGCAATGTACAATCGTGTACCCGACTTGAGTTTACTTGAACCATCTGCTGAACTTTTATATGGGTTAATTCATCAAAGGTACATACTTACAAAACAAGGCATGTTTCAAATGGTAAGTTTTTTTTTTTTTTTTTTTTTGAGTAAAATAAAAAGTATGAATATATGTAGTATATAAGAGAGAAAGAAGAAGAAAAAGTTACCAAAAAAAAGTTTTATTGTTAGTATGGAAAATATGAAGCTGGTCATTTTGGAAAATGTCCTAGATTTTATTGCAACGATAGTCACTTGCTGCCATGCGGTCAGCATGATTTACCCAAAAATGGTTCTGTTCGTTTATTTTGTCCTAATTGTATGGACCTCTATATCCCACCTAATCCAAAGCACCAAGATATTGACGGTAACTTATAAACAAAATAAGAAAAAAAAAATAGTATCTAATAATACTACATCACTTAGGTTCTCATTTCGGTACAACATTTCCTCATTTATTTTTACAGACATTTCCTGATATTGCTAAAAAGGTAGACCCCATAACCTATACTGCAAGGTTATTTGGGTTCCGTATCCACAGTTCTTCATTATCCGGACCACGTATGCAATGGTTAAGAACAATGCCAAATACTGAGCAAGATAATGATACACGAAAAGAGAAAATTGATCCACTATTAACATTTTAACAAGAAAAAAAAAAAAACCTCTCTCCCCTCTTTTCTATTATTATTATTATTATTCTTTATTATTAGCTAATAACCTTAGTTTATCTAATTCAGATTGCATACTTTCGATTTTTTCGTCCTTGAGTTTTCCATCGCTTTTTAATTTAACGATATATTCATAAGAGTGTTGTAATAATAATACTTTACTCATCAATTTTACTTCTTTTTCCTTTTCATCTCGGATAGCTTCTTCTGATCTCTTCTTTTCTTCATTTTCAAAAGAAACTGTATCCATAATCAGAACATCCGTAATTTCCTTACGAAGCGAATCAAAACTTTGTTTTAAAGTATCTCTTCTCCGTTGCTCGGCAACTTTATGTGCTGAACGACGATTCTCTATTGTGGGCATAAAAACTGATTTATTGTTATCTGGTGGTAAAAATGGTGAGATGAGTGGCTTTAATGTTCGCGGTGAAGATGCAATAGCGACCGGTGAAGATGGTGCTAGTTTCCTCTTCTTGGCGGCTGTTGTAGTGGTGCTTTCGTTGACGGATGTATATACAGTAGGTGGTAATGAGAACATGATATCGATCATTTCATTATTTATAGTAGAGTTGGTAAATGTATTATTGATATGAGTAGTAGTGGTAGTAGTAGTAGGTATTTGACGTTGGTGAGTCATTTTCATAAGAGATGCGGGTGTAGCGGGTGTAGTTGGTAAAGTATTATTGTTATTGTTATTAATAGGTCGGTTTTGAGGAGCATGGAGTTGTGGACTAGCAAGTGCTATCTTTTGCCTTAAGCTAGGTCTTTTCTTGGCATTAAATGGTAAAGGAGATGGAGGTGCCTGGAATCTATTGGAAAATGAAGCTAGAGGGCTTTTACGGTAAGCTACAGGAGAAGTAGGAGGCTTGTTTAATTGATCTCGTAATAGTTGTTGTTTAGCTTCTATTTGAGCTAGTTGTTGCGAAAGTAAAGTCGCATTTTGAAGGTTTAAAGTAGATGTAGTTGGTGAGTTATCATTTAGACTATTGTTTGTACTGGGAGGTAAGGCAGGAGAACTTAGAGGTGTAAAATATTGATCAGAAGGTGGGTCCAAGAATTCATAGATTTCGGTATAGTTGGGTGTTATGGCCGGGGACATCAGAGGTGTTAGAAACTCCTATTAAAACCGAAGAAAAGCAAAATGGTTATTTTATCCATTTTTGGGCTGTTAAAAAAAAAGGGTAAATTTTTACCTCCAGTTCTTCTTGAAGTGGATGGGTCGAAGGTGTACAGTAATTAGGAGTGGGTAAAGGGGTCGATAAAGAGTTTTGTGGAAGGAAAGATGCATCTAATGGTGATACGTGATTAACGTTGTTATAATCATACATATTATTAGAGGACAAGGACATGACTCCGAAACTGATATTATCTTGCTGATTTAAGTTGGATAAAAACGTGTTTGAGATATCTTGTTCCGAGTTATTTCCTTCATTTTCAGGTAAAGGAAAGGATAGTAAATCAAAGTTTGTTTGATTTAACATGGCTCAATTATATAATATTAAGGAAAAGAAGAAGGATGGGAAAATAAGAGAAAAATATATATTTTTTTTATATGATTGATTTTTTTTTTAAGGTTTGGAGGGCGAAAGAGTACCAAATGTTAGATATTATGCGTTATATTATTGATTGGTGGACGGGGTATTTTATTTATTTAAGCAGAAAATATACTATAAAAAAAAGTTTTTTTTTTAGAAAGTTTTTCCATTTGCGTTAGATGAGGACTGTCTATCTGCTTGTCTTTTTACAAGATAATTTAACTTGTCCATAACTTCTTCTAATTTAGTTTTGCGTTCCTGTAACTCGAGATGTTTTTGAATAGGTGGATTTTCTCTAGCAAATTGTTGTATTTGTTTACGATCCATTTCATAAACTAGACGATTATCAACCTCGCGAGGGAACTGAAAGAAAAACTCATTTAATAACTCCACTTGTATAAACATAACGGCCTTATAATAAAAATAAAATAAAATTAGTGATCAAGTAAGACAAAAGATAACTTATCTAATATAAGGTAATATTACCGTATAAGTTAGTTTTTCAGCAATAACATTCAAGAATGCTTCTGGACAGTATTGCTTATTTTCAGACGATTTACACTGTCTACTCTTCAAAGCAGCAATTCTATACTTTAAAATCATGGCACGATCTCTTAAATAAATGGCATCTTTTGCTTTTTCTAATAATTTAGGGTTATAGAAAGATTTTACTACTTCTTCTTCTTCTTCTTCGTCTTCTTGTTGGTGGGAAGATTGTCTATTATTATTATTGTTAAAATCTAAGCTTTGACTCTTTTCTTGTCGTCGAGCCTCTTCTCGTTGTGAATCTAGAAGGTAATTGATGGCGCTCTTTAATTTTTTCTTTCCGACAGAGTTTTTGATGGAAGCAGCCATTTCATCGCACATTTCAAGTTCTTTCTCCAATAAGGTGACAGATCTTTTCACGCCTTCATTCCATTCGGTATCATTAATCTCTACCTGAATTAAAAAAAAGAAAAAAAAGTTAGTACTACCATTCTTAAAATAAAATAAAATAGAAAAGTTACCTCAAATTTATAAGGCTTGATAGTATTTTCGACTTGGTCACTGGTAGCTAAAAATTTTGTTCTCAGAATTTCACTTGTAAAACTCATTATCTGTTGACGAGTGTCAGGGTGATAACTAAATGATTCGGCATTTGCCAATCTCTCCATATTACTCATAAGAACGTCAACAACTAACTGTGTAGTAGATCTACCGATACCACTTTTAGTTAAAGCAGCAGAAGCAAAGTCTACCTTATATAACCAATAAATATCTTCAGGGGTTGCCTTAGGCAATTCGGCAATTTTCTCGTCACACCAATATTGTTCAGCACAGATATCAAGTACTTTCTGTTCCAGCATTGTGCGCACTTCATGACGGACTTGAGGTTTACCGAAATTATTAGCAAAATCTTTAAAATCATGTTTGAGACAGTCCATGGTTTCCGCAACATAAGATTCGGCCGTCACTTTTCTGTCGTTATACTGAACTTTAAATTGATAACGTGATTCTTCAAGTTCACGTTGAACTGCGTCTACGATACTGTACAAAGATCTGCCCATACTTTGTTCCAAAACGTTCATGAGTGTATGTCTCAAGGTAGATGTACCTACTTGAATATCTCGTTGATTGAAAATAAGATGAGATCTAAAATAAGCTTCTTCTGTTTTAATTAGTGCATGGGTCATATTTCCATTCGAAGCATTTTCGGGTGCTTTACAGACAACTCCAATATAGCCGAGGTGTAATGGATAATCTGTGTTACGAAGAATAGCGGCACCTGCTTGAGGTGACACAAGATCCATTTTAGTAATAACACCAATAGTACGAAGTCCAAGCGGGTCCCATTTTCTACTGGCCTTGAGTGCAGGAGAATTTGCTAAATCAACATTTGCACTACAAACAGCTAAAATAATATTGGGTCCACGAATATATTTTTCACATAAATCTTCAATCTTGTTCTTTAATGATTCTGGTTGATTACGATTAGAGATTTGAATATAACCTGGTAAATCGATTAAAGTAAGGTCGGGGACATTAGGCGAGTAAATGCGAAGTTCAATAGGTTTATCAGAAACACATTCAGATTCAGATACTGCCAAATTCATATCAATAAGCGTCTTTTGAACCTTTTTGAAATCAAATATTTTTCCCAATCCGAGTTGAGGGAATTCACCGTATTCTTCATCATTGTTAGGAGTATGAATCAATGTTAATTCAATAGGCCTTCTTGTGACCATATTACTTCCTCTGTTTAAATAATATCAACTTACTGCTTGAAAATTTCATTTCATAAATTAAAAAAAAAAAAAAAAAAAAACTTACTTTGGAAGAAATTCATGACCAACAATAGCTTCTAATACTGAACTTTTACCCGAACTTTGGGATCCAATAACAACAATACTAGGCAACCTTAATGTTTCATTGTGATCGATTGACATTAAAATACTACGAATTTCAATCAATTTTTTGGTCAACATCATTAACTGTTCGTCCTGCACAGAAATTCCATATTCATTCTTCTTCTTCTTCTTGTTTCTCTTTTCTCTCTCTTTTCTTTCGATTTCTTCCTCGTCTTCCTCCTCCTCTTCTTCTTCTTCATTCAAATACATGGCCATACCAGCAGCCGTTGCAGCAGCAGCTGCGGCGGCTGCTTCGTCTCCATCACCGTTGTTGTTACCATTACCATTACCATTACCATTACCATTACCATTACTATTACTACCTTTACTTTCTTCTTTAGGTACCTCTGATAATTTATGATTAACAACTTTTGGTTCTTCGACAGTTTTCGATTTAGTCAACAGGTTTCGAACAGATTCTGGAAGTCGAATACGAATTTCAGGTATCGATATATCTACACCTTCTACTGCAGCTTGTGCTTTTGCAAAAAAAGAATCTATACTATCCTTTCCTTCCTTCATAAACCCATTACTTTTATCAACGATATCTAGAATTATCCATTAAAAATTACGTAAAAAAAAGAAAAAAAAAATAGAAAAAAAAAACTTTACCTTGTAATTTATTAGTAGCAAGGGTTGTACCTGTAACTGCTGTGGTTGCAATGATTGCAGGAACTCGAACTGTTTTTAAAGCCATTCTTGGAATAGTCCAAATATTAATAGCTCTTACTTGGGTTTGTAAAACAAGAGGTGCGGCATGGTAAGTACGTACTCGACCTCCATGATGTAAAAGTGGTGGAGGTTTATAAAACCCAGACAAGTCTCGCAATTGTCGAAAAGGTACTCTTGCCCGAGATGTTGTCTTGGGATGAAGTACGCTTGTTATCGCTTTACTCTGTCGAAGGATATTCGTAATCATATTAGTACGAATAAAAACGATAAATAAAAAAATAAAGTGAGATAATATCAACTTGCGTTTTTTTTTTTTTTTGTAGCAGTGTTTTGTACCTGGTAGAACAGTCACTTTTTTTTTTTTTTTTTTTTTTCGTGCTTTCAAACTAAAAAAGAGCTTTATGGCAAACCAAGGCAAACATTTTTTTTATAAATTTACTTTTTATTACAATATAAAAAAAAATCTAACTACCAGTTATGAGCTCCCAAATGATATCGGCACCTACGTCCAATACCTTGGTTCACCGTCAGAAATAGAATAATTCACGCATAAAGATGTGTTATGCATTTTTTTTTAAAATAGTAAAAAAAAAAAGTAAAATAGCTTAGAAGAGACGGTAAGCCTTACCCATGGAAGACTTCAAGTACAAGGACTTGACGTTTTGCCAATGCTTCTTCAACAAGGAAACGAGGAAGTTAACAGACAACATGATGTTGGCAATCAATTGATCTTCAGTCATACCGACGTGACCAACAGCAACACCAAGACAAAGAACCTTCTTCAATTGGAACTTGATAGTAGCACGGAGTTCATTGGCCTTATCAATCAAGGAGTCGTTGTGAGAGACTGGAGTAGGGAACTTACCGACCTTATGAAGACCAGGACCCAAAAGACGAGGAATTTGCTTAATAAGAGCTTCGGAAGCTAAGAAAGCATCATACTTCTTGGCAAGCTTCTTAATAAGCTTCTTGTTCTTGTTAAGCTTCTTAAGATCTTCAACAGATTGGAATTCCATACCGGCACCCTTAGCTTGATCACAATGGAAAGCATCACCAAGGATACAGACGGACATGTTGGGACGAGCAATGTTGGGAAGCTTGATGGTACCAGAGAAACGCTTATCACGTTGAGGATCGTAGTTCTTCAAACCAACTTGAAGTTCAACAGTTTCGACGAACTTTCTTTGCTTTTGCTTGGAAGCTTCTTGAATTTGGACGACAACGTCTCTGACGGCAGCGGCGCTAACTTTGCTGTAAAAGAAATATATAAAGTCAGTTTAAGGTACAATACAGGACCGCTGTGTACATATACACTCATACCGTTTACATCGTGCATATGTAGACGGATGGGTCTATATCTTCCCTGGATGGATGATATAATGTGAACTTACCTCATGTTAAACACAGATAGAAAAGAGAAGGAAGAAAATGTTTACGTCCTTTTAGAACTGTTTATAAGCTAGTAAATAAAAGTATAAATGATTGGTTAGACATGTTACACTGCTAGTTCCAGTCCGGACTATGTACTGTTATGTTTTGTAGTGGTTTTTCCAACCTTATTTAAGAAAAAGGAGGTTCCGGTTACTATCACATACTGTCTATCAATCATTTGCTTAAGAAAAAAGAAGTTGAAAAAAAAAAGTCAAAGCAGCGACAACGACTCTAAGTATTGTGAATAGTTTTTTTTTCCTCAAAATGATACCAAGTTATTGCAAAATGCTTTTTATTACTTGATTATTTATAAGTCTTCTTGTGTTATATTTAGTTACCACTGTCCTTTTTTTTTTAAAAAAAAAGAAAAAAGTGTGTAAAGTGAATACTGAAAGATCAAATTGTCGTCGATAGAAAGCCTTATTTATGCACGTCCTGAGATTGGCAACTTTTTAAAGTCCTGTTACAAAATTGCATATCAAATTGGATCCCCTGCTCCGCTAATTGAGAATAGCGACCATAAGCTAAAAAAAAAAAAATTAGGTCGACTCCAATGTATACAATTTAATTGATATATATATATACATATTAAAAGAAGAGCATCGAATATTTAGCACATTTCTTTTTTCTCATGTAACGCGTACCCAATGTCAATAGTAAATGATGGTCATAAATTCTTTTTTGTAAAAAATTATCTGTCGAAAGGCAATTACGCAAACACAATAGTTTATCAAAAAGTGATCTACCCGCCATATCTCGGGTTTATCGTTTAGAACCAATAAAATAGTATGATTATGATACTATAGATAGTATCAGTGAATAAAACGTGCTATTTATCTTAAAAACCACGTGTAAAATAAGTTTAATAGTTGGACTTTTTTTTTTAAAAAAAATAAATAATAATCACCTATTTTGACCTGGTAACAACATGTTTATTCTATCGAAAATATACATAGTAGTTCTTTGAAAAATAACCGTACGCTTTGTTTTCTTTTTCGATGAAACATTGAAGTAAATACTAAAACTATTATTAATACAATAACAAAAATATTCGTCACATGGCGCGTATATAAAAATCAAGTTCTTTAACTCTACCTGTTCTACTCATACTATGAACTTCAAAGGTTCTTATGGGTGGGCTTAAAGTAATTAAGTATACAGAGTATGGCTGTTTCGTGTCTATTTCGGGGTATATTCTATTGTAATTTCCAGTCATACAAAAGAAAAAGAAAAGCGATCGTATCCGATCCTATCATTTGATTTTATAGGTTAAGTATGCTCTCTTTGACAGTCTTTAATTTACATTATTTGATAAAAAGAGAGTTTAGGAAACCAATACAATCTAAAAATGATGATCCGATTATTTTTATAAACTAGTTATCTATGTTTATATGGTAGTCAATACCAATCAGCTGATGATCGAAATAAATTATTACTAGCGATATAATCTCCCCCGCTTTTTTTTTTAGTTACTCGTCAAACCTTCAATTAACACGAAAATAACCGAAGAAGGAATACAATGGAAATAATAAAAACACTCCTCTTTAAAAACCCAACTACACGAGAGTGTTTCCATACGCAGGGATATTTATTGAAGCAGAGAGTGTTTATTATGTACCACATTCACGTCTTAATCCGATGTAGTACAATACATATATGTTTACAAGATAAAAAAAAAAGATAGCTCTCCAAACTAAAGAAATAATATATTCGATAATTGACATTTGAGTACAAAGAAATAAAATACGTGTTAAAAGCTAGTTTTTGTTTTTATTTTGCGCACTAAAAAGAAAAGGAATCTAGATAAAATTATTATGCGATCCATCTACATATTCTATAAATTTTGAGTTTTTCAGCGGAGGCAGTATCCACACTTAGGTCAATTGTTACAGGACCATTATTCGGAAAGTGGGTATCTCTAATCTAGGTACAATTAATGAATGTTTGAAACATAGTATGATATTACCTCTAAACGAGACACACCTATTGAACGAGCTTCTTCCAAATACTGTTGGTTAATGCGATCAAATGGAATTAAAAATGTTCCTGAAATAATCATCCAAGTTATTGGCATAATTAGGTATATATAAAAGCGATTAAAAAAGGGGAAGAGAGAGAGAGAAAGAGAGAGAGAGAAGTGAAGTAGGCTTATATATTTTTTGGGGGGGGGGGTTATCAATTTATTGGTGATTGGGTAATTGTACTTTTCTCCTTTTCTGTTCAAATATTACAAATAAATTTTATTGTTATTTTGACATGCAAGCCAACTACTAAAAAAAAAATATTGATATATTTATATATCATTAAACATATTTTTAGGCGGAGTAGGAGAAGGACGACTACTACCATCAAACCTAGCAAAAGGAGAAGCGTTACTATTATGATTCGTTTGACGATTAATGCCAGAGGAAGCCATCAGAAAAGGATTTGGGGAACTAGCTCTCGATGAATTATTACTATTATTATTTGTATCTTGTTCAAGTCTAGTATTTTTATAAGGACGATGATTATCATTTGTTACAGTACCGGCAGAAGGACGTCCAAGCACGCGCCCGATACTACTATTATTGTTTGTGGATTGTGGTTCCGTTAATTGAGGTGATGATGTATTATTATCGGAATTACTCTTTGAAGAACCAAACAATCCCCCTAATTTGTGTTTCACTGTATCACCAAATGAAGTTTTTAATTTCATAGAATCTAGATCATTATGACTTTCATTAACTGAAGACCCAGAAGAAGAAGGTGAGTTATCTTGGTAACGCTGTGGTTGATTAGATCTACCAGATAAAATTTCATCTACTCTTCTGTCACGTTCAGTTCGTAACGTATCGGGTGGACTTGCACGATGATATTTTTTATTCGTATATTCCTATTTTATAAACTCATGTGAATATCAGTGCACATCAGTAATATCCCTGTTACTTTTTTTTTTACCCTATTTCGTGCTGTATGTGTAATCACTCGCGAACTTGGATTGATTTCACGTTCTCTGGCTCGGCGCTCTATACATATATATATATATATATATATATTACGGTAATAATAAGCATTCGACCAATTTTCTTCTTTTTTTCTATGTCTTACCTTCTTGTATAAGCTTGGCCCCTTCTTCATAATCTTCATCTAATAATCCACTGGTGCCAGCTTCAGTATCGTCTCTATTATTCAAATTATCATCGTCACTGCCTTCATAAGGACTTTTAATACCACAAAACCCTAGGCAACGACCTTGAACATTAAATAACAATGAAAGCGAAGGAATTAAAATAATAATAGGAAACCAATCTGCGAATGCACCTAAAAATTTGATAAGATCTGCTTTGCCCATAAACTAATAAAAAAATATACGTTAGTCAATCAATCGCACAAAAAAAAAAGAACACTTACAGTAGTGAAAACGGCTTTGCTGACACCTGGTGCATCTACAGCTAGATTAATATAATTGTAACATAATGGCGCCCTATTATTTTGAGTTTAATTTAACTAAACATCGATACAAATATATTACAATTACTTACATCATTTTACACATATAACCTGTAAACCATAATAAACTATTTTCGTCAGTATGATGATTTGGTATAAGTAAATACAGATTAAAAAATCTAATTTTAAACAAGGACGAGTAAACACAGATACACATGTAAAGAAGAGTCAAGAAGGCCATGATCTAAAAGACAGCAACAGAAGGTTAGACAAGATCATGTATTTCCATCATAATGAACTTACTTCTAAAGCGGCGTAATTGGTTCCACATGCGTTCAAGGCATAGTATGCAATGGATATAATAGCTGGTTTTCTAACATTGAATACTAATTCTGACCAGATAATACATACACTTATACAAGAGAAAATAATCGCCAAAAGTTTATATAAATTTGGTGAAATACGTAAAACCCACCACCATTCCATTGTCAACATAAACTTTGTCCATCTTGTTTCTTCATTATTATATCTCAAAGTCGAAAAAAATTTACTATTGATACCATTAAACAATTAGCACAAATTGACATCGCAAAAAAAAAAAAAAAAAAAAAAAAAAAAAAAAAAAAAAAAGTACTTTTTTTTTTCTTACCGGTTACTTTTATCCTTATTACTGATGATATCTTGAAGATAGAATGCTTCATCAAGTAAATTGTTCCATAGTCTAAATTCTAGGTATTGAGCTATTGTTCGTTTATGCAAGAATATAAACTTACGCTTTTTTTCTATCTCTTATACGAATAGCCAATACCATTCTTCTCGAAATTTTGACTAAATAATCTTCAGTAAGTTCTGCAGGGATATTAATCGAATTATCTCTTTCAGAAAAGGCTTCGTGAAGCACAAAAGGAAATCTTCGAACCATTGTATTGATACAATATCTAATTTCTGGTATCTCTATCATTGTTCGTCTAGATATAGCGTTCATAGTCTATAAACAAGTTGGAATTAACAATATGATGAATAAGTTTTTTTTTTAGCATTTACTTTAGATAATTCGTTAAATTCAAGTTCACTATCCAAACATTCTTCTTTCAATTTAGTAGCATTTGCATAATGTTGATGTAAGTGACGATCATAACTTCCAGAATACCATAAACTACGAGGTACAGATACCAAACCGTAACCCATAAACACAATTACTAAAAATAATCCCCAACTATTTGCTGCTGCCATTACATAACTTTGAATTCCTTCCCTATATGTAGTTTGCATAAATCAATAGACTAGCAAGAATGATATAATTTTTTTTTTTTTTTTTGTACCTAGTTGTTAATCCACTCCCAAAAACTAAGTATACCAATCCAATAGTTCCAACCACAACATAAATAGAATAAAATCGAACGTTCACTTTAACAGCTGACTTTAACCGCTTTATAATTGTAAAGTCGCCTGTATTGACATAAGCTTGCATCATTGGAATCATTAACCTACACTTCAATGTTAATACCTAAAACCATAAAATAAAACATTCGTAATCTTACCAAGTCAAACAGAACGAAGTCCAATAAATAACTCTCCAAGCAACAAATAAGAAGGATTGCGAAACATAAGCAAACGGTACTCTACCCTTTTTATCATCATGAACAGTCTAAATAAACAAATGAATACAAATGAACAATAAATTAATATTTATTTACTTACGGATGCCAAATCAAGTGGTAATAAAAATACAATCCAGAAAGGAAAAAACCATCCAATAGTACAAACGACAGTAACGTACCAAGCTTGTCTTTTTATGTTGCCAAATCTTGATAGTGTAAATATAACAATAACAAACAATAGACTGGTAGCAACTATTAAAGGGGCCCAATCACTCTTATGAATTAAGACGGGCTCATTCGGTAAAGGGGCCGTATCTGGTGGTGGTATATTAGGTATATTTTCGTCCATTACTTTATATATAAGAAAGAAAGAAAGAAAAAGAGGTCTAAAATGAAAATAAAGATAAAAAAATCCGCGGCCATAAATGTAGCCTCATTGCGGGGTGGTGAGGCGGTCACTAGCACATGTAGCTATTTTAAAACAGGTTTGTTTCTTATTCTTACCTGTCTTTGCTATTAGTCTACACGTCTTATCCAGCGCTTGCCAGATTTAACTCACGCAACTATTCCGTATATATTACTTATACTTGCCAAACGACAATTACAGATGCTGTTAAAAAAGCTAACTGTCATGAGAGGTATCTTTATTTAATTACTACTTTTTTATATTCAAATTATCATCTTTTTTTTTTTTACTATACTCTTTATTTTACAGTTAAATCTGATTTTTTCCTAACAGCTCATATGTGCAATACTTTCTCAATGTTACATTTAATTGTATCGTTGTCTTATTACTTTGATCATAGTATTTGTATCTACCCCTATTTTTAAACTCAAACAAAAAAAATATCTTTTACCATTTAGACATCTAATGTTATACTATACAACATTGTCCTTATACTATCATACTATATACCTTAGTGAGGCCTGAAAATCTAATCGACAAAAGTTTCCAGTCTTGCATATTCCTTTTCTTATTGAAAACAAAATGATGTCTAGTATTACAATTTAGGATAATTAGGTAACAAAGAAAAAACTTTATTTTTGCGTACTGTGACAGTAACGTATATTTTTATTAACATTTTATTCAATAATTAATGTTCTTTCTTTTTTGAAATTAGTAACTATGGACACTGGTATAAACACTTTTGTTTAAAACGATAGTTGTCTCCCTTTTTTTTTATATCACTACTTCAATTACACTAGAAAGGTTTTTTTTTAATTATTTGCATTAATTTTATTTAGTAATCTACAGTTTTTAGCATTTTTTTATTTGCTATTATTATTTTAGGATCACTTCTTGGTAACTGGAAAAATATTTATATCGTCGCTTATACCAGGTTGAGCAGTATTAACTACTTATGGTTTCAACTCGTAATGATGAGTAAAATTGCCTTATTTGTAATTTTTTTTTTTTAAAAAAAAAGATGCATTACCATGGTCACGGTTATCATTTTAAATAGAGAGTATATAAATGATGCCAAAACGTTTTTTTTTCTCTTACCTTTCTTCATTATACATTTTTTAAAAAGTAATAGTTTAAAATGACAGCTATTCCTGATACAATGCACGGTGTTCAACTCGTAAAATATGGCTCGTTTGAAGAAGCTCTTGTATACAATGAAGAAATACCTATACCTAAAATTAAATCAAAGACACAAGTATTGGTTAGAATTAAAGCAGCTAGTGTTAATCCAATCGAAGCAAAAGTAGCTTCTGGAAACATGAAACTAGGTACCTTTGCGGTTGGTCTTCCCTCTATTCTCGGTGCTGATTTTTCTGGTGTTATTATCGCTAAGGGTGATAAAGTGACTGATTTCGAAGTAGGGGACGAAGTGTTTGGTTCACAAGAACTTCCTTTTGGCATGAATGGTGTATATGCGCAATACACCACAGTTGAAACAACTGGTGCATCTATCGCAAAGAAGCCTAAAGAACTTTCATTTGAACAAGCCGCTTCAGCTGGTATTGCTGTTCTTACTGCTTATCAAGCCATTGTAAATTATGGTCGTATCACTAAAAATAATTCTAAAGAAAAGAGAAACATTCTCGTGGTAGGTGCATCAGGCGGTGTTGGTAGCTATGGTATTCAAGTAGCCAAAGCAATCAATACGGAAAATAATGTAATCGGTATTTGCAGTGCAAAGAATGTCGAGTTTGTAGAGTCGTTAGGTGCAGATAGGGTGATTAATTACAGAGATGAAGAAAGTTACAAATCATTTCTCGATGAAAAGATCCCGTTTGATATTATTTTTGATTGCGTTGGTGGTGATGAATATTACAAGCAATTGGATCCATTATTAACTAAAAAGGGTGTTTATTCTACTGCAGTTGGGCCTGTGGCACATGCTGGTTCTTCTTATCTTGGTGTCGTTGATGTTTTCTCGTTAGTCGGAAATATTGTCTATAAAAAATTATTCGGTTGCCATCGTTATGCCATGGTCACTGAACTTCCTCATAACGAATTTAGAACTAAAATCGCACCACTTTTCGACAACCATAAAATTCATGGAACCGTTTATGACGACGATAATATTTTTCCTTTAAGAGAAATTAGTAAAGCATTTGAAAAGATTTGGTCCCATCGTGCAGTTGGAAAAATTGTAATTTCAATTGATTAAAAAAATAAAATAAAATAAAAAAATTTATTGGATTTTAGCTGATTTCTTTGTGGTAGTAGGATTAGTGGTACGAGTAGGTACTACTACATTTAAATACTTGTTGATACGAATATATGAATCAATAATCATGATAAGTGGTAAAACGAAATAAGGTCCATAGAAACCACATAATACCAATCTTTCTGTTTGATCAAGGTCATATTTAGGATTAAATAAAACCTCGACAATAGTAGGTAAAACTGTTGTAGCAACATGAGCACCGTAAACTATAGAAAAAATTTATACCGTGTTAAACTTGAACATTCGAGGTAATAATATCTGACTTACTGGCAAGAGGAAGACGGATGTACTTGCAATCTATTTGAATTAATTTGTAAGTATGGTAGTACAAACTTTTTTCTTCTCTTTTACCTTTAAGAAGACCAACACAAGCGATGAAGAAGAAAGGCAATTGCACGACTAATTCGCAACAGATAAAAGACGCGAACCAATAAAGAGCTGTAGGACTACCCATAAAAGGGTCTTTGAAGGTGTTAATATAAAAGTCCAAAGCATCAGACAAAGCAGTAGGAACCCAGTGAGGAGGATAGAATAGTTGAAAATCAATACCCAAAGTGACTGGGATGTGCGTAGCGAAATAGACAAAGTAGATTAGATCCAAAGGACGGGAAAAAATACTCTTCTTTTCTGCCATTTTTCTTTGAAATATTTTAGAAAGAACAGAAAAAAAGAAGAAGTGTATTTTGCAAGTGTCCTTAAAGTATTAGTTCATAACAGTCACATTTCGTACAGCGACAGAACGTCTTTTCAGCAAGTGTTCTTTGCCAGGAGATACTCATATTTGTAAAGAGTATTTTAGGTAGGTACGAAATTAACGTCGAGGCTAGGTAAATTTTACATTTAATTGTTTGCTGTTATTTAAAGTTATAAAGCGAGGATCTACTAACCTAAAAATCCCTTACCAAAAAGCTTATTTATCCTTATTTTATGGTTTTTATTTTTATTTATTGATTAAATCTTTTATTATTATACATATATTCACAAACCTAATTTAAGGTTTGATAACAACCTTTAAACCAGTACCAGCCAAGAAAACCTTCCAGGCATCATCAAACTCGCTCAATTTGAAAGTATGAGAGACCAAAGCACTCCAGTTGACCTTATTCTCCGCCAAAACCTTGACAGCACGTTCAATACCATAAGGATTAGTATAGGTAGAAGTGATGGTTAATTCTTTTCTGTAAACATCAAAAGGAGAAATAGAAACACGGTCTTCGACCTTGGCAACACCAACCCAAACAACAGTACCACCAGCCTTTGTGAAATTAACAGCATCCTCAGCAGTATTGGGACGACCTACACATTCGAATACAACATCAAATCCTTCACCAAGAGCACCATCAACAGCAGGAAGAGTACCAGGAGCAAAAGCCTCAATAGCTCCAAAGATGTCAAGGGCCTTTTGACGCCTCATCTCACTGGGTTCAATAACTGTGACACGTCCACCACTGGTAGAAGCAAGAGCAATTGCCATCAAACCGATAGGTCCAGCACCAATTACAAGAACTGAATCTCCAGTTTTAATCTTACCTTGATCTACAGCGTGAACAACACAAGAAAGAGGCTCAGCTAAAGAGGCTACCTCAGGTGATACGTGAGAGGGAACAGCAATAACGGCACGAGCAGGAACAGAAACATACTGAGACATACCACCATCAACAGTTACACCGATACAAAATAAATGAGTACATAAATGATATTTTTGGTTACGACAGAATGTACATTGGTTACAAGGCATGTTAGGATCGATAGCTACTAAATCACCAACTTTAACGAGGGCTTTCGTATCAGGATGAATCTCTTGTACGTAACCGGAGAATTCGTGACCAATAACAACCTTCTTGGAAGCATGAGGAGTCTCGCCACGGCTAATATGTAAATCGGTACCTTTAAGAGTTTTTTTTTTTTTTTTAGAATACAAAAGAATTGTTTGTTAAAAAAAAACGCGTTTTACCACAGATACCAGAAGCAGCAACCTTAACTAAAACTTCTCCAGACTTTAAGGCAGGGATATCTTTGCTCATCAAATCGATAGCTCCAACCTTTTGCCAGCTGGCAACAGTCATTTCTTTAGTAGAAGTACACATATTTACTATTTTAGGGAATAATCGACAAGTGAAAAAAAAGAATACTTTTGAAACAAAATCAAAAATTCTTAAATACGTCTCGGAGAGAGTGACTCATTTACCTACACATTATTTAGTTTATTTATCATGCAAAAAAGTCCGATTGGTGGTAAAAGATTCACACTAGATTTTAGTAAACTCTAAATTTTCCCGAATAGGAAACCCGCCCTATAAAGTACTTGAGACATTTTTTTTTTTTGAAAAAGACACTTAGTAATGATATAAGTTTTGGTGTCAGATTATAACTGCTCGTTGATGTATAAAGTTATTATACGAGGAGTATAGTACATGTCTATTAAACTCGTCTTATAACTGGTGTAATTTATATATAAATATACAGATATACCCAGATTAACTAAATATTATATCTTTTTTTTTTTTTTTTTTTTTTTTTTTACCCGCAACTTCAAAGAAAAATGAAAACTACACCTGTAGCCGATATATTCGGTGCCAATAAAGGTTCCCCTCCGAATATAGTAGCCGATAGTATGGCAGCATTTGGTGA
Source organism: Thamnidium elegans (assembly GCA_025201345.1). Taxonomy (NCBI): domain Eukaryota; kingdom Fungi; phylum Mucoromycota; class Mucoromycetes; order Mucorales; family Mucoraceae; genus Thamnidium; species Thamnidium elegans. The sequence goes on from JAIXMG010000032.1 coordinate 324,816, forward strand.
ATTTGTTGGTATGGCTGTTTTTATCTTTCTGGCATTATCTGGTGTTCAAGCTGCTCTGGAAGCGCCAACTGGATTGCCTCCTAATAGTGGTTTTACACCAGATCAAATTCAAAGCATTGCTTTTAGTTTTGCTGCTAGTGTTACGGTCGCATTGTTTATCTGTGGCCCTATATCGGGTGGTGTTCTAAATCCAGCAATCTTGTTAAGCTTAGTGATGACAGGTAACATTAACTGGCTCCGCGGAATTTTGTTCTTTTTTGCCGAGATGGCGGGAGCCATCCTTGGTGCCTACTTTTCTAATTTTGTCACTGCACATGAGTTACAAGGAGTCAATCTATTAACTCCCGGATTTAATTATGCACAAGGTTTTTTTGCAGAAGCTCTTTTAACATGTACTCTTTGTCTAACTGTCTTATTTGTAATTGTGGATAAGTCTTCGTTATCCGATTTTGCACCATTTGTTGTTGGTACTTCTATCTTTATATGTCATTTGATCGGGGCTCCTATCGACGGTACATCTGTAAATCCCGCTCGTTCGTTTGCTGCATCACTTGTTACGGGAAAATGGGCTAATCATTGGATTTTCTGGTTTGGTCCTTTAATTGGTGCTGTATTTGCTGTAATGATTTACTTGACTTGTAAAATTTTAGAAGGACAATCTCGAAGCCAAATCTTAATGCAACAAGCCGATCAAATGAATACTTTAGATGACCAAGAAGCTAGTAAAAAGTCTAGAGAGGCGTTCAACAGAAACGCACGTAATGAAAATGGCGACCCGACATATCAAAATGACGATAATTTTCAAAATAATACAAATTATAACTCTCAAGATAATGGTAGGTATCATTCTGCCGATAATACTAACCCAACAAGTACGACAAATACTACCATTCAAAACCCAAACTACTAAACTAATCAAGTTCCCGACAAACTCGAGAAATAATACTTATTCTAGTATTATTTACGTTTACTTTTTATTTCTTTAAAATTTCTTTCATCTAATTCCTAATAAATAATGCTTTATACTTTTTTTTTTAAAAAAAATAAAATAATAATGATTCTTATGAGTAATCCCTTTTTTGCTTACATGAGGTTTTTGTTTAAAAATGAAGGGCCAGAAGGGGCCTGATAAAAATCTTGGTAATGTAGTACTAAATAACTTGCGACCACCAAACCATCATCTTGATAGGAAAATATTATGGAGCAAGTCGCACAAAGATCTGGGGTAAATTCATTTAACGAATCGGGTAATTGATATTTTACCGCCAAAAGAATAGTTATATATATATATTTTTTTTTTTTTTTGCCAATGGATAAATAGAAGCAAGATTCCAGATTTTACTATATTATTATTTGGTATATGTTATATCCGTTTTTTTCGGAAAATGTTAGCATGTATTCACATATGTCATCTTATTAAGAGAAACAGATGCATTCGCGATATAGTATAGCTCTTTTTTTTACCGCTGCATTTGTATATATGCAATAGCGGGTAAAGATCTTTATGTACACTAAAATTGTGGGAATAAATTGCTTAGTATTGATCACGCATTATAATCGATAAGATGGCTTTTAATTGCAAGCATATTTCTAAGTATTTATCTCGGAATCATATCAGATATGGATATCAGACCGTTTAGGAAACCTATCGCTTAGAAAGTATATTATATTCTGATTTATGGTTGTACGGACAGATAAAAATCGACACATTGGATCTATTTTTTTTTTTTTGGAACTATTGGTACCGGCACAAGCGTTGCAGTTACTCAACCTTTTTACCCGCCAAAGTATAAAATTAACACAGAATCTCTTGACATGATTTATTCATTAATTAGCTTTACCAAAAGAGAAAAAAAAAGATAGTATAATACGTATAGCATTATACGCATAGTATTATTTTTATAAGAGATTTGTATTTACCAGTTACAGAAAATTCTGACCTTTAATATACGTTTACCTACCGGTCTGTCAACAGTACTTCTTTCTGTGGGAAAGCTGAAGTTTATGGGAAATAACTTTAGTTTAGAAAAAAAAAAGGGAGCAGATCGAATACCGTCATCAAAAAAAATAAAAAATAAGTATATATATATAAACAAGTTTAGTCCTTTTTTTAATCCAATACAATTAAGCTTTCCAAATAAAAAAAATAATGGGAAAATTGTTAAAAGGAAGTGCTTTACTTTACTCTGTAGCTATATTTGCATCATTAGGTCAATTTTTATTCGGTTGTAAGTATTTTTTTTAAAGAAAAAAGAAAGTATATCTGTTGTGAATCGAGCTAACGTATTTAAATAAACTTTTAGATGATCAAGGTGTCATGTCAGGTATCTTGGTCAACAACAGTTGGCTAAATTTAATGGGTAACCCCAACGCCACTATGCAAGGTATGGTAGTAGCAATTTTTGAGTTGGGTGCTTGGGTTACTACTTATCCCACTAGTTGGTTTATGGATACTATCGGACGTCGCTGGACGATTATGGTGGGTGCCCTTATTTTCATTGTTGGTGGTGTTCTCCAAACTGCTTCCAACACAATTGTACAAATCTTAATGGGCCGTCTAATCGCTGGTTTCGGTATTGGTTTTTTAAGTACCGTATTGCCAGTTTATACAGCTGAGTTAAGTCGTGCTCATAATGTAAGGTTTAAATATTACGTACCAAAAAAAAAAAAAAAGAGATGGCTAATTAAACCTTCCCCACATATACTTTAGAGAGGAAGAGTAACCGTTTTAGGAATGAGTGTTAACATGCTTGGTTATACTGCATCAGGTAAACAAGATTATTTTTATTTTATTTTTTTTAACTTTAAACTAATATTCTTTGAAATTAGCTTTCATCGATTATGGATTCGCCCATGTTGACTCAGATTGGTCTTTCCGTGGTCCTCTTTTATTACAGGTTGTATTTGCGCTCATTTTAGCTGTCGGTACTTTGGCCCTTCCTGAATCTCCTCGTTTCTTAATTTCTAAAAACAAGGATAAGCTTGCGCTCAAGAACCTTGCTGATATGCATGGTAAAGATGAAGACCACCCAGAAGTTAGTAAGGAATATGACGAAATTAGAAGCGCTTTGGATTTCGAAGCCAAACTTGGTCAACCCACTTGGTTAGAAATGTTCACTACTTATCGTAAGAGATCAATGATCGGTATTGCAGTTCAAGCTCTTGGTCAATTGGCTGGTATTAACATTGTTACCGTAAGTAAAGAAATACAACTATTTACATATACTTTGACTCATATATATTCTTTTGGTTTATTAGTACTATGCACCAAAAATGTATGAAGTTATTTTGGGTCCTGGAATCCAAACAATTTTGTTCGCTGGTTACACGGCTCTTGTTTACTTTGGTGGTGCCTTGGTTGCATCCGTTCTTGTCGATAGAGTTGGAAGACGTCCTTTGTTTATGTACGGTAGTTTCTTTATGACCATTTGGCTCACTCTTATGGCTGTCTTCAATAAGGTTGACCTTGGCCAAGCATCTACAGTTTTAGTCATCACATTTACAATGATTTTCGTTGGTACATTTGGTGCAACTTGGGCATGTGTCGATTGGTTGTGTATGTATTTAAGGTGTACTCAAATGATATATGGTCACTTATTTTAATTGATTTTATAGATCCTGCTGAAATTTTCCCCTTCCGTACCAGAGCAAAGGGTATGTCTCTTGCTGTTTCTTCTAACTGGGTAATTAAGCTTTTATTTATTTTTATTTTTTGAATATATTACTAATTAATGTTTATTATTACTAGCTTTGTAACTTTGCCGTCGGGTTATTTACACCACCAATGCTTGAATCCATTGGTTGGGCTACTTATTTATTTTATGCTGCATGGAACGTTGTTGCATTTTTCGTTGTTTGGAAGTGGTTTGTCGAAACTAAAGGAAAGACTCTTGAAGAGATTGATGCTGTATTTAACGATGGTGCCGCTGCTGTAGACATTAATAAGAGTTTCGATTATCATCAAACTCAGCAACTTGGAGAAGAAAAACCAACTACCTTCAATGCTAGCGTAAGTGATGAAGAGCAAGACGTAGCACTTAAAAATAAAAAAGAGCAGGCTTAAATAAATAATTTGTACATACTTTTATAAATAATAAATAACAATAATACATCTGTATAACCATATATCTACTTATCATTATTACTATTATTTTTAAAAAAAGAGACGTTTCGTTCCTCCACGAGAGTTATATAAAATAAATATGTATAACTCTAATAGAAGTTAGGTTTTTGTTTCCAACAACTAGAAAAGAACTGGTTTAAGTCGTAGTTACAAATGACCGTCTTATATAATTATTCTTAGCTGGTAATTCTTTTTACATATAAATATGATTGAAGACTAAGAGACAGAAGAAACTCTTTTCTTTCTTCGAACAAATACCTAGATTTGGCGTTTACAAGAAAACGAACGTCTGATGGCATCAACCAATGCTCTACCATTCTTCGTCAATACCGCATTCTCTGGGGACCTTACTATCATACCCTTCCATTAATTGGGACCCCCTTTGTATAAAACATTATTGTTTCCCACGCAAGAGAAATAAATAAAAGTTAACTTTATAAAAGTATATTTATTTACACAACGTTTTTAATACATTATATATATATATATATATAACTAACGTGTAGAAAGAGAAGTTGCTAAAGACTCGACTACATACATATAAAAAATTGAGTAAGTTTTCTAAAAGATTTAATCAGTAATGACTTACACCATGGTAAATTGGCTTTTTTCCCCAAGATCATTAAGCTGACGGATATAAACTCATTTGTACGAGTAAAGTCTTTTTCAATAGTATCCATTAAGGTTGTAAACTCCTCAACATTTCTATCTTTTCCTTCAAATACTTCCATATAGTGTATAAACATAGTAACCATTTTCTCAGCCATATCAAATATACTAATGATAGATTTTTTTATAGAAATAGACTAGTATACCCGTATTAATTCAGGGGTTTTTTTTTTTTAAAAAAAAACGACACTTGTATTACCTTATCATTTAGTAAACATCTATCAATAATTCTATGAATATAAGACGCATGTAATTCAGTAATTTCATCTGCGTTCTTTGATACTGACAACTTTTTTTTAAACTTTAACGTTTCGGCGTGAAGTATCTATATATATATATAAGTATAATAATCAAATGATACGTAGTACTCATTACTTACAGTAGTCATAATATATCTCCAGAACGAGTTGATAAACCAGAGTAGCCTCATACGTATGGAGTAATACCTCATATCAATGTCATCACTTTTTCTGTAGTCTAATCGATTTCTAAATAATGTTTTATTTTCCATAACATATTTGGCACGTTTGAGCCGCAACAGGAAACCGGAAATCTTATTGTAATTATCCAAATGATGACTTTGAATAAAATTATTTAACGGCCAAGGAATCTATATATTTATATATATAAAAAAAAATATCAGTTAGAAAACTACTGAGATATAATGTATTCCAGACAGTACCTCTACTTTAAATTCAATCAAATCTAAATATGAAGCAGATGTTCTTTGTCGGTTACTTTCTTCACGTTGTCCCAATTGAATGTAAACAATTTCATCATATCCGCTTAATTTGCAAGCCTCTGAAAAGGTACTGTTTAACATACGTTTATCAAACCAAGGTTCATTATCATCCATTTGTTTAAATAAGACCTGGCAAAACGAATGCATTAAATCATTCTCCAACATAAGATAAATAGATGCTAACGACTTCAATTGTTCCGGTAATCTAGAATCCTTATGCAACACATTGTTTAACGTATCTGCTGTATTGCGATATGGTTCTTGAATATATTTTTCTATAAACTGTTTAAAATTCTGGTCAAATAAAGACCCTACATCATCTATTATTGGTTGATAAATCTCTACTGACTCGGATTGACATTGGTCTGTAGGAAACAGTATACTGTTAAATGAGCTGATATTGTGATTTACAGGATCGATCTTATTATATATAATAAATGGTGATTTCATTGTTAAAAAATTACTCATGATTTCAAGGAATGGTATTGGGGGTTGACTTAATAGTTTAACATTTTTCTATAAAAAAGTGCATATTAGATATTTTAATTAAAAGGTAATATATATATATACGACTTACCAGTTTTTTTTCAATTTGTAATAATAAATTAACAGCTTTACCAGTAAAGAAAATACGAGATACGGCAGTAGGGTTGAATAACGGACATTGGTAAGAAACATAGTCTTGGGAAAAGGGTTGAATAGAGAAACCATCAATCCAAAAATTAGGTTGGTCTGTGGATACGTTTTCTTTTCGGGCCACAAAGAATTCGTTTGTTATATCACCTTCTAAGGAACCATAAAAGATCCAATCATCAATCATGCGTCCATAAGGTACTAACAGTTGTTCTAATACATATAGTAATGTATCATGCATAGCAATTTGTTCAGAATATTGAGCAGCCGTTGCGCGATCGTAAAATACGGATATTAAATAGGTTGCTATTAATCTAGGATTTACTTCAGCGAATGGTATATTCATTGTTATATCGTGAATTTCTTTGAAATGATGTAAAGGCGCATCCAATGTATGGCGAAGTTTTAATAAAGAAATACTCTGTGATTTATCATGTGTTATAAAACTAGTATTCATTTCCTGTTCAGAAAGTAACACATCAAAATCTTGGAGTGATTTGAATATACAGGCAGCGAACGCTTGACTCGTTTGTCCATACTTAATATCATTTGCTACGCGTGTAACAATCTGTCTGAGTTCTGATAGAATATTTCCATATATGCAAAATTCTGCTAATAATGATCCTAATGCCTTTTGACTAAGATGCTGAATCACGTAGTTTTCGTCCAACTATTGATTTTTTTATATATAAGTAAAATATACAATGCATATATATATATATAGTAAGCATATACCTGAAAATGATCATCTACATAGTGAAATAATACTCCACGACACCCTTTTAATAGTGATATCACTTCTCTAACGACACCGGCTTCAGGAACCGATTTAAATTGACGTCTACCCACCTCACTATAATATATTTGATTAAGATATTCATTCAATTGACATGGTTTTTTTAATAGATCGATATTAGTTGTATCTTCTGGTTCCAATTTGAAATTTGGTCTCCAATATTGTTGTGTTGCCAAGTAATCTAGTGCCTCTGAATCCGCTCTTTCATCAATGTCCATCTGATCTATATAACTCGCAGTACGTGTCTCGGGTTCACTTGTTATTTCTCTACTATACTGTGGCTGAGACTAGTATACGTTTATATAAATGAACCATATCGTATAAGTCCATACAAAGTAATTACCTGTCTAAATGGTGTATTTTCTTCCTCCAATTCATATCCATCATCATCACTAAAATCATCATTGGACACGTCTTCAGGCCAGGTTTTCCAATGATCGCCTTGCAAAGGATCATCTTTTACAACATCCTCCCACGTTAATGACTGTTCTTTTTCAATACTACTTGTTTTAGATGCATAATTGTAAACTTGATTTTCAGAAGAAGATAACGATAACAATAACTGTAACATATCATATTTTAGTATGGATTGCTAACATACATGGCAGTAATAGAAGTCTGTTAGTTTTACGTTTATAATCTAAAATCGCTTATTTCTGTTTCTTTTTTTATATTTACATTTGAGTGTGGTGAGCCTATTGGTCGCGACGTTTTTAAGAATTCCGTTTTGTGCCCTATTAAAGCTTTTGATAATTTTCCATGACCTTTTATACTGAACTTTTCTGCTAACCTAAATATGTTATCTATTAGTTCATGTATTATATCTATATATATATATGCACAAACCCGTTTATGGCTGTTTCGACTTCATATTCACTAGTACTTGTACATTTCTCGTAAATTAGCATGTACTTTACTTTCTGAACTGCTTTATTCCATTCCGGTGTATTAATCTATAAGATAGGACTTTTAGTATCGATATAATTGCAGGATATAAAGATATAACTCACTTCTAAACCTGTCAGTTTATTTACAAGTCGTCCAGTTAGCTGATCCTTTGTCATGACCATTTCTTTAAAAAAAAAAAAAGGAAGTTGTCAGGGCGAAAAGAAAAAAAAAGTTTAAAAAGGAACAATTATGGCAGTCATGTATTAATTTGATTGATTATAAAACTTGGGCATAAGCATTGTTACAAGAGTTGATAATTCTAAAATACATGAGTCTCGAGAACTGCTTATTAAAGTGTAAAGTGTTGTTGCCCTGGTATAATTCTCCATAAAATAAAGACTTTTGTCTTAAATAAAACTAGTAGGAAAGAATAGACACATATACATGTTCTTGAATAACTATTATCATTTACAGCAATAATATTTACTATTGAAATAAATCCACAGTATTCGTTAAACAATAAAAGCTAGTTGGGGTTTCCGTATCGCGTACAAAATTATGCATGTTGACTTTTGGCTAAAATCGTTTCGAGTGTCATCAATTTTTATATAAAAAACCGCCCACTGAAAATTAATTTCTCGCTTTTGTACCTTTCTTCTCGCGTAATTAATACCATGATTTCCAACATTATTAGAAACACTTCTCCCATCTTATTTCGTGCCCAAAATAGAGCAAGTAGACTTATATATTATACAAAAAAAAAAGGAGAAAGAAAAACTTATAACTCTCGTATAGACTTTTTTCTCACAAATTAACAAGAACACCATCGGTTCTTGGTCTGAATCACCTTATGCACAAGCTTTAATCCCTATTGTTGTCGAGAATACTGTAATGTATAATAGAGCAATACATACCTTTTCTTATTCTCTAAAACGTATGTATATAGGGTAGAGGCGAAAGGTCTTATGATATATTTTCTCGTTTATTAAAGGAACGTATTATTTGTTTGAATGGACCTGTAAGTATTTTTTCTTCTTCTTCTTCTTCTTCTCATCTGGCTGGCTTTATTAATTAGTAAGTTTAGGTAAACGAAAGTGTTGCCTCGGTTATTGTTGCTCAACTTTTGTTTTTGGAATCTGAAAGTACAGAGAAGCCAATTAGTTTATACATTAACTCTCCTGGTGGAAGTGTAACAGCTGGTATGGCTATCTATGATACAGTAAGTTTTTTGTTTTTGTTGTTGTTGCTTTTACAATTCAATATCATCCAATAACACTTTTTTTTATAGATGCAGGTACTATTTATGACGAAGCGATATTATTTATAGATTGGGAAATCTAATTTTTTTCTCTTTCTTTGTAATAGTATATTCAATCACCTGTTTCAACGTTATGTAATGGACAAGCATGTTCCATGGGCTCTCTTTTACTTGCAGCAGGTAGGTGACGATACAAAGTAATTGAGGTATATAAACTTATAATGAAAAAATAGGTGAACCTGGTAAGAGATATGCATTACCTAATGCATCCATTATGATTCATCAGCCATCTGGTGGAGCTTCTGGTCAAGCTTCAGATATTGCAATTCATGCGCGTGAAATTCTTCGTGTTAGAGAACGCTTAAATAAAATATATCAAAGACATACTGGTATTCGCGAAATTGAAACTATTGGTAAGCGGGGGAAAAAAGAAAAAAATAAAAACGCTACTAAACATTCTTTATACATGTAGAGAAAATGGTTGAAAGAGATTATTTTATGACTGCAGAAGAAGCCATGAATTTTGGTTTAATCGATAAAGTCCTGGAAAAGCGTGTTGCAGAACCTAGAGTAGATGAACCCAAAAAATAAACTATTTTTACAAGGACGAAATAACTGCCTTTGTAAATTCAGTTGTACTATTATTTCCTCCCATATCACGAGTTTTACATTGACCTTGTTCAATTGTGCGGTAAACCGCAGTTGAAATACGATTAGCGTGCTTATTTAAATTTAAATGTTTCAACATCATGGCTGCACTAAGCATCATGGCTGTAGGATTAGCGGCATTTTTACCCCCGATATCTTCTCCTACGTGACGACAGCCCTTTTTATATACGTAAGCATATTTTATAAATATAAAAAGTGTGCATCTATTATAACTTACTGGTTCAAATACTGCATACTCTCTACCGATACTAGTACCTGCAATGATACCAGGACCACCCACTAAACCAGCTCCGACATTGGATAAGATATTACCATAAAGATTAGGCAATACCAAAACATCAAATTGTTGAGGGCGAGAGACCAATTGCATAGAAGCATTATCAACTATCATATCGTTTAAAATGATTCCAGACATGGAATATTCCTTCTCAAAAATATCCTGTACAGTTCTTAAAAACAAACCATCACCCAATTTCCTGTTATATATAAAATAAGTATATATTTATATACTTATAATGCTCATGTGTATATACTTTACATTATGTTTGCTTTGTGTACACAAGTTACTCTTTTACGATTATTCTTTAACGCGAAATCAAAAGCGAACCGAGCAATACGTTCGGTTTTATGACGCGTTACGATTTTGAGCGACTCGACTACGCCAGGAAACGATATGTGTTCCAAACCAGAATACTCTCCTTCCGTATTTTCACGAATAATGGCAAGGTCAATATCGTCATAGCGACCCTTAACACCAGGAATATTCCTTATAAGAGATATAGAAGCATATATATCCAGATCCTTTCTCATAGAAACATTGAAAGAAGTGTGACCTAGTCTTGATACAGGAGTATACAAGATACCTTTCAATCCAACTTTGTTACGACGGAGAGAAGCCAAAGTCTCCTTCATCAAGTCGTCGTTAACAGAGACGTGACCCGATAAATCAAACTGTTCCCATTCAATAGGCGCTTCTGCTGCTTTAAAAACCGCTTTAACAGACTCGGACAACTCTTGTCCAACACCATCTCCAGGAACCAATGTAACTGTTTGAGTCTAATATTCATATATTCATATATATGTAAGTATATTGCTTTCGCGAATCTTTTTTTTTTTTTTTTTACTTGTACGGTACTTACTGCAGCTGATGCAAAAGAGCGTGTCAAAGTCTAGTAGAAATATTTATTAAGACAGTGCTGATCATGTAGATAATACTTTTCTTTACCTTATTTACAACTTGATTGCGTAAAGCAAGCATACTATACTAGGAGATAAAATAAGTAAAGAAAAAAGAAAAAAAATAAAGGGGGGGGGTAGACAAATAGATGTAAACAAACTATGTCATCCCTCATTCACAATGTTTCATTATTATTTATGTTGTGGCAGTGAACCTTAAATACATATGATTAGTAGCCCCTATGTATTCTATAAAAAACAGATACTTAGATAAAACCACCGTGCATAAAGATACGTGAAAAGCAATATACTATACTTCTTTAAAAAGTACATAGAACATCTATCAAAAACTCCCTGACCTTTTAAATGCTTATACTATTGCACAATGCTCCTTTTAGAAGACGACCAATGCCCAGTACTAGTGTCAAGTGCTTTAGAAAGTAATATAAAGTTTTTTATGCTACCCATTTCAATGCTGCTGAACATTGAACGCGGCTCTTCATAGCAATAAACATTTTATCACTTATGACAAAGAACGCTTACGTACCAAAGCTCTTCTATCAACATAGATGATCGAACACAAGGCATTTATATTTGAACAAACCAACACATTAAATGGTTTGTTGATATATTATTTGAAATAGAGGCAAAGAAGCAAGTTGTCGTGGACCTAGTACCGCTACTTTTTCAAGTCTGTGAGACGCGGATTTTGTAGTCAGTTAGACTATTTTGGACGTCCAAAATAAAAACACGCACTTTAAAAAATAAGAAAGCAGGTTGGTAATAGGTAACTTTTTACCAGACCAAAAAATCTGTTACCAGACCAAAAATTTTTTCGTAACAGACCAAAAAAAAAATCTGTTTCAGGTGATATATTTGTTATAAGTGAAGTCAAAGGCTATTGTGAATCGAGGAATCAAATCTATCATGAATCGAGATATGTTTCGTAAGTCAACAAAGCTATATTTTAATGCGCCAGACTTAAACGCCAATTTGTTTTATAAATGGTGATGCATTTACAAACCAGTTTTATTAAAACATCTCTTTAATAAAGTTTCAAAGAAATAATACAAGAATATAATAATTTTAATACTTTTTTCAAAATATAAAGTAGTTCAAGAGCTCTAAAAGTTGTAATACAGATACATATTTTCAGGATGTATGTTGTTATCACGGAATATGGATCATACATTATTTTGATCGGCATAGTTAAAATAAAGTTATGTACATCGCCATCCTACTAAATTATGACTGACTATACCTGTTTAATGTAACGTAATAAATAACAGTTAAAGAACAGTTTAAGTTGCATAATTTTCATTAAAAATGATACATTATTTAATTTTTATGTGGAACAAGAGATCATATATGATTGAAGTAATATTTTAAGATTTAAACTATAATACATTACAAAACACTTTATAAATCTTCATAGAACATAACTTTATAAAACATGATAAATATTTGAATTTACTAAATGTTTTGTTTCCCGGTATGATTGATTTACTCCATTATCGCTAGTATTACTTTTTTATGAAACTAGTTCAATCAGTGGTTAATCCATTTTTTTTCGGGGGAGGCGATGATGCGAAAATAAAAAAACGGGACCCACTTTTGACGGATAGAGAGTCAACACTTTATGTATTTGACTAATAACGAGATATAGGATATTTCTTTTTGCCACTATTGACTTTATAGCCAATTGTGATAATGTTTACCCGATCAAAGGTCCTTTTTTTTTTCAAATGTAATTAGGTTAGAACCCAGCGTAAATGGCTTATAAAAATTGCTCCTTTTCTCACTCTTTTTATTATCCCCCTTTTTTATTTCAATGACTTTAACATACATTATTACAGGTGCTTCTCGTGGACTTGGCCTTGAATTTGTTCGTCAAGTTTCTTCTCAGGGACATACTGTGTATGCTTTAGCTCGTAACCCTGAATCCTCTAAAGGACTTCAAAATTTAATCGACGGAAAAAATGTATTTGCTGTCAAGTTGGACGCTAATTCTGAACAATCGATTAAGGTAAGTTTTAAATAATTTCTAGTAAACAAAAATCATATTCCAATATTGCTTTCTTTTTTTTTTAAAAAAATAAAATAAAAATAAAATAGGAAGCTTTTGATAAGATTAATAAAATGGTACCTGAAGGTATTGACATCTTGATCAATAATGCTGGTATAGGATGTGATGCTAGCGTTAATGTCGAGAACGCGTAAGTTACAATACAAAATGCATTATAAAGTTATTGATCTTTTTCGTTATTAGTACGAAACAAGAATACATGAGAATTTTCGAGACCAACGTGTGTGGGGTTTCAGATGTCACACAAGCATTTTTACCGTTACTTCGTAAACGTGATACTAAAAAGATTTTGAATATCTCTTCCGTTCTTGGTTCTATCTCTACTACAGAAACTGCTAACCCTGCTAGTGTCAAACCCCCTTACTGTGTATCCAAGGCTGCTCTCAATATGCTTACTAAAATGTTCGCTAATCATCTTGCTGATGAAAAGTTTATTGTTTATGCTAGCCATCCTGGTTGGGTTAAAACAGATATGGGTGGCGATAATGCTCCTGTCGAACAAGTGGATTCGATTGCTGGTATGTTGAAGGTACTTGATAGTGTCACAGCTAAAGATAATGGTGAATATTATAACTATACAGGAGAAAAATTTACATGGTAATTTAATAGCTATTCGTCTTTTTCTTTATACCATCTATATACTCGTCATAGTAAAATCATGCATAATACGCGAATGTTTATTTATTTTTAAAATCGTATTTTTATTTTTAAGCTTTTTTTTTTTAAATTTAATTCTTTTTAAACTACATTTTATTTTATTTTACCAAGGAAGTTGCTTTCCTTCAAAATCGATAAGAGAGCCACTTTGTTCAGCTGTTACACTTTGTAAGACCTTCACCATACCAGCAATAGAATCCTTGGGTTCAACAGGAGCACTGTCACCACCCATGTCGGTCTTAACCCAGCCTGGGTGAGCAGCGTATACAATAATGTTTTCCTTTGCAAGACTGTTAGCGAACAATTTGGTAAGCATGTTGAGAGCACTCTTAGAAACGCTATAGGTGGAACCACTGCCTCCCGGGTTGACTTCACCGATAAGAGCAACAGAACCAAGAATAGAAGAGATATTCAAGATCTTTTTGGTTTTTTCTTGACCTCTCTTGCGTAATAAAGGTAAAAATGCGTGTGTAACGTTGGAAACTGCAACTACGTTTGTATTGAATACCTTGGTATATTCCTCGCCAGGCCTATAAAGAGACTTGTGTTAGATTTAAACGACGTAACATTGTTCTAGTGTAGTATACTTACGAATTTGAGATACCGTATCCTCTTTCACCACTGATACCAGCATTGTTAATTAAGTAATCAATACCTTCGGGTGAAGCCTTGGTAACTTCTTCAACTGCGTTCTAAGTCGGATAAAAAAAATGTTAAGTATAGCCGAAGTATATTGCCTTTTTTTTTTAAAGAAAAAAATATATTTACTTTGATGGAACTCTCGTCAAGGGCATCTAACTTAAATGCAAAAACTTTCTTGTTATCTACTAACTTTTGAAGTCCTTCAGAAGCATCGGGGTTACGTGCTAAAGCAAATACAGTGTTTCCCTTAGAAGAAAGTTGCTTTACAAATTCGAGACCAAGTCCACGAGAGGCGCCAGTGATAACATATGTAGAAGTCATTTTTTTTTGTTTTGTTTGTTAATTAACGTTTAATTGTAGAAAACAAAAAAGTTAAACTTAGAAAAATATGCATCTCTTTTTATATCTTTTTTTTTTTTTAATGTCCCGGTGATATTTTTTTTTCTTTCTTTTAGCAGTACTGAATAGAAACTTAGTCAATAAATTATTGGATTATTCATCAATTTTACTGTCCACGTAATTGATCGTAATCGGAGTAAATGATACCATATAGCTTCCAAATTATGATATTTTGTTTATAAGTTTTTTTTTTCTTTGACTGACCCGCGTACTCGGGAAGATTTCGGATGAATGACAGGTTTTGTTAAATGCTAATGTGCTTTCACTTGTTCTTTTTATAGTTAATTATCCTCTTTATATATGTTTTATACCCGTTTGGAAACCTTTAAAAATCGGACTTTCTCTTTTCTTTAACTTTAAAACCAATTCTGACGATTTCTTGCTTTTTCTGGATGCTGGCCAGTATCATAGTTGTACAAGTTTTTTTTTTTTTTTGTGCTTATTAACAAAAGAACAATATAATCTAATTTTACCATTTTAACGAGTAATAATAGTTTTCCTCTCCCGTCCATATACTCAAATTTTATGAGACACGATTTTACGTTTGAGTTATTTAAAACAAGTTGGATATCAAAGTAAACAATTTGCAAGCTTCTGAAGTGAGTTAAATCAACTACTATATAATATCGAAGTGATGTCTTGTTATTTAATCCATCAATACAATATTCTATACTGTTTGATAACGTAAACTCTTGATGGGGATAGTTCACGCAACTGAATTGTAGGTTTTGAAGAAGAGAGCAGTTGGTCAGTGAGTAAATAGCTCAAGAGGAAGTTCTTTTTTCGTTAGTACGGAAATAAAACGTCAAGTTAATAATTTCGGGGACCAATAATGGAAACAGTTTTTTTGTTGCTGTGTAACTTGTCAGAGTGTTGTTTTTTTTTTCGGAAAAGGTAAAAAGTAAATTGCGTATACTGTTTTAACAATATGACAGACAGCCAATATAATCATAATAACTAGTAGTTACATAACTTTTAGACATCGTATGTCGTATAGCTTGCAAGATTATTGGTGACCCTTAACTCTGGTTCGTGAAAAAAAAAGGTTCAATTTTGTGTCTTCAAAGTACAAGTTTGTTGTAATGGGTTTATCGGGTGGGCTACTTTATGGTGGCATGTTGACCACGGAGGAAAGCTGAAGCGATCCCCTTCTTCTATCCTCTGAATAGCATGACTGAAGATGTATTAATTGGGTTTCCTATGGGTGAGTGCAATTTCATTGCTACTGGAATTTTCACTTCCAATTATCCTCATAGAAAAGTCTACTTAAACGTGCTAGAGATAACACTTGTTATCCCTTTCGTTGTACTATCTTGCAAAGATCCATATCATAATCATGAGATAAACACTTGTAGTTTTTCGTCTCTTCTTTTGATACTAGAAGGTAAGGTAATTGGTTTGTTTTGAAAAGAAAAAAAGCTAAATGCGATATATTTTATCGCTTAGGTGCTGAATTATTATTAGGATGGAAGTATTTGTAAGTATTAGACAAAGAAAAGGAGTATCATCTCTTTTTTTCTAAGTGAAAAAAAGGGGGGGCCTGTAAAAACGGCATTACTAAGGCTGCTGGTGTTGTTTTCTTTCGCACCTGACAGCGATCATGGCTTTCCATGACACTCTAAACCAATAATTTGTATAATGTTGTAATTTCTAATGTGATAATATATATATCTTTTTTTTTTTTTGGGTGGGGAAACTCTAGCCTCTTTTTTTATTTATAAAAAAAGGGGGAGAGGGAACTCTACTCTTTTTTTATATTAAAAAAATAGAGGGGAAACCTCTGCCATTTTTTTTTATGGATAGTGGTTGGTTTGCGCTGTGTCTGTCTGTCTTTATATATATATATATAATGTCGTACTTTATAATATGAGAATATTATTTATTAAATAGAAGGGAGAAGCTCTGTCACTTTTTTTTTTGTACATTGGCAGCGATCATGGCTTTCCACGACATTCGTAGCCAATGAGTTGCATTGTGCGAAAGTATTGTTTATTTTTCTGAGAGGGAGGAAACTAGGTTTGCCTCTTACTATTATTTACGAATCGACACAATGACTATAAATAAAATTAGTCTAAGAGAGGTACACAAATGAGGTATATGCTGGTTATTACACGTCCAATAAAAAATGATTAAATAAGAGTATGAAGCGACTAAAAAAAGGGAGAAAGATAGACGCACCAGGTTTTCGCATCAGTTTTTTCGTAAATATTTAAAGTTACCTGTTCCTGACATAATAATGAAGTAATAGATTGAAATTAATCCAATATACAAAAGCAATATGACAACACAGACTATAAGCATTTAGGAATACCGATCTCAGAATATTGAATCTTTCAAGGGCGTCTGTTTGATGATAAAAAGGTCTCGACTATTTTAAATGTGTAAACAAGTTTATATCTTTAAAGTCTAGCTTATTACATCATAAAAGCGGCTAACACATGTTTTTAAAATAAATAAACAATAGATTCAATCTTTGGAAGCGCTTATTATGCGTACGATATGAAACAATTCTCATAGAAACATATAATAATAAAAAATAGGTAATATGTGCAATTTTTATTGGTGTATATATATTTACTCAGAGTGAAGTTCCAAGGTCCAACGTTGGTTAGCAGAAACTTCGCCTTCACGTCTATTAAACAAGATAATAGCAACACCATCCTCATCTTCAGCACCGGCAATATCAAGGACCAAGTCATCACGAGCTTCGCAGAAGATATAGCCTTCCTCATCCATACCCCATTTTTGGTTGGCAGCCTCCTCAACCATCTTTTGAGAGAATTGAATAATTTCAGCTTCAGGATTCATCTCACCGCCGCTAATATCAAGAGCCTTAGCAGAGTTGGCATTGATAATATAACCATCTTCGAAACGCCATAATTGGTTTAAACAATCTTCACCCTTTTGACTATAGACAATGACTTTGGCTTCATCCTACGCAAGAAAAAAGACGTATAAATAAACTGAATATAATAGGATTTTATACGCAAGCTGTTATATCACTTACCTCGGTAGAACCCTCATCGACGTCAAGAACACGTCCGTTAAATTGGCTTTTGATGAAATATAAAGGTCCACTGGTCATTTTTGTTAAATAAAAAAATATGTATAAGAAAAGAAAAATCGGTTAAATGGAATATAAAGTCTTTTTTTTATACTAAAAACTGATGTCGATAGTAGGTGTCATCAATCTTTTTTTTTACTTTTTGTAAAATGCTGTGATAAATTATTTGAATTGCAGCACCGGAAAAGATTAAGGGAGTCCCGAGAAACCCTAAATTTTAAAATCAGATATGTCATAAGCGTTTACTATTACAAAAACAAACATATCGTAATGTGATTACAGTATACTACTTGTTTATAATAGGTTGCGCTTATGGGATTATATACATACAAAATGAATATATCATTAGAAATATAGCAAATACCCTTTTTTTTCCCGTATTAACGCAATAAAAAAAACCTGTTTTTTCGTGTGTGTATTATATCTAGTCCTAATACCCTTAACCAAATATATATGCCTTTCTAAATGTTCCACGTAAAAGCTAAAAATACTTTATTTAATTCTTTAAGGATAAATGGCAAACCCCAACCCCCCCCCCCCTAGTGTCTTCACTTCTTATAACAGACACACTTAATCTCTCTATTTTAAAGTGATCCAAAAAGTAGTCTATACTGATAACTTAGCGTCTCTATAATTATATCACTATATAGTAAAAGTTATATGCATAATAAAGGCTTCAATTATTACAGAAGAAAAAAAGGATACGAAAACGTTACTTCTAGGCCTGTATGTCGAAAAATTAAACTTTAAATTTTGTATAACTCCAGATTCAGAAGTTATCAGCGAATTATATGACTTGTACTAAATAATTCTTGGCAAATATCCTTTTATATAATCCTTCCCGTATTTTTCAAGTCGGCGAGAGTGGCTAGTGATGTAATTATATCAAGTTTGCGCGTTCCGGTTTTTTTTTAAATGTCATAGTGATATAGAACTAGCCGCAATTATAACATTTGAAAACATATGTTCCATGTCTTTCTATGACTACGCGTTTACTATTTTTCAGGAGATTATTTAAAATAAACTGCTTACTGTACGTAACGATACTGCTATTTTACATGTACCCCTTTCCCCTTAACCGGGTTTTTTTACATGGTATATTTTAAATTACGCCACGAGTACAAGTTTATTATATAAAAAAAAATACGCGATACCTATTTAATACAATAAACTTCTTATATTCTAAAAACCATACTAGTATCTGCAAGTAAAGCTTAATTCAAGATCCTTTGCCACAATGAAAAAAATTCCCTTTGTAATGACATTTGTTTCATGAATAGAACCTTTGGGTAAAGACCAAGTATACTTTCGAACTAAATATTTTGTATAAATTACTATCTTTTTTTTTCAAATCAATTTTTACTACTTACGTAGCATGGACAAAACAACACGTTGTTCGGCTAAACTAAAATTCATTCCAATACATTGACGTGCTCCATTACTGAAGGGTATCCAAGGGTTTCCAAATTCTCCCGAGGTCTTTTGATCTGCTTCTCCGCCAGGCCTAAATCTCTCTGGATTAAACGTGTGAGGGTCGTCCCAGTTAGAAGGGCTTCGATGTGTATTATAGATATCAATTAAAAGTATAGTATCCTTTGGAATAAAAACGCTTCCTAATTTACAATCTTCTTTTGCTTTTCTAGCAGAAGCTACCGGTACAGAGGGTTGAATTCTTAATGTCTTTTTTTAAAAAAAAATAAAATAAAATAAAATAAATTTTTGAATAGCTTTTAAAGTATATCTTATGTATATATACCTCTTTAATAATCATGTTTAAATAGCCCATAGCTTTTGTTTGTGTTGCATTTGGAATAATGTCTTTATTTGAATCACCTAATATACCCAGTATTTCGTCTCTCGCCTTTTGCTGTATATCCTAATATATACATATATAAAAACGAGAATTAAACGATTATACGCTTGCGGTTTGTTTTTTTTTAAAAAAAAAAAAACCAGCACAATCTACTTACTTGATTAACAGCCATATAATATAATGCAAAAGATAAGGCACCTGTTGTAGAATCGTGGCCTATTGATCAAAGTTAATATCGAAATAATATCAAGTACATATATGCCTTTATTTTTACCTGCTGAAAAAAAAGCACACAAGTTGCTCTAAAGAAATATTTTATCATTTTGTCAGTGACACAATATAAGCATAATGAGATTTTACAGTGTACCTTCAGTTCTTCGTTCGTCATATACGCATCCTCACTTTCTTCACCTTCCAATAACAATGTTAAAATATCTTTCTCTTGACTATCCTCCTTAATAACTGTATCCTTGATACTTTTATTTACAATATCCCGCTTTTTTTTAATCATATCATCCATCAATTTTAAGAACCTATCACAATCATCATGAATTACTTGCCGTTTTGGAAACATGTGTAAGAATCGGGTTTCAAAAATAGGAAAAAAGAAAAATAAAGGATCTTGCATGCCTGTAATGATACTTTGATATGTTCTTAACCATTCGTTATTGGGATCTTGTAAAGCATGAATATTGAACCCTAGAAGAGAAAGTTATATTAGTATAAAAACCATACGATCGAGTTTTTCTGTTGGTTGTATACCAAACCCTGCTAATGTTAATGCATCCAGTGTTAACCGTTTCAAAACGTCTCCTGTATCTATACTTATTTTCTTCTTTAGGCTCTCATCAATGATATCGAACATTTGGATTGTTAGTTTTCCGAATACTTTATATGGCATTGCTTGTTGAAATGCTGGGTTAGCAAGCTGTTAAAAGGCGCGGTTTTATGTGATAAAATACTATAAGTAGTAATAATGAAATACATGTATTAAATTCTATCACAAACCTTTCGATGTCTTTTCCAGTCCGCGTTTTCTACAAAAATCATGTTGGGTCCTACAATAAACTTGTTTGGTAAACTACCTTCTCCACTTGATACGAAGATTTTAGCTTTTGGGAATAAATCTAGAAAAAACAACGGTTGGATTTAATTGGTTGAAAAAAAAAGGTTATCAGTTGTGTACCTTGTTTGAGAAGAATAGACTTTATAATTTTAGGGTTTGTAATATATACTGTCCATCCTAATCTTGTAGTTCGCTTTATATATATATATATATATTAAGTGATCAAACAATGCATTTATTTTCTTGATTAATCTATAAAACTTACCGTATATAATCCTTCCGATGACGATAGAATAGGCTCTACTAGCCTTCGACTATATTGCGAGATAGGCTCTCTACTCATTAAAACACTTATCATTTGAAAATAATTTACATATGGAATGTGCCTTAATTGACGCGGTGGTTGAGATATTTTTTTATATAATCTATAAAAAAATAATGTCGTTATAGTAACAGCAAACCATGATAACTTTTTTGTCAAGTTAACGTTAGCCAGCGCTAAATTTCTGTTCTCGGCTAACAAGCTTTTAATCATTTTTTTCCCTTAATTGTATCTTTAGGAAATAACGAAAAAGAGAAATGCTCTTAATCTTTTGGATTTGAGGAATAAAAATAAGGACTCTCCTATATCTTTATTTATTTATGCGGCGTCCCCCTTAAGGAAGGAGGGAAGGTATATTAGGTATAAAATCGAATAGTACAATAAAGATATTCTTTTGAGATCGATCAGACGACTGGTACTTTCTAGTATATTCAATGCTGTAGTTTTAATATATACGGAGGGAGAAATATAATCGCGCAAATTTATGCTCTTATTTTATAGTCATAATTATAGATTTTATTCAATTATACAATATGTAAAAATAAGAAAGTAAAAGAACTTGCTGTTTCGATTAACAGGAGTACGTTTTTAGTAACGTTTGGTGAATTTTAAGTCCAATGAATCAGGAGCAAAGTTAAAAGGTTTATCATACACGATTCTATCACGATGTATAGAATTTTCTGGAATATCAATTTCATATTTTCTCACTATATTTAAGAAAAAAAGTTTAACATATATACTACTACAGTAAAAAAAAAAAAAAAAAAAAAAAAAAAAAAACTTACACATCATAGCTAAAACCACTCTTTGTTCTGTTAAACTGAAATTCATACCCAAGCATTGACGTGAACCATTACTGAAAGGAACCCAACTAAAACCGCTATGGTCATCATGCTCTCCACCATCTTCAAATCTTTCAGGCAAGAATAGTTCAGGATCTTTCCAATTTTTTTCAGACAAGTGTAGCGCAGAGATATCGACACTAACTTTAGTTCCTTTTGGTAGGAAAAAACCATCCAAGTCAAAATCTTCAGAAGCTATTCTTGACATTAACATATCAACAGGACCAGAATGACGAAGATTCTAAAAGAAGGATGTAAGTATGTATGAACGATATTGACATGCATCATGTTACTCTACCTCTTTAATAACCATATTAATATAATTCATTTGCTTCAACTCTTCCAGTGTAGGAAATACATCGACAGGTTCATCTCCTAATACATTTAAAATTTCTTCACGCAATTTTCTTTGGATATCCTATATATTTATGTTTATTACAGCAATTTTTTTTTTTTTTTTTTTTAAAAAAAAAAATTCATTTACCTTGTTTTTAGCAAGATTGTATAAACAAAACGTGAGAGTATGAGCCGTTGTATCGTGACCTATTTTGGACGAAAATTAGTAAGATTGATAAATAAACACATTATCTATATCATTTACCTGCCAAGAAAAATAGAGCAATATTATGCTGATAAAAAATAAAAATATTAATTTACAAAATCGAATCATATAGTTAATTACTTTACTCTTAGTTCTTCAGTACTAGTATTTCCATCTTCTCTCATATCGGCTTCAATCATAAGGGTAAGCAGATCCTTTTCATTTTCGGGGATTCCATTTTTTAAGCCATTTTCAATATCTTGTCTTCTCTTGTTTGTAAGAGCATCAATCATGTCGTTGAATTTGTCAGTAGCTCTATCAACACGTCTTCTTTCAGCTGAAAAGTATTTGACTAAAAAATCAAGCTTGGAAAATATAGCTGCCCAGGGGTTAAATAATGTAACGATAAAGATGTTGTATGTTTTTGTCCAACCCTCAGGATCTCCTTTTAAAGATTGGAAATCAAATCCTACAAAAAAAGTTACGTTATTTTATCAGTGTGAAAAAAAGAAAAAAAAAACTATACCAAATGCTGCTAATCCTAAAACATCAAGTGTGAAACTTTTCATTCTCGTTGTAATTGGTACATTTTCACTTTCTTGGTCAATCAGAGCGAATAAATGTGGTACAACGGCCCCAAAAGTCTTTACAGGCATAGAACGACTAAATGCAGGATTCATGATCTTTTTTTTTAAAAAAAAAGAAGTTAGCTTTAAAGTGTTCAATGTGCTATACTTTTTTTATTGTTATTATTACCTTGCGCTGATTTTTCCACTTATGTCCATTGGAGACAGCAACGTTATCATTTCCTAAAAATTTGATAATAGGACTATCATTTCCAAAGCCTTCAAAGATACCGCTAGATTTAGGGAAATTTTCTATAAAATGTAAACCAAAACTTAGACAAGAGCGATATATTTGCAATATATATTATTACCAGTTTTCAGAAGTACTTTCTTGGCAAGATTAGGGTCAGTAATATAAACTGTCCAAGTAATAGGAAGTCTGCTCTATATATTGATTTAGAAGGGAGAAAAAAATGTGCCGAGGAATAATGTTAATTTTATATTTTATTTAAGCATATATTTTTACTTACGACATATAATTTATGGCCAGCATTCATAAGAGGCGCAACCAATTTCTTATTACGCTGAAAAATAGACTCGTTAATGTAGAATGACTTGATCATAGCCAAAAAGGAAACCCTAGGAAAAGACCGGAGATACTTGGGAGGGGTAAAGAACGAGTAAACTTGCTGAACCGCAAGAAGCAAAATAGCTGCACCGATATACGATGCCTTTGACCTCTTTTGAAGCATTGGAAGTATTTGTTCAAATGTAACAGTGTAATTTTTTAACACGTTTTCAATCATTTTTTTTTTTGATTTAAGAAGCGTAAAGAGATGGGGAAAAAAAGAAAAGAAAATTTTGATTTAAATAAATATAAATTTTTCTACCTTTTGCGCTGCTAAAACGTTTAATATGATATACCAGGCACATATTTGATGCTGTGTAACTTTTTCTATAAACAATAGAAGGCAGTGTCATTAAAACCGGGTATAAAGGGGCCGAACCTCCGGGGAGGGGGTAGTCTATTAATATATAAAAAAAAAATATCTGTTAATATGATATATGCAACAACTGCGCAACATGATACCCTTGTAAACATACACTACGGGAAAGTGTCTTATGGCATAAACAGTTATAAATGCTTTTTGACTCATATATTACGAACTCTTCCTAAATACGGAAATACGTTTATAAATAATAGAGAGAAAGAAAAGGCTATCTCCTTGTCTATAAATATCAATTCCTACACTCAATGAAACCCTCTTCAATATCAGAGAGTTCTAAATAGCATATGAGAGTAAAAACGAGTATGAGGGTAATCTCGTTCTTTTTTGTGTGCATATCGATTTACAAGTGGGGATTACCAAATACGGAAATATACATATCCTACTAAATCACAGGGCAATGATGTAATATATCGAGGAAGAGGTGCCGGTTTTTATTTTATAGCATGAAGCCAAGATATTGGGGGGAAATCCCTGACTTGTTTTAGCAGTACTGCGACAGGTTTTGAGTGTATCAATTTTTTCCGAATAAAAGAGTCTAGGTCCCCTTTTCTCTTTATAATGATAAGATACATATTAAGTTTAACCCGAATACCTTTTACTCTTGCAACGGTTTCCTTCCGGCATAAATCATATTTTATGACACATAGCATAATCCCTGTGTTACCATCTGATTAAAGTTCGATCTCATAAATTCGATAACCAGAGAGAAAAGCGTCAATTGGATAATATACAGAGATACTCTATATTATAAACCACTACAGCTTCTTAAAGAAAAACGTTCTGGATATATATATATATATATATATACAGTAACGAATGAAAAGACTAAAAAAAAAAACTTGTAGTATTGCTCATATGAGTTGTTTAGAGCAAAGTGAAAATGCGATTGCCAATTGCAAAGTATAATAGAAAAAGACAGCTAAAAAAACATAACTAAATTATCCAGCATCTTGCTTACCGCAACTCAAAACATCACTTAAAAGGGACCTTTTTAAAAGAGCAATTGCATTGCAGACATATACCGTATGATTGGGTATGAATATCGAGTCACAAACAAACCTTCAAAATACGTCATCACCTCTTTTTTGAAAGATTTTTTTCTTCTGTTACATGTGTGGGCGCGTAAATTGAATATTAGACTTTTTTTTTTTTTTTCTTTAACCTCTTCAATTATATATAACATGTTTTGTGCCAGTAAGATTATTTTGAAAAGTAGCACGATAAAGAGGAACCCACTAAACACATTTTTTATGTTATAGTTTCTGGGGAAGCACCTGAACAACCTGTCGTTTCTGTGAAATCAGGAAATGTTTTCGAAAAGAGATTGATCGAAAAATATATTGCTGATAATGGTAAAGATCCCATCAATAATGAAGAAATGACAGTTGAGGATTTAATCGATATCAAGTCAAGTAAGAATAATAATAACACACGGAAATAACAATCAGTTGACGCGATTTTTTTTCTTCTTCTTCTTTGTAGCTCCAGAGACTGTAAAGCCTCGTCCTCCCAAGTTATCATCTGTTCCTTCTCTTTTGTCTGCTCTTCAAAATGAATGGGATAGTGTCATGCTCGAATCTTTTACTCTTAAACAACAATACCAACAAGTTCGTCAAGAATTATCTCATGCCTTGTATCAAAACGATGCTGCTACAAGAGTTATTGCTCGTATGAAGAAGGAGCGCGATTCTGCTAGAGAGTAAATTACACTTGAAAAATAATAATAATAATAATACCCATTGACTAACTTTTTATTAAAAAATAGGGCTCTTGCTAATGTTCAAGCTCATTTGGGAACTGCTGTTGCTGCTCCTGCTGAAGCTACCAAGGAAGAATCTATGGACGTTGATGCAAGTGCTTTACCTGAAGACGTTGATGCTAAAATTGCTGCCACAGGCGAAGAGTAAGTGTGCTATATATAAAAGAAAGTACGTGTATATATTGATGTATTTTTTTTTCTTCTTTTTTGTTAGACTTCGTCAAAATCGTCGTAATAAGAAGAAGCCTCCAGTAGAGTTTGCTTCTGTTGAAGCCGTTAAAGAATACGCCGAAATTAAAAACATTCCCTCTCTCCACGCAGCACGTCCTGCCGGTATTACAGCCTTGGATGTTAACGAATCTGGTAGTATTATTTTAACAGGTGGTAACGATAAACATGTTCTTGTCTATAACAAGGATGAGGATAAGGTTATTGCCAACCTTACCGGTCATACTAAGAAGGTTACTGCAGTCAAATTTAGAGGTCAACAAGAACAAAATGATGTTCTTCTTAGTGCTAGTGCCGATAAGCATGTTCGTGTTTGGGTTGCTGATGAAAAGAAGGGTTATAAGCTTGGTCACAACATTAATGCTCATAAGGGTGAAGCTATGGATATCTCTGTTCACCCTAGTAAGGATTATTTCGTCAGTGCTGGTTTAGATAGTAAATGGTCTCTCTATGATTTTGAAACTGCTAAGCCTATTGTCGAAGTATTTGATACTGAAGTCGAAGCTGGTTTCCATTCCATTGAATTCCACCCTGATGGTATGATTCTCGGTGCTGGTACTGGTAACGGTGTTCTCCAAATGTGGGATGCTAGATCTCAACAAATTGCTGCTAGATTTGAAGGTCATGCCGGTAAGGTCGGTGCTCTTGCATTCTCTGAAAATGGGTAAGTTTTTATTTTTTATTTTTATTATTATTAGTTAGAGGGTGGAGTATATTTTATTAACAATGTACTTTTTTGGGGGAAAACATGTGTAGTTATATTCTTGCCTCTGCTTCTGAAGACAATTTGGTAAAAATTTGGGATCTTCGTAAGTTAGCCAACACAAAGACTTTTACTTTGGATGAAAACTACAAGGTCAATGCTCTTTCTTTCGATAATTATGGACAGTACCTTGCTATTGGTGGTACTGATCTTCGTGTAGTTAAGGCCAAGGATGGATCTGCAATTGCCACTTATAACGATAATGATAAATCTGAGATCACTGGTATTCATTGGACTCCTCTTGCTCACGGTTTAATGTGTTCTAGTTTAGATCGTTCTGTTCGTGTCTATGGTGCACCATCAAACTAATTTTAACATATACTTTTTTCTCCCCCCCCCATCTTTACACACACACACTCACGTACACACACACAAGCGCACTTCTTTTTTTTTCTCTCACTCTCACATTTTACATGACAAAAAGGAAAGGAATTAAAAAAAAATAATGTTCATATATAAAATATGTATATCGTTTTCATATTTTATGTATTTTTTTTTATATTTATTTTTTCATATGTAGAAGCAGTATTTGATTTTTTTCTTTTTACAAGTTATCAGTAGATGGAGTTAATGTTGAAGGGGAGTCTGGATATCTTCTTGGTTGTTGAACATAATTACCTCTTCCTCTTGGATTCGTAGAGCTGGACCATCCACCACGTTTACGATAAGAATTTCCTCTTTGATAAGTTGAGGTATTATTGTTGAAACGGTGAGATTGATAACCATTATGAGATTCCCATTCAGTTGCGTTATGCGCAGGCTTAAAATTGTTATTATAAGGTCTACGTTGCTCATAATGGGGTCGTGGAAGAGAAGGCGCAGAGTTATTGTTATAAGGATGTTGTTGTTGCCAAGATAGTGTTGGATAGTACACAGGCTGGACACCTGTTCCCACCTGGGGATAAGATACCATATATTGATTACCAGTAACGTATTGTTGTTGAGGCATAAGATAAACACCTGTCGGTCTTTGTTGAACTTCTAATACACACAGGTTAATATACATATTTTTTTTTTTTTTAAAAAAAAAAAGAAAGTGCAAAGAATAATAACCTTTAAATCTTGCATCTTCGGTATTTTGTGTTTGTTGAGATATAGGATATTGATAAACCAAGACAGGATAATTAGGATTTACATTCATTTTTCGAGAATTATCATTTTTCGTATGATCGAATTGGGTTCTTGGGGGTGTAGAAGTTGCACTACTAGTAGTACTCGTTTCATCCATCGTTTCAGGAACATGATTCTTATCTACATCTGGTACAGAAATGGAAGTATCTACTGATTCATCTGCCGTATTATGTTCTTCAGTAACTGGTTCCTCAATCGATTGAGTTTCGGTAATAATAACTTGATCCATCATCTAATATATATATATATATTTAAATATAAAAGCAAGAGAAAAAAAAAGAGAAAAAAAAGGAGACAGTGTCAATATTTTTTTTAAAAAAAAAAAAAAAAAAAAAAAAAAAAGTCAAAGTGTGTAGCTGTATCACTTACAGTAATGTCTTTATCAGACTCATCCGTATCCACCATGAAGCTCATATTAGCAGGTTTCTTACCAGCTAATTTCTCAATAAAATTAGGAAAGATGGGAGATTTTGACTCCTTCAATAAGTTCGACAGACGTGTCTTCTTTGAAACATCAACAGTAGTAGTATCAGTGATAACAGAAGCTTCGGGTGTTCCCTGTGTATCAAGTTTCTCAACAATAGGTTCATGTTTTAAAATTTCGGTAACAACAGGTTGCTTTTGCTCATCTGTATCAGGTTGACGCCAATAGTCATTACTATTCGATGTATCGAATTGGCTTTGACTGTAATGTGTGCTACTAGAGATAGAATTTCTACCTGTGATACCACCTC
This sequence comes from Thamnidium elegans, assembly GCA_025201345.1. Lineage (NCBI taxonomy): Eukaryota > Fungi > Mucoromycota > Mucoromycetes > Mucorales > Mucoraceae > Thamnidium > Thamnidium elegans. The sequence continues at coordinate 353,393 of JAIXMG010000032.1, forward strand.
TACCACGGCCACCACCGCGACCTCCGCGACCTCCACGATCAGCAGCAGTAGAAGTACCACGTCCACGATGATGATTATGATAGCTACTGCGACCATTACCGCCGTGTTCTTCATCATTACGAGTCCAGCCGCGATCATGAGCTCTACCTTGTGTGATATGCGAAGGAATTGTACCCCACTCTTCATTCTGAGTATAATCAACCACCTCTATAATTTTATCTGGGTTATTCGCCTTGTGTTTAGCACTAAACGAAGCTTGATTATCAACGACTGATTTCTGTAAACGAACTGCGTACGAGTTCCAATCGCTAAGTGTTGCATCCGATTTGGGAATCGGTGCGTCGGTCTTCACCTTGGAAACAAACACTTCCCAGTTTTGTTCATCTTTTGAAAGCGGTTTACCATTTTTATCTACAGTGGGGACAACCATTTCTTCTTCTTTCTTGCTATTGTTTGTTGAAGATTCGGGTTCCTTGGTGGTTTCTTTAGCATCTGTTTTAGTCGTTGTGGGTCGTTTAGCTATCACGATCTCTTTCTTTGCGGCTACTAAGTTCCAAGGTTTACTGGTATCTGGTAACGGTGCAGGTTCAATAGATGTTTGAACAGAAGTAGCTGAGGGTGGAAGTGACGATGATGAAACCGAGGTTTTCTTTTCCTTTTTGTCTGCCACTGAAGGTGGTGGTGTTGGTGACTTGATTTTAGGAGATTTCTTTTCTACCTCTGATTCGGGTTCCTTTTTAGATTCAGGCTCCTTTTTAGATTCTGATTTAACTTCAGGTTCCTTCTTAGCTTCAGCTAAACGAGCCAATGCATCGGCCTTTTGTCTTGCACGAATACGAGCCGCTTCAAACTCAGCCTCTTCTTCATCTCTACGTTTCTTTGCACGTTCAGCCGCAGTTAACATCACTTCTCTTTGAGCAGCAGTAATTTCAGCTGCAATCTCACCTGGCTGTTGTGCATTCGGTTCAGCAATGATCTGAAGTGGGTTTACATGATCTTCACGCGAGTGATCTGATCTAAAGCTTTGTTCTGAAAGACGTCTAGGCCTTTGAAGTAAAGTGGGATGATAGACAGAAGTCGACGGATTGTTGTTATAAACTGGAGGATGAGAAGAGCCAGTTGATTTTCTATCGTAACTAGAACGTCTGTTCGTGTTTAAACGAGTGGTATCAGAACTTTCTCTTCGAGTCCATCTTTCGGTTGTTGTGTTTGAAGTTCGTCTTTCTTCGTTAGATGGAGCGGAAGTTGCAACATTACTGTGACGTCTATTATCATAGTTACTACTGTTGTTGTATCGGGAATTATAACCATGATCTTCTGAACGACGATAAGAAGGTTTGTGGTATCCATGATCTGCTTGTTCGTTATGATGTCTGGGTGGATAGCTACGGTCATAATCTTCTGTAAATCGATCAGACGGTGATACGGCATTTATTGTCTCTTCGTTGCCATCCACTTGTACTTTAGTTCCATCGTCAAATTCAACTACATCTACTTGAAAATCATCGAGATCTTCACTAACCATCTAAAATATCTGGCATTAAAAAATCCCATTTCTTTTTCTTTCTTATGTATACATATATAATCATTACCTCGTCCCAAGATGTATGATTCGGATCAGATGCGGCATACTTTAAATATTCTTTATCATCCTAATTTTCATTGATATATTAGTACGATTTTTTTTTTTTTTTTTTTAAAAAAAAAAAAAAAAAACTTACGTATAGTAATGCAGTTTCTAAAAGGAAAAAAAAAAAATAGTGTGGGTGAGAAAATTTTGTACACAATACAACACAAAAAATATTTTTTTTAAAAAAAGAAAGTAGCTTACTTTTAGCAGCAGCTTCGGCAGCCGTTGGAAAATCAGTTGTAGGTGGTTCTGTTGAGGGTTTAGATACAGTAGGAACAGCCCAAGCGCGAACAGTTGGAGTTTGGGATGTATTTAATGGAGGTGATGATGCAGGATCTACTTTTGTAGATTCAACAATGGATTCTTCTGCTTTAATTACTGGAGGGCTAGTGGCGGTTGGTTCAGCAGGTTTATTAATCTCGGTCGTTTGTGGTAAAGAAGGACTTGAGGTAGATGAACCCCAGCCATGAGAAGTTGAGGGAGAAGAAGCAGGTACTTCTGTTCCAACTGCATGTTCTCTACGTAAACTAGGTAAGTTCATTGGACGAGGCGCTGATATTTTACTGGCAAGTAATCTTTGGCGTGTTTGTGAATTACGATTTCCTATTTATATACATGTAAGAAAGTAAATCTTGCTATTTTTGACAAGTTATTTAAATAGTACCAATTGTGTTTGTATTTAACATTGGGCTCTTTGGAGTTCCAGGGTATTTTTTATTACTAGTATTGCTTATAGTATTGCTTGGAGAAGTAAACCTTGCAGTTGCACTAGGTGGTGTTTCTCCTGTTGACATGATGTGAGCTTTTTACGCGTTGTTTGATTTCTTGGGCGTTTCTTTTTTTTTTAACGAGAGAAAGAAAAGTGGGAAAAGAAAAAAAAAAAAGAGAAAATTTATTTCAAGTGCAAAAAAAAATAAAAAAAATCTGACTTTATTTTTTACTATTACCACCCAATGCTACATTTTTTGGAATAACAAAACTAAAAACAAAACTAACAACTGCCATTATACCAATTAAATAATAGACGAAATGATGGTCAAAAGGGAACTTGTTTCCGTCTTTCAAAGAATATGACCACAAAGTACCTCCCAATGTAGGTGCCATAGCACGAACAAGAGATAAACAAGATTGAGATATACTAACAAAGTAATATGTCAATAACAAAAAAATAAAAAATAAATAATGATGCTTACCCGTTTACGGTTCCAAGTACTTCAGATGTAGCAGAAGTACTAACCATAATAGTAAGGCCAGTAAATGATACACAACTTGCAAAGAAACGAAGAATCAACATAAATGCATAACCAAACCTAAAGGACCAATTGGTGGTACCGTCTAATAATTGTGATAAAGCCCACTCTCTATAAACACTTAATTCTGGGAATACAATGTAAACGGGTATAAATATAAATAATGCTACGCGAGATAAAAACAATACATCAAATCTTCGTGTCATTCTAGGATAAACACCGAATTGAAATATCAATTGAGAGATACCAAGGAATGATAACAATCCAGCAAATTCAGGTAATGAAACACCTAATCCGCCAGCATAAACAGGTGCAGTGAAATACAATGGTAAGATTTCATCAAATACCATGGCATGAAAACCATACAGACTAATTATTATTATTATTTAACATACAGATAGTTAGTAAATATACACAGAAATATAAACTTACCAATAAGTTGTAATGACTATAATAGATGCCTTGGTAACATTACGAAGAGAACCACTTTTAGGAATAGTTTTTTTACTAGAATACTCATCATTGCTGTCTGCTCTACCAGCTTCGTTTCCTAAAAGAGCAGTTCTTTCATTTTGTTCTTTATTCCACTTTCTATGTGCTAATACGTTGGGATTCGATTCTTCCAAATAGAAACAGCCAATAGTAAAGCCAATGATGGAACCACAAGCAGAGATAAAACAAGGTAAAAAGTAAGGATAGTCTTTTAAGAACTGACAATTACCAAATACGGTAGGAAAATTTTCTGCCGGCTTAGACAAGTAACCACCCAAAGCAGGACCTAAAAAATAGAAAAAATAAAGTTAAATAATGTCATACAAGAATGTTTTTTTTTTGAGTGACTTACCAACTATATAATAAATTGTCAATAACGCGTTAAGTTTTGTGCATAAGAAATTCATTAAAAACAAACGTATAAACCCCTCTCTCTCTCCCCCCTGCAGTTTTTCAGCTTACCAATCATGCCTGTATTCCACATTATACTAAATATACTAAATGCTTTTGCTTTATTGGTGTTATCTGTAATTTCACTTACAACGCTACGAGCAACACCACTGTTACCATTCATAATACCACATAAAGCACGAGAACCAATAGCCCACCAGATATTTGTGCTGAGACCAAACAAACAACTGGACACAGAGTTACCGATTAATCCAGTTAACAAAACAGGTCTTCTGCCAAAGCGGTCAGATACTTTTCCCCACATCATGGCTGTACAGAATTGAGCAATAAAAAACACGGAAGCTAAAAAAAAAAAAAACACATATTATTACAATTGCATTTATATATACATCTATATGAACTTACTGATCCATCCAGCATAGCTACCAATCTCTTTTTCATCATCGGATAAGTGAAAATCCCTTAACTTTGATTGTATTATTAGTTTTATACAGTGATATTACTCTACAAATATAAAAGCTTACCATAGAGTAAATAAATGGAAACAATATAGTAGATGTAAGTGGTTCACTAAACAATAAAATTGAAATGACAAGCATTTGAACCTTTGGTAAAGGTGTCACCTTATCATTACCATCATCACTATCTCCTCCTGAACTGTATATACTATCTTCTTCATTAAGGTAGCGAGAAGATGATATACTGCCAGCATTAGAACCTCTTCTTTCACTAATTTCTAACATGGATTTGTTTATATTGACTGGGGCTGTGTAACTGCCATTCAAGTTATTTAAATTTGAGTGAACGGATTGTTGATTGTTATTATTAAGGGAATTGATCTCTTCTGCTTCCATACGCCTATGTAATTCACTAGATATACTATCCGTAAAACTACTTGATACAGGATCAGGTACATTCATCATTTTTTGTTGTTGTTATTACGTTTTAAAAAAAGAAAAAAGAAAGAAAGAAAAAAAAGGGAGGAGCCTATTCATTGCATTAGGAGTAAACAAAAAAAGTCACACTTTTTCACTTTTCATTATAACTCAAAGGTGATCGGATTTTTAAGTTTCTCTATTAAAGTAGAACAGGGGAAAATACCTTAATTAGCGTTGTGACTCTTTACGAGTCTACTAAATGTACTGCGGTCCATTTGATGCATTCATATTTTGTCATGAGGATACTTCAGTATATAATTCATTTGACGTTCTTCATTTTGGACCAAATTAGAACTGTGTTATTGATCATCATATTACGCTCTCACGCTTGTTATCTTTTAGTCCTTTTGTAACCTTATCATGTTTATGACCAAATATTACTTTGGTTGTAAAACCTGAATTGTTCTTTTTCGGGTCATTAGTTTCACAAAAAGAATCATAAAATAAGAGGTCTTCATATAAGGAATTTTTACCTTCAATTGGGATAATTGAAACGATAGGGTTTACTTTATCCCGATAAGTGTATTATAAATGTACGCCCTGACACATTCCCAGTTTAACAACAGCAAAAAAAAAAGGGGTGTTTAAGGCTACAGCGCTGTAAATACTATATTTAGGCGGAAGACAGCCGTTCAAATGTCGCTCTGGAAATTGATGAAAAATCATGCCCAAGCGCAAAAAAGCATTGATCAGAAACCATATAGCCAGTGATATTAATATTGATATCCTTAAATCAACCCAGTTACATTAGTAACTGCTGTTTCATTACTTACCTAAGAGTACCTGTATTAAAAACTCCAAGACTAACACAAAATCTCATTTCCCTTACTTTTAAAATGTTTGAATGAAGGGAAGCAGTTGTCGCCCTTACCAGAGATGATAACAGTAACACTGTGTAAACATGATCAATAATAGTAAATACCACTTATAAATATTTATTTCCTACTTCATTCCTTAATTCGCTTACGGCCTAATTAAGAAAATAGATTTTTTTTTTTTTTTTATTTATTTATTTATAAAAATAGGTATAATATTTATACACACACAAAAAAAAAAAAGGAAATATAATAAATAAATAAATAAAAAGAAAGCCTAGAATTACTATCCAAATAAATTATTCTATAGGTATGTGTGCGTGCGTGCGTGCGTGTGTGTGTGTGTGTGTGTGTGTTGAATAATTAACTACGCCCTTCCTCTTTATTTTATTTTATTTTTTTCCTCTCCCTGTTTTTTTTGTTGCTGTGTATTAGAAAAATTTAAAGACCCAAAGTATAGACGAAGCCTACAGCAAGAGCTAATAAAGAAGAGCCTTGAACAATGACTTTAGAAGCACCACTGGCTTGCATATTTTCTCCACCGCTTCCGCTGCTACCACCGCTACCACCGCCAATGCTGCCGTTGCTACCTCCACTGGTACCAGATTTGGGAATGGTAGGGCTTTGGCCGACAGTGGGGATCATATTTGACTCCTGCATACTAGCGGAACAACTCCAAGTATCACCCTTGACAATATTTTCACCTTTAAGCTTACGTTCAAGATCAGAACAACCCACCTTATTTGAAGTAGTTTGAAGACGCATACCACCACGGACATCTTGAAGAGCCGGGAGTTTATATTCTGCAAAACCACCAGCCAAATCAGCCATACCGTGAATTTCAGACAAGACAGGGAATCCATCAATAGATGTCAATTGTGTGTTGTTACCAATAGAAAGAGCACCATTGACAACAGTCAAACTCTTGAATGAAGTTTCGGTCAATTTGTTATTGTTGGCAATAGTTACAGTACCTCCAATTCTTTCAAGTTTATCCATAGTAAGCGAACTAAATTCATTTTCATGGAATGAAATATCGGATTTAACAAGTGTTAAAGCTGGCATCTGAAGTTCAGCCACGTTAAGGAAAGTACCAGTTTTAATACTGCCCAATTGTTCTGCCTTAAATTCCCCAAAATAAATAAAATTAGAATCTAGTCTAAAAAATAAAATAAAAATACCCTATAATCTTACATTGAATACCAAGGCAAGGTTGTTACCAAGTAATAACATATCACCAGTAACATCCTTTACAGAAGTGAAATCAAATGATTTCATGTGCTTGTTACTTAATAAAGTAAAAGACTCTACAGTTTCGGGTTTAAAGCCATCAATGCTGGGAGCGCGAGTATCTTCAATACGGATTGAGTTGACCTTAGTGAGACCAGCAGGGAAACCAATCTTTTCAAGGGCAGGCAAGACAGCCAAATGGAAGCCATTAACTTCTGTCAAGAGAGGGAACTCAAGCTTGTTCAAGATGGTATGGTTAATAATCTTGATATGACCATCCACCTTTTGTAAATTGGGAGCACTGAAAGAGACCATATCAACGTTACCAGACATCATTAAGTCACCGGATAATTGTTGAATACCTTCCATCTTGAGGTGTCCAACAGGAGCTGTATCAATAGTAATAATTCCCTTAAAGGTTGTACAAGATTTAATAGCATCTAAATCTCCTTGACTGACAATTTTGACATTCTTCTCACATGCGGCTGCAAATATAAGGGAAATATATATATATATGTTACACGAGGTAAGGGATATTGACTCTTTTTTTTGTACACTTACATTCTGCCATACTCAGGGCAAACATGGTAGCCAATACGATTGAGGTTAAAGTTAATCTTGTCATTATATACTTGTAGAAAAAGAAAGAATACAGAAGCAAGAAAAAAAAAAGAAATGAAAAAGAGGGAATATTGGAGCCTTTTATATGTAAACATTTTGTTTAAACTGTTGTCGATTTTGAAATAAAATTACAAAGAATGGTATGTATATCTTGGTCAAATTATAAGGAAATCTATAGAAACCAAGAATTATTGGGTGAAATCCCAACATTTTATTCATCCTGGTGCGTGAAACTTGGGTCGTTACACACTAATGTCACATGACACTTATAAATAAACGAAAAAAGTGTTTCGACTATTATATATGATTATCTTGTTACTTTGAACCAGGGAACTTGAAAAAGAGAGAAAAGGGACCCCGTACCCAATTTTTTTTTCTTTTTTTTTTTTTTTACCTTCTTTCCTCCTTTTCTCACATATACATTTTTTTTATTATTATTATTATTATGCCTGCTAATAACAACGATTTAGTCTTCTTAAACTTAACTACAGAAGAAGAAGAACACTATTTTGATCAAGATATTTTTCCTTCGACTCATGATTCTGCAGAAATGATGCTTTATGCATTTGTTGATAGCGCACCTTCTGTTGCTGATTTATTATGGTCAAAACAACAACTTGGACAGTCTGAATTTTTAACACTTACTGATGGGCAAGAATGGGCTGAATTACCGTCTGTTGATTTTTCTACTCATGAACCTCATGCTTAAAGCTTTTTTTTTTTTTATATGTGTATTTTTATTTTATATGTATATTTTTTTTCTGGATGAATAAAAGGGGTGATTATTTACAGTGTAGTAGTAGTAGTAGTAGTAAAAAAAAAAAAAAAAAAAAAAAAAAAAAATTGCTGTAATTATTTGTGTGTATGCTTGTGCACAATATATATAATAGTCCTTGTTAAACTAAAGAAAGCTTCCCCTCCTTCTTTTTGCCATATTTAGTTTTTTTAAAGGGAACTACACCATTTTTGTAAAAATATTTCACTGTCGCTTGGCGTCATAATATCTGGTGTTTCGGCAGTTGGTACGGGAGAAAAGTCTTCGATCATTAGAGATTGATTTGTGTTTGAGATTATGGAAGGGGTAATACTACTCTCTTGCGTACAAGGTACTTCTTTCTTTGTCAAATGAGCCGATAAATCTCTATTCATTCCAAAGCTATTTACTCTATCTTTTTGGAAAATACTTTTTAACTTTTCATCACATAAAATGAAGCGTCGATCAGCCGGATCTTGCAGCTGATTTGATTTTATATAATTCCATAATCGTTTTACTATCTCTGGTCTAGACAACTTTTTTTTTTTTTTACAACGTTAGAATTAAATATAAACACATATACATATACATATATATTATATATTACTTCAGCTGCTCCTTCCATAATGACTTGTAAAGAATTACTTAGTAAAAGGGGTTTATTTAAGCCCGTGATACGTTTGGGTTTGGGAGGTGCGTTTGGATCTACATCTTCCTTCTTCTTCTTCTTCTTTTTAGGTTTTTTTCGTTCTTGTTGTTTATTACTATCCTGTTCAGCCGGTGCCTTTTTACGTTTGTTACTGTTGCTTTTTTTTTGTACTACAACCTGTGGTTTGTTGTCCGTGAAAGGTTCCACGATTAGAGAATGGTTTGTATAGACTGGTTGCTGGTGTAACATCAATTGAGATGATGAAGGTTCCGTATTATCATTAATTATGAATTGTAACTTTTCTTGCGGAAACAAATCATAAAAAGTATTGTCATTATTGCAATTAAAAGGTTCTTGGTATTGATTTAATGCCTCGTAGTGTAAATTAGAGTTCATTGCAAATAAAGAACTGTCTTCAACTAGTAACTCATTGGTCATTACTGTAGATGAAGATAATGGATTATCATATATATTATTATTATTATTATTATTGCTTCCCCATGAGAATAATAAATCTAAATATACATTATAGTGTATTTTAATAAGATTATGTAAATCGTACACACTATAATAATATACCTGAAAACAACATGTCGTTACTACTATCCATTGTATCTCTCCTTTTTTATATTATATATATACTTGTAATATAAAGAATGGACGAGTTTTTTTTTTTTTTTTTTTTTTTTTTTTTTCTTGCTGTAAAAAGAATAGAGAAAAAAGGAACGAAAATAATAATAATAAAAAAAAAGGTTTTATGATGAATCGTTATTTTCTATAGACTGGTGCTGTGTGACTCTTCCCATTTTTTAGTCATACTTAAAATTACCTTTTTTGAGGATGTGCTACATTTTACAAAATGTTCACAGTTTCTAATCCACGTGAGTTAGACCTGTACACTACAAAAAAAAAAAAAGAAAGATATATATTGATCGTGTTAATTCAATTGGCCAATAAGGCTTTTACTGCCAATCCATAATCTTTTCATTTTTAATTACAGAGAATGATCAAGGAGACGCAGTCGATGAAAGGAGGTATTAGACAAGAGAGGGTCAACCCTCACTATAGTACAGAAAACGTCGAAAGACTACTAAATGATCTGTTTGTATTGGATAAACTCAAATAGTTATACACAAGTAAATAAGCGGACATATTTTTTTTTTTCAGTAACAGAAAAAAAACTTGTTGGTCTATTACTCGAAGCTTTATGTTTCAACTATTATATACAAATCTAACTATATAAAAAAAAAGTAGAAAAGCATGTCCATAACCAAACGTATGATTATGCCCATATATCTATGCCTTACCTGCGGACGATTACCAAATCTGCACCAATCTTTACCGACCAACCTGTCAAATTGTGGTAATATCCGAGCTATGTAGATAGTTTAGGAAAAATATACTTATTAGTTTTATTGAGAAACAAAAAGTGAAGGAGTTTTCTTTTTAGTGTAGCAATATTAAAGGAATGAACCTTAGTTTATAGTGTTCTCTATTAATTGCAAATGATAAAGGTGCTTACGCAAGAAATAGAAGTAATAGGTATTACATATTTTATATGTTTGAGAAGAGAATTCCCATAAACTGGTTTAGTATGAAACCAATTCGACAAATGGCTTCTTTACTATATCCCCCCCCCCTTTTTTTTATTACTTTGTGGGTAGTCTGGAATGTGATTTACACCTCGTGTCTATCCATCAAAACGTTTTACTAATTGCAAGTGAATTTTGACCGTGTACTCATAAGACCACTCTATTCTTTTATTCCCCTTTCAATCAGTTGAAACTTCTTTTTTTGGCTCCAAAAGAAGTTTGAACCCTTTATTTTTTAGCTGATGTTGATTGGCTAAGAAGAAAAAAGAGACTTTTTTTTTTTTTTTTATTATTTTTTATAACCTTTCAATAACTATCCTATAGAAACTTACGAGCACGTAATGACTTATCACAAATATGTTGTTACAGCTCAAAAACCTACAGCTACGCAATTTGCTGTAAAGGGATCATTTACTTCACCTTATGAAACGAACTTGGTTTTAGGGTAAATAACCAAATCAAAGTTAAATTCATCTATTTACTAACAACTTGAACTTTTCTAGTAAAGGAACACGTATCGAAATTTACACTTTAACTTCTGATGGCTTGAAGCCTACTATTGAATTTAGTATTTACGGTACCATCATTGCCCTGAGATTATATACTCCCAAAGTAAATCTAAAAAAAAAAAAAAAAAAAAAAAAAAAAAGTTTTTGTTGTTTCTCTTGTTTTATTCACGCGTTTTTATTTTATTTTTATATAGGGTCGAAATAAAGCTTCACTCTTTTTAATTACGGCACGACACAAGTACTGTGTATTATCATTTGATAGTTCACAGCAAATCATTACAGAATCAAGCGGAGAGATTGGCTTTCCAGGCCAACCTCGTAACGAATGTATGGATTGCAAATTAGTTGTTGATCCTTCTTGTAAATACTTTGCAACCACACTTTATGAATCAACAGTGACAATCATTATACCAGATATTAATAAAACAAAAGAATACACAACACCACAACCGCTACGCAAAATATCCTTAAGAAGTAAAGACGGTAGAAGACGTCAAACACAAGATATGGTATTTCAACATCCTCATGATTACATTAATATTAGGTATTACATAGAAATAAATAATATATCAATGGAAAAAAAAAAACTAATATGGGTGTATAAAGTCTTCCTGATAAACAAGTCATCTCTTTAGCATTCTTACAAGATTCTTTACTAGAGCCTACATTATTAATTTTATATGACGATCCTTTGGGACGTCGTTATCTTCAAACTTTTACTGTCAATATAAAAACTCGACAATTAATACCTGGCGATATTGTAATGGACCATTTTGAATCAGATGCCAATTTATTAATTGCAATGCCTGCTGATATTGGCGGTGTAATTTTAATTGCTGGAAAATTCATTCGATACCTTAAACCAAACCAACCTCCTATCGCAATTGGAATTAGACCTTCTACAATTAATAGGTTAGAACTCTTATTTTTTTTTAAAAAAAAAATAATAATACTTATATTTATCTCACGTAATAGTTTCTCGATTATGAATCAAGATGGATCTCGTATTTTATTAGGCGATGCGGAAGGATTACTTCATTTGGTGACGTTAAGTATTACAGATAATCGTGTAGATGCATTATGCTTTATTGGTTTAGGAAGTGTAAGTGTCTTTTAGAATCTTAGTAAATATTATAGGTCAACTTATATATTATACAGATTTCGACACCATCATGTTTAGTATACTTGGATAACGACGTTGTATTTGTCGGATCGACAGTAGGAGACTCACAATTAGTACATGTCCAAAGAACCGATACAACAACCGCCGAAAATGGCGAAATACTTAAAGTCATTGACGAATTTCCTAATTTGGGACCCATTACCGATTTCTGTGTTGCGGATCTTGATAAACAAGGACAGACTCAGTTAATTACTTGTTCCGGTGTAGCAAAGGACAGTTCGTTAAGAATCATTAGAAATGGTGTAGGTTTAAATGAATTGGCCGCTATTGAAATCAGTGGAGTGAAAGGCGTATGGGCATTACGTCCCTCTTTCCATGATGTACACGATGATATGTTGGTAGTTTCTTTTGTGAATCAAACTAGATTATTACAGTTACGTGGTAATGCAATGACTCAGCTGGAATGTCATTCAGGAATAGATTTGAATAGTAGAACTTTGGTGGCTGCTAATGTATTTGATGATATGGTCATTCAAATCACTGATCGTAGTGTAAGGTTAATGGATGCCAGAGGCGATGGAAATTTGTTGGATGAATGGATCCCCGAGGAACGTACTCAGATCACAGTAGCTAGTGTTAATCCAACTCAGTGTGTAATATCAATTGGTTATGGTAGATTAATTGCTCTGCAGATTAGAGATAAAAAATTAATTCTAATTGGGTAAATAAGCTTTATTATAATATAACAAATAGGGGGGTTTTTTTTATAACTTTTTTTTTTTTTAATAGTGTAACTCAGCTTCAGCATGAAATTTCTTGTATAGATATCAGTCCTATAGATGCAGATAGTCCTTTACAATCAACAGTTGTGGCCGTTGGTATGTGGCAAAACGTTGGTGTTTGTTTACTTGCGTTACCTAGTCTTCAGCTAATAGCCGAAGAAACACTTGCCGGTACAGTTATGCCTCGTTCAATCTTAATGGCCAAATTCGAAAATATATGTTATCTACTTGTCGCACTAGGTGACGGACAATTCTACAATTTCAAATTAGATACGCGACTTGGTGAATTGTCAGATAAAAAGAGATCCTTTCTAGGAAAACTACCTATCCATTTAGGCACTTTTACTTCCAACGGCACAACACATGTGTTTGCCGCATCCGATAAACCTAGCGTTATTCACAGTAGAAACAAAAAGCTTATTTACTCAAATGTCAATTTGAAGGAAGTACGGTGTGTGACCTCCTTCAATAGTTTATCGTTCCCTGATGCTGTAGCTTTAACTACCAAAGATGGGTTAGTGATTGGACAGATGGAAGAGATTCAAAAACTTCATATCACTAAAATACCTACCCTTGATACACCACGACGTATTACCTACCAAGAAACATCTCGTTCCTTTGGTGTTGTAACCGAAAGAATTACGTCCGAACCTTACAATGATTCTACGACCACAGGTGGATTTGAAGTTTTAGACGATCAATCTTTTAAAGGTAATATATATATATACATACGTGATATAATTTGTACTTAATGCATTTTTAGTACTTGATAGAGTTTATTTTAAACAATTTGAAAGACCACTTGCTGCTACTTCCATGACGTTTGAAAATGATAATAACGAGTATTTTATTGTCGCAACCGGAAAAGATACAGACGAATATGAAAATAATAGCGTTGGAAGAATTCTTGTGCTTCAAGTAACTTTACAACGTACATTAAGATTAGTATCACAGATTAAAACAGATGGCATGGTCGATTGTTTAAGGTCATTCAATGGAAAATTATTAGCAAGTGTGCGAGGGATGGTAATACCAGTAGAATTATGATTCCCCCTTTTTTTTTTTTCGCAATCGCTAAATTTATGCCGTATATTATTAGGTTCATGTATATAGATGGGAGTTACAAATAGGGCGGGGAACACTTGTTTCGATATGTTCGAAGCGACTTCCTTCAATTACCGAATCCATCACAACGTATAAAGACTTGATTATTACTGGCGATATGGCGTACTCTGTTGTTGCATTACGTTATGATGCCAAAACAGAAAGTTTAATTGAAGTAGCAGCACATGAAAGGTTGAAGGAAGTTCTCGCCGTTGAAGCATCAGACGAAAACTTGTTTATTGCTGCAGAAAGAGATGGACATTTGTTTGTTGTTGAGAAATGTAATGAAGATAGTACCAATGACGAACCAATTTTAGAAACTGTTAGTGTATGGCATTTGGGTGATGTTATTCGAAAGTTTAGATTTGGTAAAGTATCTTGGAGGGGTTCAAGTCTGTAATAAATACTAAACTTTTTTTTTGTTATATGTAGGCTCGTTGGGAATGAATAATGCAGACCCTGACGGAAAACCTGAAGCTCCTACACTTATCTTTGCTACAGCAAGTGGTGCGATTGGTTTGATTGCTGACTTGACTGCAGATAGATTTAAGCTTTTAGATCAAATGCAATACAATATGACTAGAATTGTCAAAAGTATAGGTGACCTTAGTCATACTGAGTAAGATTATTTATTTATTTATATTAACAGTGCTAATACCCCCCCCCCTCTTTTTTTTGATAGTTGGAGAAGTGTCTCTATTATGGATAGAAAAGATGAAGCTGTTAATTTTATTGATGGAGACTTGATCGAGAGCTTTTTGGATTTAACTCCACAACAAATGCAAGAAGTAGTAGATGGTCTTTATGGTGGGCGCAAACTTGATAAATCAGTAGAAGATCTTTGTAAAGTTGTTGAGGAGTTAATGAGTGCTCATCCTTGAATATAATACTTAATATTTTTTTTTTTAAAAAAATATGTTTTTGTAAATAAATCATACACCATATTAATCCAATGAAGTAATTTATTTTCTTTTCTTTTTGACGTGTCTGATAGCAATGATATGTGTGTAGTAATCAAGGCAGAAAAAAAGTGATTCTAGCAGTGATTTAAATAATCAGGGAAAGCTTCATTTGCCCAAGTTGTATAACATACGTTAGTTGTCTTTAGTATCGAACATTAAAATAAGCAGTTCAAGAATGCTTACTAAACTATACAATAATACTATCAATAAAAGAAAAAAGAACTTGATTCGTACAAACACATTTATTATATATTGACGCCTGATAATACTTTTCCAACTAAATGTATACATTATGATAATGTAAGGCCAATGACGCGAATATCGTCTATGATGTATAAAAAAAACGAATTGGTATTTTATTTTATTATATCCATAAAAAAAAAAAAAAGTATTATTAGATGAGATAAAAGAAACTTATTTTATTTAAAAAAAAATATTAATATATTATATTAAGTGAGACAGATGTTAGCCGTTCTCTTTTTTTTTTAAAAAAAAGAGACCGTTTTCCAAGCATAGCCACGTGGAGGCCTCTGTTCATGTATGCTCTTTGCTTTTAATCCACTAGCGGAAAAGCCACCAGCATATATCCCGAGCCCACGACACAGTGCGAGAGTCATCAGAGTATAACCAGAAGAATAAACACGTTTTCCTTTTTTTAGCTTACGGCGAAGGAAGTGGGGAAAAAACCGTAACCCGGGCCAAGGGATTTGCTGTTTAACGTCCATAAGACGGCAAGTTAATGTCATTACGGACAGGTTTAACGGCCGTAATGACACTAAATTGCAATCTTACGGACGGCAGGTTAGGGTCATTACGGACGTTAGGTTTAACGTCCATTACAGACGGCAAGTTAAGGTCATTACGGACAGTGGATTTAACGTCCACTACAGACGGCAAGTTAATGTCATTACGGACAGTGAGAAAAAACCGTAAACCGGATCAAGGGTTCGGCTTTCTCTCTAAAAATAACGATAGGTTTAACGTCCATAAGGCGGTAAGTTATTGTCATTACGGACAGCTGGAAAAAAGAAGCAGGAAAAAGCTGTTTTGTTTTGTTTTTATATACTGGGCGGATTTCCCACCTCATTTTCCAAAAATGAGCATGATTTTTCCGTCATTATTTTTCCAAAAGCGATTACTGAATTTTTCCAAAACATTTTTTTTTTTTTTTTTGCCGTACAGATATCTACTTGGGCAGGCTCACTGTGCTTTTGATATAAATTAACATATACCTCTTCAGCAACTATATCATTCTCCTCTAATATAGATATTTTGTTCATAAGTGTGTCAATGTTCATTGCTAATTAAGTTTATTTTTGGAAAAAATTGTAGCCACTTTTGGAAAAATAGTGACGCTATTTTATGAGAGAGAAACCCACAAAACAGATTTTTGTTTATTCAAGTAGTGTTTTTTTTTAGTTAGAAACTTTTTTATTTCGTTTCATAAGAAAAAAAAGGTATATTGTACATGTGTTTATTCTAATTGATTAATTATTTAGTTTAAAAGTATTACTATGTATCAATACTAGTTAACGCAAGCTTGCGGTAATTATTAATATTTATTTTATATATTATTTTTAGTGATATAAATCTTTTTAAAATAGGTTCTACTAATAAAACATGTATTTTTGTTATGTTTTCACTAAAAAAAAAAAAAAAAAAAAAAAAAAACTCATGGACGTTGAGCTAATACTTCATTGGTTTAGGAAAAAATAATTATTATGTTTACTGTAATTAACAGAAGGTGCGTATATATTTATTTAAATCAATTACGTATGTGCATATACTCAGTAAAAAAATGTTGGTTTTATTTCTATTTCTAGGTTAGTTCTTTCCCCAATTTAAGCATTACTGTATCCCTTTCCTTAATATTACTGAAACGCTACAACTGCTTACATATGAAACGTATATATTGTTGTATTGCTCTAATTTAGTAGCTTTTTTTTTATCAAACCAATAAAAACCGTATTTAAACCAATAACAAAATTTATTATTATACGCCCAATATTTTGATATCTGAGTACTCCCCCCCTATGTAACATAAAATTCCCAAGAAGGAAGAAAATAGGAATTTCTCAAAATAGCTGCTGAATCTTAAAAAAAAATTCTTGGGGGTAATGTTTGGATAATCTCCTGCGCTTTTTACACTTTAATTTATAATAAGAAAATATGGCTTATCCTGGAAGCTACGGTACTCACGGTTATGGTCAACCACCGCAACCACCTCAACAACAACAACAATACGGTCAACAACAATATGGCCAACCACCTCAACAACAACAATACGGTCAAACACCTCAACAACAATACGGCCAACCACCTCAACAACAACAATACGGTCAAACACCTCAACAACAATACGGCCAACCACCTCAGCAATATGGTCAACCACCTCAGCAGTATGGTCAACCTCCTCAACAGTATGGTTATCCTTCTCCTCAACAAGGCCAAGGCAATTATCCTCCTGCACCTCAAGGTTATGGTGGTTATGGCGCGCCACCTGGTTATCCCCAACCACCTCAACAAAACTATGGCAACTATCCTCCTCCTCAGCAAAACTATGGTGATTATCCTCCTCCCAGTGATGTAAGCTCTCGTAAAAAGAACTATTAGATGAACAAACTAATCTCAAGTCTCTCTTTTTTTTTTATAGCAGCAACGTTCTCAAGGTGACTCTATCCAGCCTCCCGCTTACACAGGCAAGCTAATATGCTCTCCATCCTTTTTTGACGAAAAACTAATTAATGAATTGTAGGACCGGATCCCGTATTTCAACCTAATGATCCCAACATGAATCAAGCCAACTATCCTCAACCACCCAACTCTTCTCATAACCAAGGACCTAATCCCGGTAAGTTTTTTTTTTATATTGCACGAGATTAATATATATATATATATATATATATATACATTTTATTAATATTTATATTGTAGTACCTTATGGTCAACAACCTAGTTCTGATGCCAGTAATGTTGTTATGCATGTCAATCCTACCATGCAAGGCCAAAGTCCTCCCGACTTTAAACTTTCTAACTGTACGTGTTTGTGTGTAAAATTTATATCAATTGATTTTATACTTATTTTATCGTGTAGGTCAAGGAAGAAAGAGAGCATTATTGATTGGTATTAATTATATTGGATCAGCAAACGCATTGAATGGTTGTATCAATGATGTTCATAACGTTAAAGAGTTTTTAATTACACTCTATAACTTTAAAGCAGAAGATATGGTGATTTTGACTGATGATCAAACGGATGCTAAATTTCTTCCCACTAAGCAAAATATTCTTAGTGCTATGCAATGGCTTGTACGTGACGCACAAATGAATGATTCTTACTTTTTCCACTTCAGTGGTCATGGTGGTAGAGTAAAGGATACTGACGGAGATGAGGATGATGGATATGATGAAACTATTTATCCCGTGGATCATGATAGATATGAAGGTGAAAGTGGTCAAATTGTTGACGATGAAATGCACGAAATTATGGTTCGTCCTTTACCTGCCGGTGCTCGTTTGACTTGTATTTTTGATAGTTGTCATTCTGGTACTGCTATTGATTTACCTTATGTCTATTCTACTTCAGGTACCGTTAAAGAAGACAGTATGTTTAAGGATGCTGGCTCCGGATTATTAAGTGCTGGTCTTGCTTATGCATCCGGTAATAAATCTGGTGCTTTATCTTCGCTCATGGGTCTTGGTAAAAGTTTAATGAGTAGAAAGGGTGTGGATGAACGTATCAAGAAATTCAAAAGTTCTGAAGCGGATGTTATCATGTTCTCTGGTTGTAAGGATAGTCAAACTTCTGCTGATGCTATGGAGAATGGTAAATCCACTGGTGCCATGTCTTATGCCTTTACAACCGTTTTGCGTCAAAATAATAACTTGACTTATCTTCAATTACTTAATGCTGTTCGTGATATTTTGAAAAGCAAGTATTCTCAACGTCCTCAAATGTCCTCTTCTCATCCTATTGATGTTAACCTCATGTTTATTATCTAAATTATTGATTTGTCCATCAAAAAAATAAATATATATATACTTTAACTAGCTAAAAAAAAAGGTTCTTGGTTCACATTATTGCATTTATTGCTAAGACTGATCATACAAAGCAGATTATGCGTGCAACAAGCCACAACATAAGCTGTCACAAATGCGCGAATTCAACTAAAAAAAAAAGTTGTCTTTTTTGACATACACTTTTTTTTTCTTAATTATACACACATTTAAAAAAATGGCACCTGCATTGAAAGAAGAAGATAACACATCTGTCACTGTTGATCAACAAGAACAAATGGAAATTGACGAGAGTTCCGATATCGAAGAACAAGAGGAAGAGGAAGAGAATTCAGATGAAGATATGGACGAAGAACCTGATTTGGTTGTCAGCGCTGATAAAGTCGAAATTGTAAGAAAACGAAAATAAGTTACAAGGGAGTTATATTAATTGCAATTTATATAGGTCGGTACTCACGCTGATCCTACTGCCATGACCTTTTGTTTCAAGGAAGAAGATCACACTCTTGGTAACTCTTTAAGACATGTCATTAATAAAAAGTAAGTTGTTAAATTCGCAGCAATAAAAATAAAGTATATTAACCTCTTTCTTTTTTTTTTTTTTAGTCGCGAAGTTGACTTTTGTGGTTACTCTATTCCTCACCCTTCCGAAGCTAAAATGAACGTTCGTATTCAAACTTCAGGTAAGATATATTTTTTTAATTTTTGGATATGTTTTGCGTTTACTAATACTTTTTTTTTTGGATTTAGACAAGACAACAGCAATAGACGCTTTAAAGACAGGTCTCAGCGATTTACTTACTTTAGTAGCTCATGTTCGTGAAGCTTATGCCGAAGACTTAGCAAAGAAGGAGTATGTTGAATTTGAAGAAATCGCATAAATCCTCCCCTCCCACACAATCTCCTCCATAAATACACCCCCCCCCCCTCATAATAGAAGAAACATTACATGCCTTTCTTTTTTTTTGTTCTCTTATATAAATACTCCAATTCTAGGTTACACCCTTTTTTTTTTTTTTTACTGAAAAATAAAGTTTGTGAAAATACAGTTACTACAGTGAAGGAAACAATCTAATTGATCTAACACCTCGGTAAAGAGTACGTACAGAGACAAAAAAGAAAAAGATTCATTTTTCAACCCGTATAAAAAAATACGTTGTCCTACTTAAAAAAACATTATTTGGTTATATAACATTGTCAATTGGAGCAAACACCAAAAAAAAAATGCTTGTAGTGCTTCTTATGTGCTGGATATACAATTATCCTTTCCAGCCAGTGACTTGAGTTCATAATACTTGAATTGAGCCAATGATATGCTGCAAACAAAATAAGTAATAATAAAAATATAAAAAAGGTCTAAATTATCCTTTTTATACATATACCAAAAAAAAAAAAATGAAGAAACCTATTTCTCTTTTATTGGCGTTTATTCAGTTGGTCTTTGTTATTGGCATTGTATCAGCTCAAGATGCTAAAAAGGATAAACTTGTCTCTCTTCAAGATAACGATACAGGTGTCATCAAGTTAAATTCCAACAGTTACGAACGATTCACCGAAGGAAAGCGTAATTATGGTTTTGTTGTCTTATTAACTGCTCTTGACTCTCAATTTAACTGTCTTCCTTGTCGGTAAGCTGATGAAAAAAAAAAACGCGTTTTTTTATATAAAAAAAAAATATTAATACTTGAGTTTCTTGCAGTGAATTTGATCCCGAGTATAACTTGGTATCTAAAAGCTTCCAAAAGAGTAAAGATAATAAGAATCTCTTTTTTGGTCATTTGGACTTTAAAGATGGTCAAGCTGTTTATCAAAAGGTATGTGTTTTTTTTTTCTCTTTCTCTGTTTGTGGCATAATATATTGACATGTATATTTATAGCTTAAAATTATGTCTGCACCCAATGTATTCTATTTCCCTCCTCAACAAGCTGGTGAACACAAGGACTTTATTAAATATGATTTATCAAGAAGGTAAATACACAATTAAAAGAGGGAATAATGAGTAAGTGGACTAAATGATTAGAGTAGTGGTTTCTCTGCCGAGAATTTCGCTGATTTTGTTAGTAAACAATCTGGCTATAAAGTAACAGTTTCTCGCCCAGTTGATTATTTGAAACTTGCCACCAAAGTGTTTTTAGCAGTTGGAGCAGCTGCTATTCTTAAGCTTTTATATCGTCACTTTGGATTTATTATTAACCACAAGACAACCTGGACAGTTGTATCTATTTTAATTGTTTTGACCATGACATCAGGATATATGTGGAACCGTATTCGTACACCACCTTTCCTTATGCCAGGTAAGAATGGAGAAGTTAATTATATTGCTACTGGATTTTCTACACAACTTGGTGTAGAATCACAAATCATTGCTAGTGTTTGTAAGTAGATTTTTTTTTTTATATACATATACAAGTACTAATATATATTATATAGATGGTGTACTTGCTTTCTCCGTACTTGCTTTGATTAAATCAGTGCCTCAATTGGATCAAACCCGTCAAAGATTTGGTGTTTATATTTGGATGGCATGTATTATCTTTATTTTCAGTTGTTTATTAGCCATTTTCAGAATTAAGAATGGAGGATATCCATTTAAACTTTTACTTTAAAAAAAAAAAACTCTTTTTTATTATATATATGTTGAACGGTATTTTCATTTTTTTATATTAAATTTACAAAATCTACTCTTCTTCGTCTTCTTCTTCACTTTCTTCAAAGTCAAACTCTTCTTCTTCCTTTTTAGCTTCAATGTCAGTAACATCATCACCTCTTTCTAATTTACGTAAATAACTTCTTCTTTGACGAAGTGTCATTCTATCCAACATACGCTCCTTTTCTTGTGCCTCTCTCATTTCGTCAGCGTTAGATTTAAATTCATCCTTACTATTATAAAAAAAAAATTGTTATTCTCGGTTTCAATTTGCATTTTGGGTTACACACTACTTACGTATTAATAATATCTTTGGATTCTAAACATTTAGCACAAACACCCTTGCCACGGGCGCAGTTGTCACAGAGAACATGGTATGCTTCTTTGATACACTTTTCTTCACAACCAGTACTATTTTTTTTTAAAAAAAAAAGAAAAAGAAAAAAGAATACATGTCAGCACTAGAAATTATATACAATTATAAATACGCTACTTACCATTTCTTAACAGTGGTCAAAGGCTTATACTTCTTATACTTCTTACGCCACAAAATAACGTCGGTACAACGTTGACAGAGACCATAAACTGGTAAATTGGCGATCAGTAAAGACTTTTTGGAGTTCTTGTTTGCTTTCCAACTAGTTGAATTTTGATGGGCTTGACCCTTCTTGGCCGAATTACCCTTACGACTTGTCCCCTTATTTTCGTAAGTTGACATTCTATATAGGTTGATCCTCAAACTTTTATATAAAAAAAAAAAGTTGCCTTAAATAATAAAAAAAAAAAAAAAAAAAAAGCATTTTTGTGACTCTAATATAAACAAGTCCAATTTTTTATTACTATTTTTCTTCATCTGCTAAAATGATCTCTTGTTCTAGTGAAGAAAAGATATCAATACCAGCTTCTAATGAGTCAATCAAAATATTTAAACGAGCTCCGTTCAAGTTGGGTTCCTATTATTTATTTATTTTTGATTTAGCACTGTCAGATTTTTTTTTGTTGTTGTTGCACACAAGCAATTTTTTTTTTTTTTTTACCTGTCTAATTATGTCTAAATCTGCACCAAAGGCTTGAGTTACTTTGGTCATATATAAATCTCGGAAACGTTTCGCTGTACTCTTTTGTTCTAATGTTTCTGGGACTTGTGGTTCGTCTTCTTCCATTTCATCATCCTCTTCCTCTTCTTCTTCCTCTTCGTCTTCGTCTTCGTCTTCCTCTTCTTCTTCTTCCTCCTCCTCCTCTTCTTCTTCTTCTTCTTCCTCTTCGTCATGTATGTGGTTCATCATATCATCCAAAACAGTAGGATCCATTTCCTCGTCGAGGTTATCAAATAATCCTTCCTCTACTATATAAACGCTATTAATACTAGTTTATGCAACTTGTTCGATCTAAGTTTTTAGATTACCTTGATCTTGTTTAATCTATAAGAAAAAAAAATAAGTACAGATCACGTCAGATATAAAAAACAACTTGATCTATTGTCACCTCTTCAGTCTTTTGAATTTTAGCTGGTTTTGATTGTATTTTAGTAGTTGCACTTCTCTTTTTATTCATGTCAACCATTTTTTTTTATATGTGTATATTTTTGTACGTGAAGAAAAAAAGAAAAAAAAAATATATGTGGAGGGAAGGGGAATTTTAAATTTTATTAAATTACAAGATTTTCATCAGCCCAAAGTTTAAAGGTACGATCATAACCAGAAGAAGCAATAAATTTGTTATCTATGAGAAAAGTGAATAAGATAGTAATATATAATAAATAAAATAATACACTAACCTTGAGATATATCTACACCCATTACTTTTCCTTCATGTCCATCTAAACTTTTTACTAATCTAAAATCATCACCAGACCATATTTTAACACAACCATCGTATCCAGAAGTAGTAAGGTAAAGACCAGCAATATTATGTGGATCAGACGCACTGTTATTATTGGTACCAGGTACACCTTTACTGTATTTTACGTCTGATACAAGCGATTGATGAGCAGAGATAGTATATAAGTTACCAAGGTTACGCATATCCCAAATTTTGACAGAATGATCAGCACTGGCTGTAGCCAATTGATAACCATTAGGTGACCAATCAATACCTAAGATATCTTTGACATGACCTTCTAATGTCATGGTAGATCTTCCTGTTCTTGTATCCCATACTCTACCAACTGCATCTAAACCACCTGTAGCTACTAAACTACCATCACATTGAAATGCAATTGAATATACTTCTCTAGCATGACCTTCTTGTAATAATAATTCTTGTGTTGTATTTACATCCCATAAACGCCATGTACCGTCAAAACTAGCACTACCCAAATATCTACCTGAGGGATGAAATCCAATACGAGCGACACGTCTTGCATGACCTGTTAACGTGGCTATAGGTGTACTCTTTTCTAAATTCCATAATTGAATTAATCCATCTCCACCACTTGAGGCTAAATTAAGCGCGCTAGGTGCTTGTGAAATGGTCGATTCTGGGTGAAATGCAATACCGCCCACTTTATCGTTATGTCCCTTTAATGTCAATGTATGCTCGCAGTTGGGCACTGACCATACTTTACATAATCCAGACCATGAACCTGTAACTAATAATTTTGAATCGGGACTGAATGCACATTGTGCAATAGGTCGATCGTCTGCAATTTGTGAAGACCAATTGGTATATGTCTTGAGCTTTGAATGAAGTTCTTGTCGGCTGGCTTTTAGTAAAGGAAGTGTAATTTTATGCTCTTCCTTTTGTCGTTCGTTACGTTGCTTTGCTCTACCCAAAGAATAAGTTGTCATCCACTTTCTAGCTTCTAAAAGTTCTTGTGTTCCAGCTGTAAAAAATTCCTCGTCGTCCTATTGTATGATAAATATTATTTTATTTTTTATTTTTTATACGTATATATATTCGTACCTCATCCTCATCTTCTTCGCCAGAATCCTCTTCACTTTCAATTTCACGTCCATGACTTTTAGATAATAAGTATCGAAGACGATCACGACGATCGCCAGGCTAATAATCATAAAAAACGGTTATTGCTTTTTTTTTGGGGGTGTAAAATAAAAACACACTTACACCTTCACCAAAGAGACATTGAGGTTCACCAATATCTCGAAGTCTCTGTCTAACACGTTTATCGTCAGTTGGTACAGCAATTTGGAAAGCTCTCTTTCTTCTTTCGAATTCAGCCAAGACTTGTTTGTCTGCTTCGCCTGCGTTAATGGAATAAGCAGGTTCCATACTTTCATCTAAAGCATCAAGGTCGACACCGCCACTCGAACTAGCCGCTTCTTCTACGCGAGCTCTTTTCACGGTCTCTTGTCCTTCTAAAGAACCAAAATGAACACGAGGTTTTGAGGTCAATCTAGATATTTGAGAGTCGTCGTGATCCATAACTTTTTTTTTGCTATTTGGGGGGAGATAAGAAGGTAAAAATTATTTTATTTTATTTTTTTAAAACATTTCGTGACCGGCTGTTCACAGAGCGTCTACCTAGTACAAACAAAGTATATATTTTAACTAGAGCATGTATTATTTTAGAAAGACTTATTACAAGGAACTATATATAAGGCATTTTTTTGTACAGTAATAATAAAAAGGGGGGGAGGGTTTGAAGGTGTAAATGTATAAACCAAGTATCAGTTTATGCATTTGAGAAAGACTTTTATATAATTACTTATTTTACAAGCCATTCTCAAGATCACAGTCTTTAGAATCAGAGTGATATTGTTCATATAAAGCAACACTGTCGATGTAATTTCTGTGCAACCCATTCTTTTTGGATAGCATTTTCAATTGTAATAACAATTTTTCCTTCCAACTTCTCGAAACAGGATTGAATTGCCCTTTCTATTATTTCTTCCATTGTTTCTACCACTATTGCCTTTACAGCTAATACGACCCTTTCATCCAGGACAGCAGGCTTGAGATTGGTACGAAATTTAGGTTGAGAGCAGCTCATGTTTGATAAAGTATAAATGAGAAAAGAAAAACGTATTTATGTCTCTTTATACACGTTAGTTGGTTATATCTGAGTTAAAGGATGTTACACACACGCTTCAAGCTCTGGATTAGGAAAGTTTTTTTTTTTTTTTCAGAGTATCCAACCCTTTGGCGTGACATATCAGCCCCTTTCTCCTTTCTCATTTAGTTTTCAACTGATAAAATGGCATCTATACTTTAAAGGGAGAGTCGATATTTTTAAAATGATTAAACTAAGGCAAGATACACATTCCTGTAAAAGGATATATATGCTTGTTGGCACAAGGTATTTTGCATAAATAATTCTAATAATAACAAAATGTATTGTTACAGTAGCATCATGTTTAAATACCAGGCGTAAAAAGTATATCTATACAAAAACACCATAAAATAGGAGTAAATAGAGGGTCTTAATTTATTTAGTTGAAGGCGGGCACATTACAGTTAACTCTTGTAAAAAAAAAAAAAAAAAAAAGGCTTGCTGATCAATAAAATCTCCTTTTTTGACAGCTAATGTAAGTTTTGTTATAAATGAAAATAAGGAGTTTTTTTTTTAAAAAAAAACATAATAAAAAACGTGTTTATATTCAACATCATCCTTTCCAGTTTGTTACACTAACATATTTCCTAAATATAAAGGGGTTCAACCTAATTTCATTTAAACTTCCACAGCAAACCAAAAAAAAAAATAAGAATAAAAAAAAAAAAAAAAAAAAAAGTATAAGGGGAATATGAGGAGAGGGATTTCTTTTGTTGTTGTTGTTGTTGTTGTTGGATATAATTGTATCTCCTTTTGACGTTATATTTTTTTTTTTTTTTTTTTTGCTGTGAAAATATTGACATGCCTTTATTTTTTTATCGACTGAGGAGAAAAAGGTATATTTCAATTTGTAGGAGAAAGTTGTACAATCACACTAATTAAGTATTTTACGAAGATCTTTTGTTTCATTCTTTAAACTTGTTTTTCTTTTAGAAAAAAAAAAAATGTAATTAAGTACAAGTAAGGGAATGTAATAATATATAATGGGGTACTTTTGACAAATTGTCATATTTATGTATTCAAATCAAAATATTCTCCTTATATTCGTCAAATTTACACTATAAGCAATCATACGACATTGCGTCTAAAAAAAAAAAAAAAAAAAACTATATGTTTAGGGGTTGGATAGACAGAGTAAGTGAGTGAGTGAGTGGTTGAGCGTGTGTGCCCGTGTGATACGTGCAAGTTTATTTTTGAATATGCAAATCCATAATGTCGGTCTCCTTCTATCGGGGAACGGCGTTACAAATCCGTTTTTACAAAAAAGAAAAAAAGAATGTTGTTTATATCACTCCCAATCGTATTATACATATATAAAAGGAGAAAGCCTATTAAACATATCTCAAATGTGTCCATGTAGTAACGAGTTATGTTGTTGTATGTGCGTCATCATTGTTATTCCTTTTCGAGTCTCTTTTTTATTTCTAGATTAAGCAAATTAATATCATGTTTATCAACATAAATAATATAAAGTATTACACCTTACATGAAAAAAAAAAAAAAAAAAAAAAAGTAAGAAACATTGGAGCTCCCAGCATGCATTTTTTTTTTTCTTTTTTATCCTTTTTTTTTTTTCTTTTCTTTTTTTTTATTTTTCCTTCTTTCTTCTTCCTTTTTTTTTTCTTTTTTCTTATTATTTTTAGGGTCTTTAACTTTATATTATTATTATTATTTAATTATGACAAAAGAGTCTCCTCCCGGGAGTAACTCTTGGAATCTTATGAATCCAGATCCAGGTTGGAATTGAGCACATCTTGATTACGATTTTTTTAAACAAGAAACGAAATAAAATTAATTCCTTTTTCAGGCACTTTTACCAAGCTGTGTTCTAAAATGGGAGCTGAAGGGATTCAAGTTGAACAACTAGATTTATTACTTGACAGAGAAAGTCTTTATAATTTAAGGTGATAAAAAAAAAAGGTTTTTTTTTCAGTTGCATAAAAAATTAACACGTAAAAAAAAAGACCAGTACATGGTTTTATGATTCTAGTAAAGCATAAGCCAGAACCTATATCTTATACGTTGAATGATACAATAAATAATCATATTTATTTCTCAAATCAGGTATATATTTTAAATTACACTTGTATATACACACACACATAAAAGCATACGTTTATTTATTTTAGAATAACTCGTGTTCGAATTAGATTGTTCACGATGCTTATGCTATGCATGCTTTACTCAATATCTTGCTGAATTGTACCACTACAATTGAGATCGGAAAAGAACTAAATCATTTTAAACAATTCACGCATGATTTCCCACCCGCTGTAAATAAATAAATATATATATATATAAATATATACTAAACCCTTTATATATATATATATATATATATGTGTGTATAGTTAAAAGGCCTTTCCTTAACAAATAGTCAAGTATTAAAACAAGTTTATAATAGTTTATCGCCAAGGTATTTTTATTTGTGTTAACCCTTTTTATGCATAAACGTTTGTTTTATTTTAAAAATTACCTTTAGCATAAATCAACATGACAATGATATTTATCATTCAATTTCGTATGTTAAATCGGGTAGTCATTTATGGGAATTGGATGGATTGAAAAGAAATCCTCTAAAACTGGGTAAAATCGTGATTATATACTTGTTAAAAAGATAAAATACTTATTTTGTACTAGGGTTATGCAATGATAATAACTGGCTTGATATTGCACATATGGAAATATCAAAAAAGTGTGAAATGTAAGTTGATTAAACAAGAGAGAGAGTGTGTGTAACTAATACGTAATTTGACAGGTATAGTAAGCAGCGTTTACCTGTTTCGATATGGGCTGTAGTTGAAGATAAAAGACTGGTCCTTCAAAGAAAATTAATTGGAAAAAACTATCTTAAAAAAGAAATTGAAAGTAAATTAGATTATTATCAACCAGAATGGAGAACAACAATGGACTTTACACGATGGGAAGAGGAATATAGACACGCTATGAATAATGTAAGCTTAAACTTTTACAAAACATAATAAAAAACTAATGCGTTATAAAAAATAAAAAGGAAAGAAATAAACGCGGACAAATACTATTTACAAAATTATTACAAAATTATTGTCCATCATTTGATCAGTTACCATCAGAAGAGCAAACAAGTGTCAAATCCATTTTAAATACAAAACAGGAAGATATAATGGATACCTGGTTACAAATACAAGATGATTCTTTAAGATTATTTGAATGTCTCGGATTTGAAGATGAAAAGCAAGAATTATACGAGGTAACTTATTGTTATTTATTATTAAAACCTTTTTTTATTAACTTTTTTTTTTTTTTTTTTTTTTTTTAATAGAAAAATCGTTTACAAAGACAACATGACTATATGCCATTTATTCAGTCATATATTCAAGCCCTTTATGAAGAAGGTCATTTACAGCATTTAATTACAAATTCATAAACAATTAAAAGAATATTCTATTACAACCACTATAACAAACAAAACCATTCATTATATATCTATTTAGGCTTTTATTTATTCATACAAATAATACACACATACACGCACACGCGCACACAAATACACACTCAAATATATAATATTATCTATATGCAACAAACTTTTAATTCTATACCACCTTTTTTTACTTTTTTTTTTTTTTTTTTTTCTAAAAAAAAATAAAAATACATGTCTTCCTATTAATACAAATACAAGGAGCTTTTTTTATTTTATTTTATTTTATTTTCATAAGGGTTCATATGCAGGACTCTAACAAACACCCTGAATTGTATATATAAAAAAGAAGTTCTTTCACTTCCTTTTTTGAAATTTTATCATTATTATTATTATTGTTACTATGGGAAAGAAGGCTGCTCACAAGGAAATCACTGAAAGAGAAGATAAGCATAGACCAAAGTCTAAAGCCGAAAAGAAGTTGGAACAACAACAACATAAACTCAAGGTAAAATAATGATAAATTTTTTATTTTACCATGTATTAAAAATAAACATCTTCAAAAATAGAAACAAACTAAACTTGAAAATGCCAAGAAGGGCCTCGAATAAATTCGTTCGTAAATAATTCTATAACCCAAATAAATTAAAAGGGGTGTTTCCTTACCATGACGTACTTGTTCCGTTTTGTATATCACTCAAAAGCACTTTGTACATATATATTATATGTGTGTATATCGTTCTTATATGTATGTATACGCGTTAGTTTAAAAAACCATCACGGTTTTGGGGTACATTTGACGCTTTTTTTTTTTTATTATGCGAACGTAAGCATACTTTGGTTCCATATCAGAAACATTTTTAACATACGTGCATGGATAATGATTAAAATGATAGTATGTGAGATAGCAGTACACTATAATCTTTTTTTATTATTATTATTATTATTATTATTATTATTTGTGACTCTACTAAATAAAACGTGCGACACACAGCTAGTTAAAAAAAAACAGGCTTTCCTTTTCTTTGTGTATAATGAAAATGCGTAATCCACTTAAACCAAAAAAAACTTCGAGACGATTTGCAGAATTACAAGAAGACCGAGGGTTTACTGATGCTCAATTCGAAACGGTCGAAACACCAAGTAAAGTACAAAAAGTAGATTACGAGTACACTTTTTCTTGTATTACTAACCTTACTTTAGTCCCTTGGAACGCTATTGGGTTAGCAGTTTTACTTTTTGTCGTTGGTGGTGTATTATTAACTATTGGTATTTTGGTTAAAATTGGCCAAATTACTTCAGATGTAAAATGACAACTGTTGTCAAAAAAAAGTGTTTTTTGATACTAACTTTTTTGAATATAGGTTTGGTTGGCTAGAGGTACAGCTTTTATAGTACTTGGTAGTCTAATGTTTATTCCAGGTAATTCGTTGTTATATAGGTGCAGGAAAATAAGACTTACTTTTTTTTTTTTTTTTTTTTCACGATAGGCTCGTATCATTTGTACATTGCTTATTATGCGTATTATAAGTATCCGGGATATGACTTTAATCTTATACCGGACTGGGATTAAATATAAACTTTTTTTTTTTTTTTCGCGTCAATGCTTTAACTTTACTGTGCCCGCCAAAAAAAAAAGAAAAAAGAAAAAAGAGCATCATTTATTACTTTATTTTTAATTATGTAGCTACTTTATATGTTTATATATAATATAAATTTGAATACATTCTCTTATACTCATTTTCAGTTTTTTTTTTTTTTTTTTGTTCTAGAAAAATGCAATTGTCTAAAGAGTTTTAAGTTTTAAAAGAGTTGACTAATACTAGTTTTGCTTATAAAAATAAATTATCAATACTTATGCATCCAAATATATTAAGTTGCATACCAGATCAAGTTAAATTGGGGCCAAGTCTAGATCTTGTTAAACTTTAACTGCCAAAACAATTAACACGTTGATACAAAAACCCTTTGGATCGGCTTTAACATTCAAATCGGAAAATAATTGCTCGGGTTCTTTTTGACTTGATATCAATAACTAGTAGCCCTAGTTATTTGTGCAATGTTATACATGTAGGCTTAATCTTAAAATAAGCGTTTATGCGATAAATAAACATTCATCCCATCATATAAAAAAAAACTCTAGTATTGTTCTCTCTCCTATTTTTTTTTTTATTGCTGTTTGTTTTTGAAATTAGATCAACTAGATATACAGTTATTGTAGTAATTTAATAACCTAGCATATCATAAAGAAGTTCGCTATCATTATTACTTTATGCTAACGTCAGCATGAGTGATTTAAATCATTAACAGGTAAGTGCGTGATCAGTTTAGGACCCTCATTTATCTAATCATTTGAAGAATTACTTAATACCTCCTTTTTCGATTGATTTGTGTTCATATATCGCGCATAGAACTGTCGGTTTGGCTTGGATTTAATTCCATGGTCAACATATTCAAAAATTATGTAATCTTATCAGGATGTTTCTTTTTATAACAGACGAAAAAAAAATTTGACCTTCTTATTAGCTCATCCGTTACATAATGTGTAAACGGGTTGTAGGTTATCTCTAAAATAGTGAGACTTACAAATTTACGGTTGTATATTGCCCTACACGATTTTTTTTTTTTTTTTTTGATAAAATAAATCTCTCAAAAGACCCTCATTTCTTTTATTGTGGACAAGGGCATCATGTTGCACAGTCGTGAAAGAAATAATTGAGCTGCACCAAACCTGTAAATACTATAAACAGCAAATAGTAAAACAGGGTATGCTTAAATAATTATTGTATCATGGTGTATTTTTGCGGGCAGAAAAAAAGGGGGAGAGAGGAGATCGCCATGAATTATCATGTGATTTTTTTTTTTTTTTTGTACAAAAATAATTGAAACTTTCCTGTTATCAGACAACAAACATTAAGTTATTTGTTGTATCTAATTAAAAGACCTTAAAAATTAACGTAAAAAAGAAGGGTGGTACAAATTTATTAATTACGTAAAAACATACTTTCGTACTACTTTTGTCAGATACTATACGTTAACAAAGGAAGGTTGGTATACCCTTACTTTATCCAGTCTAACCACTAGTCTTGTTACATAGAAACACGGCGTTATACTAAAGGGTTTAACAAAAAGGTTAAACACGCTAGTATGATGAAATAATTGTAATATTGAAACAATAGCTGTCCCTTTCAAATCAATACTATTCAATTTATCTCATGGGGTCCGTCTCTCCCCTCTCCCTCCCCCCATTTGTCCCTTTCTTTAATGTCGTCCTTTTATTCCTTTTAAAGAAATTACTTTTTAGTTTCGATCTTCTCGTTTGGGCCAGCAACTACAGTTACACTGTCGTCTTGGAAAAAAAAATATATAGATACAATGATATACCTCTACTTTATCATTTAGCTAGACTTAAAAAGTAAAATCAATCTATTAATTTGCAAGCTATTTTTCTTTTCGTCTAGAATCTTATAACGCATTTTACGTCAAATTTTTTTTTTTTTAAAAAAAAAAGATGCACAATAGCTAAATTATATGAAGGATACACACAATGCAACTATAACTAAATTAATAGTTTAATTTCCTACTTTACCATCGAATTCATTAAAGGAGGAGATAATATTTTTTTTTTTCTCTAAAAAAAAAATGTTAATATTATATTTCTGCTAATATCATGTACAGTTTGGATATAGTTGTAAAACCTCAAAAACCCCTCTGTACAACAAAAAGCGGTGTTTTTTTTTTGCTGTTGGGTATCTTGCACCCCGCCTTTGATAAATTTAGATTTTTTTTTTTAGCCAACTATCCCTCCTATATAAAAATTACATTGAAAACGATATTTTAGAAGAAAAAAAAAAAAGTCAATGGTGACAGATAGTTTCAATGGTTCTCATGGTGATAAAAGGGAGATTAGGCTGTTCCTATTTCTGAAATAATTAAAATATATCTGTAGATAATGAAGAGATTACACAAGTATATGCAGTAACACATTTCACCGACCTAACCACATCTACTTTAAGGAAGCAAACCAATACCGCCATCTAAATATAATGTCTTTTTTTTTTTTAAAAAAAAAAAAAAGGTACTAGACATCTTACTACAAAAAAGTACTCAACACGTATTATCTTATCTCTAATTTGACTTATCAAAACGACGATATAACTATCTGTAAACCAGTGTATAATCTTTCTTTTTTTTTTTAAAGAAAAAAACGATAAAAAAATGCAAAAATAAAATAAAAATAGCAAATTTGCATGATACTTCAACAAAGTACAGATTTTCTATTTTACGCAATAACACTCAATGATCTGAGTACATATGTAAAAAAAAAAAAAAAACTCTTAAAAATAACGAAATTGAATTATTAATAGAAATACCAAGTTGAAAAGGAGGACTCTCAGATGAAATTCGTGAAACAATAGATTCTTCTACATTTTGTTTTTTCTTTTAGAGGAATAGTAACAGAGTAAAAAAAAAAAAGATCGATAAGGTCTGGTGAATGGATGTACAAACTGTCCAAATATAGAAAGTATAGATGGAGCAGGCAATTCTTCTTCTTGGTGGGTAGTAGTAGAAAGGATAGCAAATCAAGGTGTGTATTATAAGTGAACTCACAGGGCCGGGACTGACCGGGAAGTGCGGATTATTTCACCGAGGTCACGTATAGACTACCCTTTTGATATTCACAAAGAAAAAAAGGCCATCGTAATGGGACAAAAAGGAAAGCTTAATCACGAGAAAAAAGTGTTGAATTTTTTACGGTGATTAATTTATTTCCTTACTATAAAATATACACAAGGGGGGGTACTAAGAGGGGGTTCCCTGCTCAATTAAAATTTTATGTGTACAAAAAAAAAAAAAAAGTTACACATAAACACCTGTGCGGCGTCTGCGATCATAGGGTTCCTTTGTACAAAAAAATTTATTTCCCTAGCAATCAAAACGTGGCCAGATCGCCAGAGATTGAGAAATTCTTCCCTGTAATATTAAGCTAAAGAAAAATAATTCATTTCTAATGCCTTTTTTTATATATTGTGTTACAGAAAAAAAAAAAGATAGTTTTTATTCATCCCCAACTTCTTTTTAATTTACACTTTTTTCGTTTTTAAAAAAAAAGGGTATTATTTTCTTTTTTGGTTTTTATTTTAGTTTTTGGTTGATATCAATAATTCTATTGTAGGTGAAAAGAAAAGTAATAAATTTATAATGAAAAAGTAAGTAGTAGAGAGGCATAGTACATGGTATTGTGGAAGGGTAAATAGACTAAAAAAAGAAAAAAGTCGAGGAGAGGAAAAAGAGAGAATCATTTACAATAGAGGGGAGGAAAGGTGTGCTTTTTTTTTTTTTTTTTTGTTCTTATTTTTTTTTTTTTTTTTGATTTACATGTGGGATGTGTAAAAAAAATATTAGGGATGTAACAATACAATTGTCTGTGTGGGGTTTTTTTTTTTTTTTTTTTTTTTTTTTTCTTTTGGCTTTTCTTAGTTTCTTGGTTTAGGTAGTACATCCTTTTTTGTTCTAGCGAAAGAGGAAGAGAGCATCTTTTTTTAGGTCTTGAATTTTTAATTTTGTAAAGGGAATTTTTTGTTTTTTTGAAAAAGGTTTTGGAAGGTATAATAATTCTAACGTTTTTTGGAGAAACCTAATGATCTACAAATCATTTTTTATATTAATATAAACAACAACAACCCCCCATATATGCAAAAAAAAAAAAAAAATTATAAAAACTTACGGCTTGAGCGACTACAATCTGGACACCAACTTGTTTCAAAGTATCGTCGATGAATAAGACAGTAACTTTTTCCTCGGCCAGAACAAACATTGGGTCCTGATGTTTGGGTTTTATTTGATTTACTGTTTGATTTAGTAATGAATTGACGGAAGCTAATACCCATTTTGATGTGTTAATGTTTTTTTTTTGGCAAGTTAAAAATATGTATAGAATTGATAGTAAGTTTTTTTTTTGTTTTTTTAAAAAAAAAAATCGAGAAAAAGTAGAGTAAAAAAATTAAGAGAGAGAGAGGGAAGGGAAAAGAGGTTGGAGATAATTTACTCAATTTATAGAAAGGGAAACGAAAAGTGGCTTTTTTTTATAAGCTATATACACTTTTGATAATAGATGTTTCACATTCCACATATCATGGTGTGAAAGAGGGACAAGGTTAGTCCCCCCACTTCCATTTCCTCTTTTTTTTTTTTTTTTTTTTTTTTTTTTTTTGCCCAAAAATCTTATAGTAGAACACAATATCACAAGCTTGGTCATGGGAATAATTTCTTTTTTTCTTTTTTAGATTATTTTTTTAGCATTCTTTTTATTACTGCTAAACGACTGACTTAATCGCAGTAAGTATGCAGTCTTTTGTTATCTTTAAAAAAATATATGCATTGTATAGTCACCGAACTCGACAAATGAAAGCAAAAAAAAAAAAAAAAAAAAGTTAAAGTTGGAAAAGTGAGTGGCCCCGACCCCCCCTGTGTTTATTTAACCTCGCACCTGTGCGCTCTCTTAAAGGATACGCCCCGTGATAATTATTGTATGTTACATTCTTTTACAAATTCTGCCACGATTACCATTACGATAGCCGTTTACTACTGACCCTGTGTCCACGAATTTCTATTAGGTGAGCGGGAGAGAGAAAAAGATACAAGTAAAAAAAATATATATATTATGAGAAAAAAGTAAATAGGAGATCCAAAGGAAATGCATTATAGTATGAGAGTTATTATTAAACTGGCTCGAGCGTCTTTTGTTTATTTTACTATAGTGCCAAGAGCCTACTATTCGATCTACATCTTCTCTCTTTGGTTCCCGCTCATTTATTAAAAAAAAACCCACTCCGCCGGTACAGTTTACACAGAAAAAAAAAGTGGAGTAGACGGAGTTGGTATGAGCACAAAAATAATATTGTTTTGATAAAAAAAAGATATGATTAAATGTAGTACGAGTAATATATACAGATTTAAAATATTTTATATACAAGACATGAGGGCTAAAAGGCATGATATACAGTATTTATATATAAAGAAGGTAAAACCTATTAATTATTTGCGTACCAAATGATGTTGCGTTACATTATTTTTTAGCTTTTATATTCCCTTCAATATGATTATGTAGGAGCACCATGCTTTAGACTTTAAGAGCAACCGTCCCATGATAAATATTTTAATTTACCATGGAGTGATTTCCGAGTTCGGGATCCGTTTATGATCGATACTGTTATACAGTGTTTCGCAATAGAAAATACAAAAAAAAAAAAAGACTTTTGATACCGTAATCTTTGGAGGAGTACTATGTTGATTTTAGTAAAGAAACGATAGTTTACGTAATTGTTTTGAAAACAAAAAAGAGCCCAGTCGTTCATAATTTCTTTTTGTAGATGTTGGGTAGTAGGCGGCGAAAACACTACCGAGCCACAATGAATCCGAAGCATGATCCTCTTCTGTGTCTAAAATATATGGTACTTAACACCATCGACACAATTCTTAAACTCTCGGATGATATTAAACGCTGCGATTTTATCCAGTCAAAGCTTGACTAATCGAGTCCATCAACTATCAACTTCCGTGGTTTTTTTTTCCGTAATCATTTTTTGATATATTCTTGGAGGTCATGGGGGCAGTTGTACAAGTTTTTTTTTATCACGCGTTTTTGATTTCTCGATGCTCTTGTCTCGTAATTACAACCTCTCCTCCTCTTACCCCCCCCCATGATCTAGATAGGTAAGATCGGCTGTATTCAAAGAGTGAACGAGGTGCTCTTTTGTGTACTCCGTTCCACTTCCATATAGCGTCTTTGGCAACTTTTATTGTTATTATTAAATAAATGCGCATTAACATATAATTGATACTTATAAGTAATACTGATTGCGTTTATAATCCACAAACTTCTACCGCAGATATTCAATAGTGAAATAAAAGCCTATTAGAGAGACAAAATGCTTCCACGGTAGGTCAATTACAATAACAGCGATGCTATTTTACCTTTTTAAGCTACTCATTCATTGATGGCTAGCTAATATTGTCTATATTTTATATTGACTTGATAGGCGCTTATTAAACTTGTATATAACACACACACACACATTTTTATTAATAATCTTCTAATTTTTATTCTGTGACATTCGCATATATGCAAATATCACAGTAAATCTTGATCAATTTTCATTATTTCGAATTCGATTTTTGGCCCGTGTATACTCCGCACTGTTACAATAGTTCCTGTATTATGATATATCAGAGAAAAGTACAGCGTTCATTTTAAATATTGCCTGCATAAGTAAGATGTGACGGGCATTGTTTTCTTCAATTGCATGTGTACTGAACAATGATAACTGTAATGATTCCTCATGCGTATTCAACCAAGCCCTTCTTCTTATATCCAGCTTTTACCTAAGCAAAACCAGTGCGATTTTCAAGCTTCCTTAACGACGGCGCAACCGTGGCCTGGAAGACTAACGAATATAGCTTCCAACCAAAAGACATATGCTCGACATAGCAATTACGAGAAGGCAGATTTTATACTGAAGTCGTACAAGAATTTTTTTCATTTTTATCACGCGTTTTTGATTTCTTGAAGCTCTTGTTCAGTAATTAAGCCCACTCTTGCCCCCATGATGTAGATAGATAGGATCGACCGTATCCAAAGAGTGAACAAGGTACTCTTTTTTTGTATTCCATTCCAATTGGATACGACATCTTTGATAACTCTTTTTTTAATTAATTTGATATCCGCTGCATTTAGCGAGTGATAAATTGACGGTCATCCAATAAGGAGAACCTTCTTTCTAATGAGAATAGGATGTTAAGTAATTTTTTGAAATTAAAAAAAAAAAAACTTACTATTTTCAAATAGATTTATTTTATTAAAGCGAATCTATTTTTAACTACGGCAAAATAGTAAAGTTGGAATACACAAAGTGTAAACATAACAATAGTGTTCATATTTTCTTTTTTTTTTCAGTGTAAGACTGATAACTATAAGTACAAGTATACAGAAAGACAAGGTATTCAATTCAAACAGTAGTATGAGTATTTGAGCCCTCTCCCCCAATAAAAAAACAAACATAAACACGAAACTGGCCCGTTGTGGACAAGGCTAGTGTAAACGATGGGCTTGTAAGTGATACGTCTTCAATTACAGATGGACGCTTTCGCTTCTCTATACTTTCAATTTTTTCGATGAATATTATTCTAGATCTACTTTATTTTTTCGAACGATCGATTATAAGAGATTTTTTTTTTTTTTTTTGCAACATGAGTTCTTTACCCCTCTCTCCCCCCCCCCAGAAAAAAAACATTCTTTTTTTCTAACGCGTAGAGTTCATACAAACAATAAGATATACCTTATTTTTCATGTAAACAAAGTAGTAAGAAAGATTAAATTACACAATCGATAAAATAGATGAGACTTTATGGGATTAGCTTATCATCGAAGGCATTTATTTTTAATGTGTGATAAGATCGGCCTAACTACACTTGGGAGTATTGCTTATGGTAGTAAAAAAAAAAAAGGGTGATTCCCTTGGGTATTAAATAATACGGCGATAACAAAATATCACATAGAAATATAAATAGAAAATCGACTCTTCTTCTATCTCTAGACTTACATAAAAAAAAAAAACTCTTCTTTTTATGGAAAGCCCCTACTATTTTTACGTACAACATGATTGTACACAAAACTTTTATTTACTAGATACCCCTTTTACGGTTCTTTTTTTCTTTTCTATTTTTTTGGATAGTCACCTGATAGTTGATCACAAATGTCGAGATAACTGAAAACAGTTTTGTTCATCTGACTTGCTTTTCCATGTCGATCTAATTTTGGAATATACAGTGCTGACCAGTTCAAATGGCGGATTTCCAATTCTCAATTGTCGTATTAAAAAAAGTCAAATAGCGGTTTTTAAAATTCCAAATAGCAGTTTTATAAAAACCAAATGGCAGATTTTCGTAGTCAATTAACGTTTTATTTTTGTTTTTATTTTTAACATTCCTCATGAGTAATAACATTCAATTTTTTATGGAAGATGGTCAAGGTAGAATTACTACGGAAGATGGTGATGATGCCATGGACTACATAATTGATGAAGGAGATGAATATAAGTTAAAAAACTTAACCACGTTAACCGAGTACAAGGAGCTTCAACCTGTTCCCATTGAGCTTGATCCTGAAGATGTAAACTTAGATAAAAGAATGGAAGTTGTGATTGAGAAGGTCGAAAAAATAAAAACTGCTAATATACGTACAACAAGTAGTTACAATACTTATATCGACGATCAAAAGACTTTTTTTATATTACTTAAAAATCAAATTTTTTTCAGCAGCTAAACCTGCTAGAATGTCTGGTGTGTCAGAACGAACAGGGCAAACACGGGCGAAGAAAATAAAAGTAGATTCCGATTGGGATATTTACCAAAAACAGACCAATATGGTGAACCGCCCTCGAAGCCAGCTTCAAGAGGAACAAAAGAAGCACATTGTCGAGTTCTATGACGA
The DNA here is from genome assembly GCA_025201345.1 of Thamnidium elegans. Taxonomy (NCBI): domain Eukaryota; kingdom Fungi; phylum Mucoromycota; class Mucoromycetes; order Mucorales; family Mucoraceae; genus Thamnidium; species Thamnidium elegans. Next base: position 392,824 of record JAIXMG010000032.1, read on the forward strand.
TAAACCATTTGGTACAGCAGATGAAGCAGTAGAGAGCTTAACTGCAGCATTTGAAGGCTTTAGTTTAAAAAGAACGACAGTGAATAATTTTATTATAAAAGAGTGCAATCTCTCTATGAAAAAATTAAGCCGCCAACCCAAGGCCCGAAATGATATAGCACGTCTTAATAATAGATATGAGTGGGTTAAAAAGTGGACAGAAACAGACATGGACTACGTTAAAAATTGCGTTTTTATCGACGAGTCTGCATTTGATATTAACATGAGACCCTCTTATGGTAGATCTATCCGTGGTACTCCTGCCGTTATTACAACACCTCTTACCAGAGCAGAATCTCATTCTATTCTTGGTGCAATTTCAGCAGTAGGAGTTATCAATATAGACGTTAGAGTTTCTCAAAGTAGAAAAAAAATGAAAGTTGTTGGGGCTTGTAAAAGAAAAGCTGTAAACCCTCAAGTAAATCCTAAAAAAAAGTGGCACTAAAACTGGCCATTACCTTGAGTTTTTAAAGAGAACATTAAATCAGTTGGATGCTTTCCTGGAACTGAAAGGTTTCTACCTCATTATGGATAACGCTCCCATCCATACGCACGGGGAAATTGATAATATGATTACTAGTAGAGGGTACAGATGTATTTATCTTCCTCCCTACTCCCCCGAATTAAACCCTATTGAGCAATTTTGGGCTATTGTTAAAAATAGAGTTAAGCGTAGTGCATTTGAGGATAAGGAAGACCTTCATACAAGAATTGCTGAGGCATGCAACTCTGTTCCTGAATATATTCTAAAAAATTGTATTCAACATTCTGTTGGTGTTTTTTCAAAATGTTTAAATAAAGAATATGTTTAAAAGCTTATAAAATATTTACGCTAATTGACTATGAAAATCTGCCATTTGGTTTTTATAAAACCGCTATTTGACTTTTTTTAATACGACAATACTACAGTTGCCGAAGCGAAGGAAGAAGAAGTGGTACAAGCTCTCTGAGCCACGCTTTATTTTCAGATAATATAATAATAAAAAATAATGATAATCCCTTTTTCTCCAGATCTTTCAAGCAAGCTAATTATAATTCAATTTCTGGGTGGGATTAATAAATTTATGCTAACTAATTTAAACTAAACTAATATCATTAGAAGATTCTTCTATACCAGGGCTGGGTGTGTACCACTTCTTCTTCCTTCGCTTCGGCAACTGTAGTATTGTATGTCGTTCCTAACACAATCCTTGTTGCCTCCGCTTCGGATTCCGAAGTGGTACGTTTTTCCGTAGAAAAATTTGAATTTTGTATCTTGTTTCTTCTTTGTTGGACTTTGGTTTAAGTATGTTAAGCAAAGAGTGTGATCGTCTTCAACTTCACCAATTGGTCTTTTCTTTGGATGGATGACATTCAGTACCGAAGAAATTGCTGATCGGTATCCATTTAATGTTGATATTTGTAGATTGTTATACGACATCAAGAAACTTATCACCTGTTTTGGTTCATATGTCTCTGGATGATATTTATTTTGTTGGCACCATTCGACATACTTTTTTCATGCTGTGTCGTACATTTTGGTGGTCTTTAATCTTGTAAAACTGTTTAGGTGTTCTATCAACTCCTCGTTCATACCATTGGCTTTCCTGTAGTTACTGATAATCTCCAAGCGATCAAATCCCATTTCTGGTTTAATTTCCAAATTATCGGTGGTGATAATTGGTTCATTTGGAGCAACGCTGGAAACCAAAACTGGCTCCTCCATAATGGCGTCACCAATATCGCCTCCTTGGTTCGGTCTTGTTTCAACTTCCTGAGCACCCTCGGAATCAATTTTCACGGTGGGAATAGGTACAGACCTTTCCTCTTCCAATTCTGACTGAATGCATCTATCTTTGCAGTGAATGGGTCTTCCTGGTAACTCCAATAAACTGGTAGTTGGTTTTTTTGATCTGCTCAACTGGTCGGCCTTCACATTCTGTACTCCCGGTATATGTTGATATTGAACCGTTAAGTGATGGAGATTGCAAATATCTTGAATCTTGACTGCCAGGTCCTGTAACGCAAATGAAGCCGTCCCCCCTGCTTTCGTTACATATTTCAAAGCTGTCATGTTGTCGCTGTAAATCTTCATGTCTACGTTGTTTACCTTTTTGGCATGAATTAGTATTGCGTAATAAATTGTTTTCAGCTCGCGGACATTTATTGAATCGTTTTTTTCTTCGTTTGTCCAAAAACCTGCTGTTTGAACTAAACTTGATGTTATACCCCAACCTATGTCGGACGCGTCTACGTAAACCTTTAACGCTGGATCCGATACTATAATCTTGTGAATGGGTAGTCCGTTTTTTTGAATCAGGAATTTTTCCCACCATTGAATTTCGTTCTTTCCTTCCTGAGATAAATGACATGCCTTGTCCCATTGTTGGTGATTGTTGTGTAATGCTTTCGCCAAGTCTCGTTGCATGTGTCGAACATATAATAGTGCTTCACCTATAGCTGGAATGACAGCTGTCATCTTTCCCAATAGGCTCGCTATCCATCGGCATGATCGAATTGTTGGTGATTCCACTTGTCGAAGACGTTGAAGTAATTTGTTTATCTTTGCTATCGGTAGAGAAATCTTCATTGTTCGTGTGTTGAATAAGAACCCTAGAAATTCCTGAGATGTTTTCGGCTCGAATACACTCTTTGCCTTGTTTATTAGGAATCCAAGTTGTTCTAATGGTAAGTAAGTAAGCGAACAGATTTCTCCATTTGACTCTTCGATTTTTCCAGAATGCAAATATCGTCTAGATAGTAAATTACTCTCATCCCTTTTGTTCTTAAATGTTCTATTGCATAACGCATTAGCTTTGAGAAAAATCTCGGAGCTATGCTTAAGCCAAAGGCTAGAGAGGTATACTGGTATACGATACCTTTGTTCTCGAACGTTAGAAACCTGAGATTCTTTGTGGATCGGTACTACTACATAAGCATCTTTTAGGTCCACTTTGCAAATATAATCGTCCTTCTCTATGGTATCTCGTAATGCTGGAACACCTTCCATATTGAAATATTGGACCTGAAGAAACTGGTTTAGCTTCGTACAGTTGAGAATCGGACGTCGTTTTGTTGCTTCCTGTATCGTGAAGAAGGTTGACAAAAAATCTCTGTTTTGAGTCGGAGACCGTTTGATTATTCCTGCGTTTAAAAAGTTTTCGACTGCTTGATCCGCTGCTAGCTGATCGTCTGAGGTCATTTTTAAAGGTTTCGTTCTCCACGGATAAGGATTCTGTTGGAATTGTAGTCGATATCATGTTTCCACTACCGAAATCGGCCATGGTTGAGATGTCATTTTTTCCCAGTTGGATAGGAAATGTTGAAGTCGTCCCCCTGGTAAAATTCCATCTTGAGGAATCGAGTAGCTGGTTTGTTGAGATGATGTTGGGTGAGGTTGAATATATGTTGATTGTTGTTGAGTTGAAGTTGAACGATGTTGAATCGTTTGTTGGTTGGTTGTATACTGTTGAGGTTGAATCAAAGTTACTTTTGATCCACCGATCATTATTTTGCTTCCAGTTACACGGCATTTTAATATAGTTGAATTCCTTTTTTTTATAGGATATTATTAATAATATGGGTGTTATATTATTAAGAGGATTTATTACGGTTTTATTTTATGCAAAGTTAGTTATTTATTTGATTTGCATTGATTTATATATGTTTATATCACAAATAAAAATTGTTAGGGAGTGTCAAGTTCCCTCTTAAAAATAAATCTTGCAAAGAAAATCTAAGAAATGTCATTAACGTTATGTGGTTATTTAGAACACGTCTGGGGCAATCCGTTCAATCCGCTAAGTTGTTGAAACAGTCTCATATCGAGAATAACAAGATTATGGATGAAAGCCTCAAATCACTGGTGACATATTTCAAGATTAATGCTACTACTTCGCCGATATTGCCGATATTGCCGATATTGCCGTTTAAACCATTTTTTTTTTTTCCCCACTAACAATAATGGACATACCTGGTAATGCTAATATAATAAAAGTGAAGTATGAAAATTTAATAAAATAATCGATAGAGCACTTAGCAACTTTCACCCTAGCACCGAGGTATATACCTAGGTCAGATTTCATTACAAGATTTCTTTTACAGGATGAAAGGATAATGGACATCATTATAAAAGAGTTGGTTGGTCAAAATGTCGATAACGCTGCCTATGGTTTGGGTCGCTGTAGTTGGGCAAACCAATCCATCTCTGATGTTGTGTACATTCCCAAGCTATCACAACTATCTCCAGTCTTAGTAGAGGTGCAGTGTAACGTGAATGAGGAATTTATAACAAGATTAATCGGTTATTCTTTGCAATTGAAACAAGAATACGGTCAACTACCAAAAATACTTGTAATAACTATCAAAAGTATTACAGCTGAAATTAAATCAAAGTTCAATAATTTAGAGAATGAGCGCATATATACAATGAATTGTGATTATTGGGCAGAGAGTTGTCAAATTATTTCAGCTGAAACAATTCAAACGCAATTAAACAACAATCCCTTGAACAAGTTGGTTGCTTTAGGTCATTTTCTTATTCATCAGAAAAGAAATATATTATCTATCAGTCAAAAACACGATCCAACTATACAACTTTTATATCAAATATCGAAAGATAAATTTGAAAATGAATATTATATTGAAGAAGAAAAACTGGTTGTCATCAAGGATTTATGTTTAAAGCAAAAACACAGTTTGAAAAGATTGTTAAATGTTTACAAAATGAAGGAGATTCTAATGAAAAAGCGTTACAATATGCAGAAAATGGACTATGCTTTTTTAACCATCAAGAACAAAAATTCAAAAAACGAGAAACAACACCAATTGAGGATACACCCGACATTAGTAACTTGGCAAATGTTAACTATAATAATGATATTATAGCAATAGACGGAATATCTTTCATTGAAGAATTTAAAGCCCAACGAGAAGGCAGAATGAGTTGGGAGTGTTGTTACGATGAAGGAAGAAATAAAGGCTTTTTTGTGGACTACAACAATTGGAAATCATTAAAAGCATCATACCATAACAATAGCAAAAAATTAGGCAAAAGAAAGATAACTGAAATTGAAGAATAATTTATTGTTGTACATTTTATTATTTTACTTACGTTTATCAAGCTTTTAAATAAATACTCTTCTCTCCCTTAAGAATAGTTTTAGTAGCATTTCGATTGATTACTTGGCTTATCGTTTCATAAATCACATAGTTTTATTTCTTATTTTTATTTGAACAGGTATTCGTTGCTATTGGTGTAATTCATAAGCGCTTTTTGAATCTTAAGTGTACACAATTTTATTAGATGTTTGTTTAGGTGTTTGTTAACAATAATAACATTTCTTAAATAAGAGGGGTCAGTCTTAGCTAACAAATATAGTTATGTCTACCTGTATAAAGGAACCATAATATTATATTTTATCTTTTCTCTTTGGGTTAAATTTTATAACAAACAGGAGAATCAAAAAAAGTAAAGTATTATTTATAAAACTAAATAGTTATAATTACACATAAACTAATAAATAAATAAAGCCATTATCTTTTCTATAATCCTAAACGCATCTAAAAGAAGTCAAGTCATACATAATAAAGGAAGTTTAAGTCTTTTACAGGTATAGTAACGATTCCCGACACAACATTATATAATAAAATTTGAACTTTTCTTCACTGTTAACGTTATATTTGTTGGAAATCAAGTAAAAATAAAATAGATGTAAAATTTATCGAGATGTAACTTGGTAATTTTATTAAAGGTAAAATAAAAATTAAGGCTGAAGAAGCTCTGCTATACTAAATAATGGATCCTTTTATACTTCTTGACACTGAAATCTATAAGCTTGGTCAATTAGTTGTGACAGGTACCTGGGTTACGCCTAGCCTCAACCTTCTCACTTTAAATATAATAGCTCTACTCTTACTAATTGAATGCAAATATTTATATGATCATGACCACCATGGTCCGATAACACGCCTTTTGGTTATTTGCTCCTTACAACTATCAAATATCCTTATTAGTTGTGTTATGAGAAAGTTGAGATAAAGATCCTTATATGTATATATTAATTCTCTGACCAGAACGTTTTCTTTTGTGCCACCTACTTGCAAGAGTTGTACCTCCTAAACTGGATATAAAGCATTACTATTCTAAATTAATAAAACTAAGGCATTATTTATACTATCTCTTACACTACTATTAAAAGTTTGTATAATCGTAATGGACGATTAGTTATTGACAAGATTAGAGTATTATTACTGTACGCTTGTTTCAGAATAAATAAAGGAAATATATGTTTTTTATATGTCCTGAGATATTACAATTGTAATATATTTTCTTTTATTAATATGATTCAATGCATTATTTATAACAATAGTCGTTCTATACTTTATCTAGATTAGCTACTCCTAGGTACAGTGGCGGCTCTATTTAAGGGTGGCAGAAATTCCGGGTAAACCCACCCTTAAATCGAACCTACCCTTAAATCGAACACCTTTAGGTAGAGCCACCACTGTTATTGTTAATATCTCTTGATTTGCATTAATATATTTGGATTAACCAGTTTTTTGTTTGTTTGTTTTTTTTAAGTCAGAAAAATAGGAGTCGTTCTTACTAGAGATACATGTGTATATTATTATCGAAATATGTAGGTTTTTATTATTGAGTATATACTTATTTATTGTTATAGGGTTATTCATATATTCTATGTGAATATACCCCTCAAATACGACAATATTTATTGTTTGGCCAAGTTATGAAAAAAATTAATAATTGGATCATTACTGTGTAAGCTATTCTCTGTATCAATTATACAATAGGTTAATGCAATAAACTGTTGCATTGGATGTTCATTGATAAAACCATCAATAAATTCTTTACATAACACATAGCAATGATTTTCCCAAAAATCACAATTTGTTTCCATCATAAAAGAGTTATTATCCACCTTGAACTTAGACTTTATCTCTTCATCTGAAAATCCTCCAGTCGAAAAAATAAGTATAGTTGGTAAAATTTTGTATTCCTCATAAAGTGATAGGCTATATTTGATTAAATCTTCCATAAAATCAACATTGATAATGCTTTGAACTACAAAAACGACTGGTGGTAAATCTTTAGAGCATTGGTCCTTCGGCAAAAATACAGTAACAGACACTGGATTATTAGCCCATTGACAGCGGCTTATTGTATACAAAGATTCTGAAGCATGTAATCCTTCGCTTTTTATAGTTTTTTAATAAAATAATTGATAAAGAGAGATTTTGCATACGAACCTAGTAAAGATTTTAAAATGAGATCTTGGACTTTTTCTTTTTCTATCAATTTATCACTGATTGTCACTGAATGAGGAAAGAGCTCATTTTCTACAAAAAAAGATGTAAGTTGGAGTTGGCATATAATTCACTTCAACGTCTCTTCACCATTTCTGTTATTCATTTTAAATCTAAAAAAAAAAAAAAGCTCATGCCACCATTGAAGGCGTTTTATACTGCCAAGCGTGACTTTGTAATGAATGGGGTTTCCTAAATGAAAATTGGAAACCCACACTTAACAAATATAAGCATCGAACTGAATTAAAAGAAATAAAAAATAATAATATGCAGGCTGTAAAAGATGTATTATTAAATACTTTGGGATATATTACTGTATTCTATTTTTTAAATGAAATATATGGTATTCAGGAGTATCCCGCACTATATAGAGAGATAGAAAAGGGATTATTAATCATGTATCATATGGTAAGTGGTTTATCAGGTAGAGATATGCATAAACTTATGTCATATACTACCTACTATTCCCTTTATAAAACTTTTTGGTATAGTAATTATACAAATTTAAATAAAAGAATTAATAAAGATTTAAATAACGTGTTCTCAAATATAAAAATTAGGATTCTTTCAACAATGGTTAATAATACAAAGCCATTTAAAAATGTTACACTTTATATTGATGGGCATGATGGTAAAATTAAGTAGTATGATCCTGATACTAGAACTAAAGAAATGAAATCATTTAAATTAGAAGGGCCTGGATTAAGAACACAAATTGTTGCTGATACAAACCAAACGATTTTATTTGTATCAAAATCTGATAAATGTGGTAAAGGTACTAGTAATCATATTATCAATTTCCCCGTGCGTATGGATGGGAGCGTTATCCATAATGAGGTAGAAACCTTTCAGTTCCAGGAAAGCATCCAACTGATTTAATGTTCTCTTTAAAAACTCAAGGTAATGGCCAGTTTTAGTGCCACTTTTTTTTAGGATTTACTTGAGGGTTTACAGCTTTTCTTTTACAAGCCCCAACAACTTTCATTTTTTTTCTACTTTGAGAAACTCTAACGTCTATATTGATAACTCCTACTGCTGAAATTGCACCAAGAATAGAATGAGATTCTGCTCTGGTAAGAGGTGTTGTAATAACGGCAGGAGTACCACGGATAGATCTACCATAAGAGGGCCTCATGTTAATATCAAATGCAGACTCGTCGATAAAAACGCAATTTTTAACGTAGTCCATGTCTGTTTCTGTCCACTTTTTAACCCACTCATATCTATTATTAAGACGTGCTATATCATTTCGGGCCTTGGGTTGGCGGCTTAATTTTTTCATAGAGAGATTGCACTCTTTTATAATAAAATTATTCACTGTCGTTCTTTTTAAACTAAAGCCTTCAAATGCTGCAGTTAAGCTCTCTACTGCTTCATCTGCTGTACCAAATGGTTTATCGTCATAGAACTCGACAATGTGCTTCTTTTGTTCCTCTTGAAGCTGGCTTCGAGGGCGGTTCATCATATTGGTCTGTTTTTGGTAAATATCCCAATCGGAATCTACTTTTATTTTCTTCGCCCGTGTTTGCCCTGTTCGTTCTGACACACCAGACATTCTAGCAGATTTAGCTGCTGAAAAAAATTTGATTTTTAAGTAATATAAAAAAAGTCTTTTGATCGTCGATATAAGTATTGTAACTACTTGTTGTACGTATATTAGCAGTTTTTATTTTTTCGACCTTCTCAATCACAACTTCCATTCTTTTATCTAAGTTTACATCTTCAGGATCAAGCTCAATGGGAACAGGTTGAAGCTCCTTGTACTCGGTTAACGTCATTTGAACTGGTCAGCACTGTACAAAAAAGATAATATGAAAAGGTCATCAGCCGGTCACTACCAGATGTCTATCTGTAAAATCCCATTTTTCCCACCCCAAATGTAATTTTCCTTTTTTTTTTTTGTGCCAATAACGTAAGCTGAGGTTAAACACTGTTTCTAAGCTATCGTATCTGTTAAATAAAGTATTGCTATTCCGTTGTGTATAATTTAGATGATTTTTTGTTGTTGTTGTAAAGAGAGCTAAAAGAGATGTATAGCTTCTTTAAGAAAAAGAAAAAAGAGAGAATTGAGAGCCAAAGAACCAGTTTTGCATAAATTAAGCTTTTTACAATTTCCAGAAAAAAAGAAAAAAAAGAAGCCCTCTCCCCCCAGCATAGTATTATTAAACGAGCTTTAATGCTTTAAATCAAAAACAGAATAGATCAATGATATCATTATATTGAAGATTCTTTATACACATTCATCATTCGCTATTATTTTTAAAGTTTGGAAGCAAAATTTTGTTTAACAATTATTGCTGATTAAAATTTACGGAAAATATATACAACATATCTCGGGTTATGTAATTTTTCATATGTTCATATTATTTGCATGACAGATAATTAAATAAGAATTGCTGCCAATGGGTATTATAAAATTCCCACACGAAATTTCCTCTCTCCCCCCCCCCTCCCTCACACACCTTCTGACCAAACATTTGTCATGTACTCAATTTTTTCTTTATTAAATCAAGTCAATTATACATATATTACTAATATTTTTATAGTCAATTATAGAACGTAAAAAAAAAAAAAAAAAAAAAAAAAAAAATATATATATATATATATACAATAGCCTACATTGTCAAGTTGAAGTTGATAGGTTTCAGTTGATATAAACTAGCGGTACAATCTTATCATACTTCTTTTATACCTCGTGCTTGTCAATGAAAAAGAAATCACGTTTGAACGAAATTTTTACTCACATAAAAGACTAAAAAGTTATCCAAATTGGTGTAAATGGTACTACACCTGTGATATTTAGAGCAAAAAAAAAAAAAATTGTAACACTATAGGACTGACTTTATCCATTATTGTCTTTTGAAGAAATAATAACCATATGCTATCAATTGATTAAATAAAGTAAGTATAAAATTGAACATCGAGTCCGATGATGCATTATATAATGATACAAGTGTTGTTATGTTTATATATAATAGGATTTTGCTGGCGCAACGGTTCGCGTTGCTAAGTATTAAAAATTGTACTTTTCTAATATTAGTGTGTCGTTAAGGAAGTACTTCTTGAATATACACCAGCCAAAAATGGGGTTTAGCAAGTTCGTCGAATCCTGCTAAATTTAACTGGTTTGGACGAAAATTTGACCGAAAAAGCTATTTTAGCGGGACTGTTGGGCATGCTCTTAACGGATAATACTTGAGAGGTATATATTTATTTTAAACAATATACTTTTATTATTAATACACTTGTTAAATACTTCGACAAGTATTCACTACTTATAAAACAACAATGTTTCTTTTCGAGATGAATGATATTGGTGGTATTGTGACGAACTACACTTGTATAATTTTATATCTTCAGGTGCATGTAGCATATAATTTTGCTGTATTTGTTTCTAAATGATCATTCCTTTTTTGGTAAAATATTTTATTTAACATTAGCAGGACAGTTGGGTATGTTCCAAGATATCAAAAAAAAGTAATAAAAAATAGGATATAATTGATGATTTAAAGAGTTTATTTATTTATGCAAGAATAAAAAGGATATTTTATTTATTTTCTTTTTTTTACAAAACGATTATTTACAAAGTATTATTATTTTTAATCCATATCAAGATCTTCGTCTTCATCCATGGGTTCTTCGGTTACATAGCCAGCTTCACTTTCATGGTTACGAGTGACTTCAATTTCTCCTTCCCTGGAAAGACCAACATGTGCAATTTCTCCATTACGAACACCACCATCAATAATAAGTCTAGCCAATTGATTCAATACACGCTGTTGGATGAGACGGTTCAAGGGACGAGCACCGAAGATAGGTTCATAACCATGTACACCAAGCCATTCCTTTGCAGCAGCAGATACTTGTAGAGTAATACGGCGATCAGAAAGACGTTGTTGAATTTCTTGTAAGCGAACATCAACAATATTGGTAATGTTGTTTTGAGTAAGACGATTAAAGATAACAAGTTCATCAATACGATTTGTGAATTCAGGACTGAAATGTTGGCGAACAACTTCCAAGATACGTTCTTTTAACATGATCATATCTCCCTTGACTTCATCTACCAAGAGACCTGCACCCAAGTTAGAGGTCATGACTATAATTGTGTTACGGAAATCAATCTTGCGACCCTTGGAATCATGGATGAACCCTTCATCGAGTACTTGTAAAAGAACATTAGCAACATCCTTATGAGCCTTTTCTAATTCATCGAGCAAGACAACAGAATAAGGTTTACGGCGAATAGCTTCAAAGAGACCACCATCTTCATGTCCAACATAGCCAGGAGGAGCACCAATTAATTTAGCAACACTATGTTGTTCCATCAACTCACTCATATCAATACGAATCATGGCCTTTTCATCATTAAACAGGAATTCTGCCAAAGTCTTACAGAGTAAAGTTTTACCAACACCAGTAGGACCCAAGAACATAAAGGAAGCCAATGGTTTACGAGGATCCTGAAGACCTGCTTTTGAAAGACGGATGGCGTTACAAACAGACTTGACAGCAGCTTCTTGACCAACAACATGCTTTGTGATTTCAGCCTCCATATTCAATAGCTTTTCACGGTCGGATCTAGCCAAGTTTTGTACAGGGATACCAGTCCAACGAGACACAACTTCCATAATTTGTTCAGGACGAACGACTTCAGATAAAATATTGTTTTCTGCGCCTTGATCGTTTGCTAATTCTTCATTGACTTTACGAAGCTTCTCTGCTTGAAGTTCTGCGATACGTTGTTCAACATCTGGGATTGCATAGTATTCAATATCTGCAGCTGTATCTAAATCATATCGGTTTTTAGCTTCAGTTGCCTTGGCCTTGAGATCATCTAACTTTTGCTTCATGTCACGAATTTCATCAAGACGTCCTTTGGTTAATTCATACTTTAGTTTCAAAGGCTTCAATTCTTCGTCAATCTTGGCAATTTCGGCATTGACATCATTCAAACGCTCCTTGGACTCTTTGTTGTTCTTTTCCTTATTTAATGCCTTGACTTCAATCTCAAGTTGGAATCTTCTACGTTCGAGCACATCGATTTCTTCAGGCTTAGAGTCAAGTTGTACACGAGTGTTGGCAGCGGCTTCATCAATCAAATCAATTGCCTTATCGGGTAAGAAACGAGTTGTGATGTAACGATCAGAGAGTTGAGCAGCTTGTACGAGAGCAGAATCAGTAATCTTGACACCATGATAGTTTTCATAACGTTCCTTGAGACCACGAAGAATAGAGATGGTAGCAGGAACTGAAGGTTCACCTACATCTACCTTTTGGAAACGACGTTCAAATGCAGGATCCTTTTCGATTTCACGGTATTCTGTAAGGGTAGTTGCACCAATACAACGTAATTCGCCACGAGCCAACATGGGTTTCAATAAATTAGCCGCATCCATAGAGCCCTCACTTTTACCGGCCCCAAGTACCGTATGGATTTCATCAATAAATAAAATAATTCCTTCCTCTGAATCCTTGACTTCTTTTAGGACTGCCTTGAGACGTTCTTCAAATTCACCACGGTATTTAGCGCCCGCAATTAAAGCGCCCATATCCAATGAAAATAACTTGCATTGTAAAGATTGTGGAACATCGCGTTCAATAATACGACGTGCTAAACCTTCTACAATAGCTGTTTTACCTACACCTGGTTCACCGATCAAGACTGGGTTGTTTTTGGTACGTCTGGCCAAGACTCGAATCACTCTTCGGATCTCGTCATCACGACCAATGACCGGATCGAGTTTACCACTTTGTGCCATTTGTGTAAGATCAATAGCGTACTTGGAAAGGGCTTCATAAACTTCTTCAGCATTCTTGGAGTCAACACGACGGTTACCACGGACTTGAGAAACAGCAGATTCCAATGCCTTTTTAGTAATACCAGCGTCCTTCATGGGTTTAAAGGTAGCATCTTCATCGGCTAAAGCCAAAATAATATGATCAATCGAGATAAATGAATCCTTTTGGTCTTTCATGTATTTTTCAGCAGCACGTAATAATTTAGCAGTTTGAGGACCAATTGAGATATCGGTAGGAGCAGGATCTTGCGAAGGGAGTTGGACCATCATCTTCTTGTATCCGCGTTCAACAGACGACGCTTCAGCACCAGCTTTCTCTACAATCGATTTGAAAAGTGGTGCACCTTCTGTTTCATCAAATAATGCGCATGCGATATGTGCTGGATGGATTTGGGAGTTACCAAATTCACGCGCAAGAGCTTGGGCGCTTGCTAAAGCTTTTTCAACTTTATCAGTAAAATTCATTCCACTCATAGTTTTTGTTTTAATTAGTAGTAGTAATAAAAATAATTGAGAAAAAAAAAAAAAAAAAAAAAAAAGAGAGACGTTTATTTATATTACATGTGGGTCTGTGTTTGAAAAAAGTAAAGCTCCTTACTGGAAATGTATAGAAGATTCACGAATATTTTTTAACTCCGTCAATCTTGTAGTACTTGCCAGAATATCGATAAAACAAGTTTCTATGCTCTTCCTTTATGCAATTGCTGGAAGCTTCCTTTCTTTTTCTTTTTAAAAAAAAAAAGAAGCTGTAGCTTTTATCTATAAATTCCAAGGAGGATCATACAAATAACTATAAAGAATATCACTCCGCCAAAGAGTATGGCACTATTGAAACATAATATAAAAAAGTAGAACATTTTATCGTGTTATGTCTTACCCATTTTTTATATATATAGAACTGCGATTTCAGGGAGCTGTAGTCAAAGGAGGTCAGGGAAAGCTCAAATGTCGATCAGGTTATTTTAATGCAAACTTACTTTTTTTTTTTTTTCTGGGGGTTGACCTGAGTTTGATCAGTTTTATGCCTCGGGAATTAATTTTGAAGCTAATGTAATGGCTCAAGACTTTTTAAATAGAAAAAAAAAAAACCTGAAATTTCCCTCTTATCTTATACGCAAATCATAACAAAAAGTGTATCATTTATATATTTTAAAATTTAGCTAAAGTCATTGGTTCTCCTACGTCTAAATATTGCGATTCGCCTTCATTTATAGTAATATCTTGACCTACTATCTTTGCAGAAAACTGAAGACAAGAAGAATAACCTTTAGGTCTAATCGAAATTTGAATAGGTAGGTCGCAATTTTGCTTAAAGCCTTTTAATTCAGATACAAAGGAAAATTGCTTCAAGTAATCGTTAGAATAATCTTGTATTGCAATTGTTCCGGAAGATTCCAGATTATCTGATTTCCTTAATTTTACTAAACCTATGATATTGAAGAAAAATTGTTATTGCATTGTTTTTTTTTGTGAGCGAATCTTCTTACCGATACGAATCTTTTCTTGGTACTTGGGTCCTACTTTACTTTGTTTTTTAAGATAAAATGTCTTGTCAAGTCCAGATGTATTTATTATATCGCCTTTTTTTAAAAGTGGAATTACAGTACTATTTACTTCTGTATATATAATATCCGACCTCTTTTCTTTATACAAGGGAATTACCTCATGAAAAAACACTTTGGGACTATACTCACCTATAGACTGTTTGATAAAAAACCCATAACCCTCACTAGAAATTTGTTGTAATTTACCAGTCCGAAATTTTTTATATAAACGCGCTCGACGATGAGTGATAGGTTGTAAAAAGTCATAAGGTAAATCTGGTATAATCAAGCAGCATGTGTCCATCTCTTTTTCTTCTAAACTGATATCGGACTCGTTTTTTAATAGTTCGACAAGAATTTTTTGAAATTGTAGGTTACTGTTGAAATAAATCAAAACGAAAAGGTATTGAATATCGGTGTAGTATCTAAATAGGCTCGTATTTACTAAAGTGCCCGATAGAATGGTGACCACGTTTCGTATAACTGGTTTGAAAGCCATATCTATTAGGTCTCGAACTGATAAATGTACTTTGCAATCGCAGTTACTACTAAAGTGAATTATTTTTCTTTCATCAAGTTGCAACTTTGATTTGCTTTTTAGAATCTTCAATTAAAAATGAGTGTGTCAGGTTATATTTAAATCGGTAGTAGAAGATACTTACATTATTTGAGATAAATTTCTTTAGCGTGTTTGCAAATTTTGTCTTGTTCTCCAACGAGTAAAGTTGTTGACATTCATAGTTGCTATCTTCATTATGAGTATTGCATACTTGAATCAGACTATTTCCATCCGTAATAATATTATTCCATGTATATCTAAATAAAGAGTCATATATATTTCGGATAGGGATAATTTCATCCTGTAAAATAATCGTAGATGCTTCTTCTCCTTGATCCGAAATTTCTACAACTTGATTTAAAGTCAGTTGTATATGCTCTTCGTGCAATTGGGCCAACACAAAGTAAGACTTGAGTGAAAGCTCCAATTTCAAAGCCTGCTGGATTAAGGACACTAGCTCTTCTCCTTGTGTAATAATTTTTAATTTTTTAGATCTGTTATCGTCACCCATCATCCCACTTGCAAATACGAGCTCTTTGGCATTTTCTTTGGTACCAATAAGATTATTTAATAGCGTCTTTTCGATTGAAACTACGTACCCAACCTTTGCGTCTGTATTTTCAAACCTCAAATGATCTGGTATACTATTGAGTATTACTCGATTTATATAGGATAAGTACATGACTAGGAACACCTTGATATAGTTTGGTTGTCGTATACATGTTTGTATTTGTTTGCAAAGCATATTTTGTTGTAAAATAATTTCAAATTCAGGGATAGTGTCTTGTTTCGAACCATTTGATACTCCTTCTTTAAAGTATTTTTCATAAAATTCTCGAAAAGTGTGCTTGAATGAGTAACTTTTACTTTTGTTGTTATTTTGTTTTAATTGTCGATCATATTTTGAAAAATATTCCAAGTCTTTACTGGCACGCTTGTCCATAAAATATATCGTTCTGTATTATTTCGGTATCAGTATGTATATATATATATTCAAGATAGTTATTAAACTTACTGCGGTGTTACTTTTAAAATCGGTGTGTCTTGAAAGTCAAAAAACAGTTCCAAGGGAGGCACACTAAATTTGAATTGATATTAAACACTTGAGATAAGTCGTGAGCTATAACGGTTACCATGTATCGCCTACGACGCTTTTACAATCCAGTATAGTCTGGGCTTTACCTTCATTATCTAAAAATGAACACGATATAGAGACAGATTTAACTGATAAATCTATTTAAACGATCAGCAGTGAGCTCAAAAAAGGTCCATATAACATACCGATATTTATAATCGTATCCGGACCTAGATGAAGGAATATAGACGAAGAAGAGTCTTGACGTATTTTCGAAAAACTTCTGGTCATCACAAACGGTTTAACATGAATATCTGAATCCTGTACAACTTCCATAATTTTAGAGATCGCTCCGGACATGATATCTGAAATTTGAAACGGTATAATATCGTTATTTTTAGCTGTGCTAGAAATAAACTTGTAACTAAAGTATTGACCATTGAGTTTTAAAATAGCCAGTAGCCAAGGAAATAAAGGGGAAGGCCAGTTTGAATCGGAGGAGTAACGATCATGAGCCAAAATTAGTTTACGGTACTTCCCTGACATGTTTTGTAATAGTATTCTTATAGAATCAAGGAAATCACCACTGATTTCCGCACAAATATCAGAAATGCTAATCGACTCTATACTCTTTATTTGTGTTTGATTCAATTCCCATTGTTTTACATAAGTAGGTTCGAATATTTTTTGTTCAAAACCTCTCTTAGAACTATTTGGCTATATATATATATATTAGTATCACAAACGTCAAAAAAAAAAAAAATCTTGCGATATACCTTGTTGTCCAAAAAATAATTTAAAATGTAGTCTACCATTATACCTATAATTTTTTCCTGGTTTGTATTTACTTGATTAAAAAAGACCTCGCTTTTTAGAAATATTCCTATAGAACTTTTAACGGAATCGAGTGTTATAGTGGTCGCAGTCGAACTTTTTATTCTAGGAAAAAGAGTAGGATTGGCGATTTTTAGATGAGAGTATTGAGCTTCAACTAAATCTAACTTGATTGATAACGTATCCTGTCGATGCGTAGTTGCTCTGCACATGATACTCTGTTCTCCATGTTTTAAAACCTCCTTAATATCCTGTCTGAACATATACTTGGGATGCCCCAACAGACAAAATATGGACTCCAGATCGGTTAAAAATAGTAGCCTGTCACTATGATCTTCTTCTGTTATTACTTTCGACTGTATAAAGAGAGGGCGTATCATCTCTTCTCTCATCTCGTACTCCCACTCAGACGGAATGACAAAAACGTAATGAAACCCGCTTGGATTCTCTTTCGGTATTTTACGACCCATATTCGAATCATTTAAACTGAGTCGTATAAAGTCTGAAATTGCTCGCAACAAGAACAAATCATGCTGATCTCGATTATCTTTACCCTTTTTAAAGATACGGTATAGTTCATCCATAAAGTTATCGACATGAATAACATCCTGGCTGGGTTCCAATCTTCTTCCCCAGTCTAAAATCCTTGATTTTTCTTTATCGTAGGTAATACAAGCTTCACTATGAGCGAAATTAATATCTATTAGACAAATATATAGCTCTACTTAAAGTCTTATTCAATACACACCTCGGTCTAAAAGATAAAATATCCGTGTAGTCTCTGATAGTACTGAAGAAACAGTGTACGTACGCCCTGCTTTTTTCCATGTCTAGAATTGTAAACACTCAATAAAGCAAAAAAAAAAAGAAAAAGTATTTCAATATTAATACTTGCATATGATGTTACAATATAAGTGCTGGTGGAAGTTATACGAGTCCTTCATCTTCGCATTTCTCAACATATGGTATCTAGAAGAAAACGATAAAGGAAAAAGAAAAAAGAAAAGGAAAGGTGCAGAATGATTTTATTCGCAATAAAAAAATATACTTGCACGAACTAATTTAATGTGTTACAATCTCTCAAGAAATCCTAATGCATGTCATTGGCAAATGACCGAACCTATCAAATATATTTCTTTACGCATATTCGTTAAGGATGTTTATTAAAACTTCTTTTTTCGGCATTCTGAGAGTAAGTAATAAAGACATCTTTTAAATGTTTTGACACTTATTTTATATATATCATTTTTACTTTGACGGTGTATCCGATCCCCATTTATCCTATGCACACCCCCTTTTTGTCCGAGTTTATAATTTTCGCTGTGGTCCCAAAAAGATTTTCCCAAAAAACTTTCTTTCTTTTTAATAAATGGATGACATACTAGATCACAATGACATACCTTCTTCTCCGCGTTATTTCGAAGAAGAAGAGGAGGAGGTAGAGGAAGAAGATCTCGAAATGTTCCAACCGCCAGTATCAGGCTTTGGAGAAAGTGAAACACAATCCTTAGAAGAAGTTGAAGTCGAAGAAGACGGCGAGGAAGGCGAGGAGGGCGAGGAGGGCGACGGTTCGAAAATTGACGATGCACATATAGAAAACACAGCCATTCAAATATATCAAGACATGCATCCCAGTCGAGAACAAATTGCAGTAGGAGGTCGCGAAATTGGAGAGCATGAAGCTATTTGGAGTGTTTCTACATTTCGACCTGATTGGGGACCAGACAAGTTACGCGATAATAATGCTTTGACGTATTGGCAATCCGATTGTCCTAATCCCAATAAGAATCATACCGTTGATCTAAATTTTCATCAAGCTACTTTTATTAGACAAGTTTCGTTGTTTATAGATTTTTTTCAGGATGAAAGTTATACACCAAAAACAATTGCTATACGCGGCGGCACAACCAGTCGTGATCTATATGTAATAGTTGTTAATATAAAAAGTCTCAAGCATTGGTCTAATGGATAAACATTTAGGAAATTATGACTGTTGAATGTGAACCAGAGTTTGTGGGTTGGTTAAATGCAGATATTACATCCAAAAAGTAAGTATAGATTTAGCTATATTCTTGATTTATTTAAAATATCCCCCTCCCCTCTCAGTGATGGAGATCCATTTCGAGTGTTTCGATTACAGGTTGCCATCTTGAATACGCATTCAAATGGTCGAGATACACATATTCGTCAACTTAAAGTGTATTCAATACTACCGTAAGTATTGGTTGATTGAATAATATACGATGATACTGACGAAATTGTAGATCACATTTACAACAAAGCGAAAAAGAAAAGGAAGCTGAAGTAAAGATAGTAAGAAAACCGATTACAAATAAAGGAATACGATAATATGTATTTAGTAGTACAATCACCCTTTTTTTATATATATATATCACTGTTACTATTTCTGTTTTTGTGTTTTTCTTTTTCTTTTTCTCTTTCATCATGATCTCAGTTATCAAATCACCTAATACTAATCAAAAGTTTTTACTATTGGACGCACCAACACGAACTACTTTACCGACCTATGTAGACGTATTCAAGAAGGAAAACGTTTCTGAATTAATACGAATTTGTCATCGACCTTCTAAAAATAATAATCTAGACAATGAATACGATGCGCAGGAATTAGAAAGAGATACCGGAATCAAAGTTTCGGATCATATTCAATTCGAAGATGGTGGAGTACCAAGTAAAGAAGCTATTGACAGTTGGTTAGACCTAGTAGAAAAGACGAAACAAAACCAAACAACTATTGGTGTTCATTGTATTGCTGGTATCGGTAGAGCACCTGTAAAGTTAAAAAAAAATATTTGTATCTCTCGTGTTTTAACCTTTTTTTTTATGTTTAGGTTTTAATAGCGATATCATTGATTGAAGATGGTATGGATCCTTTGGTAAGTAAACAATCTTGAATATATAATGTTTTGCTGATCTCTCTTATATATATAAAAAAAAAAGGATGCTATTGCGTATATAAGAAAGCATCGGAGAGGTGCGTTGAATAAAAATCAAGTACGTTTTATCGACAAGTATAAAAGTCGCAATGCGGGTGGGCGCTTTTTTAAATTAAGGAGCATGTTCTTCTCTTAATAAGGCTTATTTGATGCCTACCTTCTTTTCCTTTTGCAACTAAAAGAGTACTAGAATTATAAGAATAATAAAACAATTTACTTGCGATATAAAGTAATAGAAACGTCTTTCTTTTGAACCTCCTTTATAAATACCTGTCATTTGAAAGAAGCTCATAAAACAGTGCGTATAGAAAGTTTCGAAGGATATAAAATGGATAGCGTCTAGACACGCTGATCAATCAGGTTATCCCCTAAATCATTTTACAATTATTACTTCCAATAAAAAAAATAAAAAAAAAACTGAAAACTAACTTAATTAAATACTTGTCCCCGTGGAAGCACCATTCTATTTGAAAAGAAAAAAAGAAGACTCCTTTCTTCTTCTTTTTTTTTTCCTGTCTCAGTAAAGTCCATAATCTGTTCTTTTCGTGTAACTTCTCTATCTTTTGACATAAAGAAAAAGAAAGATACGCAAATCTATCAGGATAAATAAATGGGTTATTTAAGCCCAATCTAAGTTGGAGACCCTTTTTGTTTTTTTTTGAAAGTCCAAAAAAGGGAGTTCTGAGCTGTGTTTGTGGAGTTTTAACAAGTAAAGTAGCACTATAACAGAAAATAAAAAATAAAAAACCTTTTTTTTTTTTTTTTTTTTTTTTTCTTTCTTTCTTTAATATATATGTTATTTTAAATGATTCTTAGTGAGTTACTCGCTAGACTATTTGGCTATTTTAGTATTGCCTGCTGGATTGTTGTGTTTACACCGTAAGTTATTGTTATAACGTCAACAAGTATTTTTTTTTTTTTAAAAAAAAAAAAATTTTTAGACAATTCTATGAAAATTACAAGTTACAAAATACAGATGGTGTATCTGTTACATTTCTTACATTATGGATCCTTGGAGATATCTTGAACTTATTCGGTATCATTTTGCAAAATTTATTATTTACCATGGTAACACACACGCACAACACATAACTTTATTTTATCATCAGTGACTCACCTTTTTATCTTGTAGTTATTACTTGCATTATATTACCTTATGGCAGACTGTATATTAATGGGTCAAGTATTTTACTACCGCAAGTATGGAGTTAAACATCATATTGAAGAAGTGGTAGTAACCGATAACTGTGGTGCAAGTTCTTATGAACCAATCGCAACTGAAACAACAGGATTGCTAAACACTGTTGAAAAGAAACCTAATACCCGATTTTTGGTTCGATTGTTTTCTATCTCAAGTATTATCATATGGAGCGCACTGTTGGGTGGTTCTGCCTTGTTCTTTTTCCACCCAGGCCAAAATATTGATTGGTCTCAATTGCAGTTGGTTCCTCAGTTGTTTGGTTGGGGAAGTGCTGTCCTTTACTGTTGTAGTCGTATACCCCAAATCATGCAGAACTTCAGAAACGAAAGTGTAGAAGGTCTTAGTCTTGTTATGTTTATATTTAGTGTCGTTGGTAATCTTACTTATTGTGTGGTAAGCGTTTTATATTTGCGTATACAAAAAAAAAAAAAAAAAAAAAAAAAAAAGGTCATTAATTTCAATCACGTAGAGTATCGTTTTGGAATCAACTGATCCTACTTATCTCTTGATTAACTATCCTTGGATTTTGGGAAGTGGTGGCACCTTATTCTTTGATTTCACTGTAAGTATGCTATAGCAAAAAAAAAGGGGTTTTTTTTTGTTTTGTTTTTTTTTACTAACGGAAAGAATAGATATTCTTCCAATTTTACATGTACCGTAAACGCACAGACGTAGTATATAAGCATATCCGAGACGATAATTATTAATTACAATAAAATAGAGTTAGACATAAAAATGTTGATGATCGGCGTTTTTAAATTAGGAATTATCTTGTTTATTACAGAAGTTTTTATATATAAAGACATGTGGATCTACATTAAGCATAGGTCGTCTGGTTTTTTTTTTTTTTTTGAGGATTAGCATGTATATATAGGCAATTAAAAAAAAGCAGTGTATAATATAGGTACGGAATAATATTTTTTTTGGGACCTAAACCAACACTATTACATGTACCATTATCTAACCAAACATTCAAATGTGATGTTATTTGGCTTAAAAAAAAGCAGGGGAGGAGTAGCTTTGTATATCGCTTGATAATCCTTTTCTATTTCTTTGCCCGATGGTAGATACACATGGTTAAACCTAGAGCCGAGTAAGTTTTTTTTTTTTTTTCTTATTAGTTTATCTCCTTGTTGCCCTTTTATTATGATTTAAACTTGATACGAAATAAATAATAAATGTTTTTGATATTTTAGCTATTTTGTATACTAAAGAAAAACGTCTGTTTTTTTTTCAAGGTAACCAAGTTCATCTTTCTTGGTGTTACGAGCAGATTTTTTCCTCGGTTTTCTTCCAACTTTTTGAGATCAAATTCTGCTGTGTGATACCAGTTATATAACAGAAAAGGTTTTCTTTACAAAAGAGATTTTATTTCCGAAATATCGGATGATATTGACGAGAATCAACTCAGCTTCGCACAGATCAACGAAACAAAAGTAAAGCTTTTCGCCAATTTGATAGCATAAATAAGACTAAACTACCCTACAATCTTTTTATATCTCAACATTGTGAAATAATCTACATAAGCCTATTGATTTGCTTATTAAAAAAAAACTATTTAATTTTTAAAAATGAAGCCAAAAAATTGTATTGTTAGTTTTACTAAATGGTCTGCTACAGATAACTCTTATAAATTAAATGCACCACCTTTTTTTTTTTTTTTTTTTTTTGAACGCAGTGCACAGCCAAAGATACTAATTGAAAGCACTAAGCCCTAGAACATCTGTTAAAAGTAGGTATGAAGACTTGCATAAAAAAAATAATACTATATAGTTTGAGCCACCAGTAGAACACTTTCCATATCTACATTCTTAAATAAGTACTATTAAACGCCTCTAGAAAAAACCAAAAAGTGTATTTAAACGCTAGATTGAGGGAAAAGAAATAAGGGCCATGTGATCAAAAACATTGCTGCTATTGTCGTCAAGTAATTTATTATACACAAGTTTCGTTTATTTAGAAGCATAAAAAGATATATTCCTAATTCTGATCTACTTGAAACCTATTGATAGTTTCATCTCACTCAAATAAGAATAAGCCATTACAACAAAGAATGTATCTTTTTTGTTGTCATATTTAACTCTTTCTGTTTATATGTACATATATAAAAGAGATTTCGATTAGATTAATTTCCTCGTTTTAACTATACAAAGAGTCTGTTAAGCCCACGACAATTTCAATGTGTTTACTTTTATGCTAAAGAATAATCTGTATGATGGTACATTTTTATGACTGCTAAAAAATTGGTATATTTAGATGATGATTGTTGTTGTAAATGCATCCCTTTTTTTTTCACTTTCTCAATAATAAATAATGAATAACAATATTACTTTACCACCTATTAAACATGTGTTTCAAGAATTATTTACTACAAATATTCAATGTAAGTATATATAATATTCGTAAAGACTATAGTATAGTAACCAAAATAAATAAATAGCCAAACGGTTTCCACCTGTATCAGAAACAATTGTACCTGAACCTACAAAATCTTTTGCTATAAATATACCATGTTACTATTGCCCCCCATCCTGTTGCACAACACAACCTATGAATACACGGTTTGTGTCAAGTAGTAGTAGCAGTAGTAGTAGTAGTAATGGTGGTGGTGGTGGTGGTCATCGTCGTGCTGTGTCTGCTTCCACAGAGATGGTAAATTATCAACAACCAATGCAGCATGCTCGACCTCATTTTCAAGAAGTAAATATACCTTATCGTAGGGCAAGGGCACATACGACAGCGGGTTATCCACCCACTATGTTGTTTGAACCTCACGTGTACAACAATGACAACAATCAACAAATAAACGGTTCTCAGATGATAATGCGTACTGAAAATACAAAATCATCGACCATCAATAACCATCGATATCATTGTCAATATTGTCGTAAATCATTTTCAAGACCATCTTCTTTAAGGATTCATATTTATTCTCATACGGGCGAAAAACCATTCAAATGTCATCATCAAGGGTGTGGACGTAGTTTTAGTGTTCACAGTAATATGCGTAGGCATTTACGTGTTCATTATTATCCTCAACAGCAACAACATAATAGTATGCGCCTACCTATTGTACCAACGAAAAATTATGATGAGATGATGAGAAACGATTATAACAGTGTCACGGAATCTTTGCATACATAAATATTTATCATCATAACAACAACAAAAAGCACATCACTTATCGTGTTATACATTATTTGCATATGTATCATATATACATATAATTACCCCCCTTTTCCCCTTTTCTTTATTTCTCTCCCCCTTTTTTCACTTATATTAGTTAATACTATAATATTATATTATTATGAAACGTATCTTGAACAATTTGACAAGAATCGTTTCAATAAAAAAATAAAATATATTTTACGCCACATTGTATAAATTAAAAAACAAAGATGTACCTCTTGTTTATATCTGATCATGCTGATCTTTATAAACAAATAAATAAAATAAAACGATCATCGCTTTTACATGCATTAGCTTCGGAGCTATTTAGATGCTGTAATCATCTTGTGGCGGTAGGCCTAGGCATTTCCTTTTTGTGAAACGTGTCTTGAACATCATTTTTGAGGGAGGTGTTCTGTGCGTCCATAATTTTATTAGAAACCAGCATTATACGTATATGCATTTATGAATAAACACTTGGTAATTTAGCGTATTAACGCAGTAATTAAAAAGGTATTACAACTTGGTATACTAGAAGATCGACATTATATTATACTTGGTTTTTTTCTTTTTTAAAAAGAATATACATGTATATCTTGTTTACAAATATAATCGATAGTTTTTATATTTAAATCGCAACGAAAAAAAAAAAAAAAAAGGTGACAAAACTTGATTATAAAAAAAAAGACTATTACTTATAAAAGGAAATTCACGCACTTGGCAGCAATCATCACAAACAAGATATTAATAAATAAATAAAGCACTTTTTATTCACCTGATCGATTGTCGTTGCATCAATAGAGAGAGAGAGACGAACTCGTTTCTTGAACTTCTTTTTTGTACCCTTTTACTAGCTTCTTACAGAAAAAATATACAAGTATCATGTATAAAGCAAGCACAAAAACACAAACAATGTTTCACTCATATTCTTCGCAAACACAAGTTTTGTGTAATATGAAAAAATGTCAAAACGTACCTATTTGTGGAAACGCTGATCCTACAAAAAAATAATGATATAATTGGGCGTGAGAAAACCCCCTTTCTTTAATAATTATAATAAAAAGGAGAGTATCTGCTTATTATAACTTTGTACTCATATAACTGAAAAATATCACTGCTTAAAAAAATGCACATGGGACATTCGATGGTTTAACCAAACAAATGAGCGTTTTTTTTTTTTTTTTTTTTTTTTTTTTTTTTTTTTTTTTTTTTTTGACGGTTACCAACGTAACAATAATAAAGGAAAGGCCAGTAAGAAAAATCTAAAATAGTACGCATGCAGAAAAACATGTTTTTCCTTTTCTCTGACACTTTTTTAACCGCTTAACTGAAACCATTCAGTCTTTTTTCAAAGAGTTTAAAATTCATCCAAAGGAACCCTTTTATTGTAAAGACAAGCTTTACCAAAATCGAAGAAACGAAAGTGTCTTTTTGGTTAAATTGTTAGTTACCTTTCCCCTAGAAAAGACCATATCAGATTAAAATATCTCGCTTTTTTTTTAAAAAAAAAAATTACGTATATTTGACGACACCGGTAAAGTGGCTTTTTCAGTATAGTACATTTGGAGTGCAGGTATTCAATCCAACTGCTGGTCATTGCATATGTACTGTTTTAACCTACCATTATTATCGTTAATTAAAACATCCCACTCTGAATATACACATGTTGTATTTAAATGTTTCAACCGAGGTTATTAAACCAACTAGTTTGATAGGCTTGCATCTGCCAGGTTTAATTATTTACGAGACACTTGTACATATATATATATCCCTGATGGGGGTTTTAAAAAAACAATGCTAATTTATTATATCAACTAAGGCCTCCTTTTGGATGCTTTCCTTGTAAGCACACATATATCTTTCCAGTCTTTAGATACTCTTCAGCATACTTTCTAACCGCTCTACCACGATACGTACTTGTCTTGATATACCAAAACATACTTGCTGCTTCCATTTCCTTCGATTTTTTTTGCTTTAGTTTTCATTGGTATCTTGCGCTGTACTCAAGACCTCTTGAAAACACTTCTTTTTATTATATTCGAATCTAAGTTATCCTTTAGCTTGGAATTGACTGATGCAACGGGTCAATCGTTTACAGTTGACAAGGTTTTAGTTGCTATGGTTACTGGTGGTAAAGTTCCAGTTACTGTGGTTACTGTTGATAGAGCTTCGTTTATACAGTGTATCTATTTTAAAATCGAATTTGTTTTATACAACGGTCATTTTTTGCGGGTTATATACTCTTACCTTTTTTTGGACAAAGTAAATAAATTTTTGGTCATTTCCAAATTAGATTGGGACAAGGTTACAAAATTGGGACACAGAAGGGAATATGGGACAGCAATAGGAAAACAGAATACAGATTCAAAAATAGGGCATATTGAGTGTTAGTATATATCAAGTTTCTATTAGTCATGTATTTATATACTCTCTTACCTGTAGCAATCTTTAAGTTTTTTGTCCGAAGACGCGAAACAACCACATTCTATGTGGCGCGTTGTCTATTTTGACGTGTAAAAATTGTTGGTCGGTCCATACCAGCCCAGATCTGGTGTGCGATGAACATCATATTTTTTGCAGCGAGGATATCTCTATTCCAAAATATATTACAATCGTTGCAGATCAATATATTAAAGAAAGATTTGTCGTCAACTTTATGTGTCCTAAGCTTCATTTCTTTGCAATTTGGACAGACCTATTTTATAGAAGGATAATTAGTTGACTTAATAAGCGCTTACTTGTATTGTAATGACTTACAGAAGAGGTCCGGAACTCATTTATATCAAGCAATAACACCTCCCCGAGGTTTTGTCTTCTTTTTAAATTCTTATAGATGACATCATAAACGCCAACTCGTCGTCCTTTGTACTTCACATGGCTACTCCCTTTTAAACCATCACCGAAAATCACCAAAGGCATCTTTGTTCTGTCCCCTTCAACGAAATGACTTTTGTGGTTAGTCCGTCTAAAATATAAATGGATGTTAGTAAGATGATCATATACTTGGAAAATATACTATTACTTTATTTCTATTGGTAGATTGCGAGAATCGAGAGTTCGTCGGTTGACCATTTTTTTTCGTTTCCGTCTATTTGATTTTGTTTTCTTTCTTCGATTGGGGTTATATTTTTTCCCACCATTAATCAGAATATTGCAAGCTTCTTCGAGGGCACATTGCCTTCCATAATAATTGTTCCATTTAATTGAAGCTGTTCTGAAGTCATAAAAATTAAAAAAAACGCCTCAAATGAGTCAGTACATATGCTAGGTGGTTGATGTAAGAATCAACAGAAGAAGTTTTAGTCGTCGGGATTTGAGTCTCTAGATCCTTTATGCCTTGTTCGATTTTGAAGGTATCTTGTTTTCTTGCTCGATTTACAGATCCAGAAGAGCAATAGTATTCATTTACTGTCAGAGACCTGACCTGTTCATTTCCATAATATGCCACATATGCATTCTTACGGCCAGGGTCTAGAAAACAAGGACGGAAAAAGTTTTCAATTTCGTCTGCGTTGAAATCTGCGATTTCAAGATTGACTTTATCTTCTTCAAGGGTTTCTGGGACACTCCTTGCAAAAGAAATTCTACAGGTATATCCATCAGTGTATATACTGTTCAAGAACATCCGTCTTTTCTGTCTTGGTAATTCTTGTAATTTTGTCAAGCTATTGTAATAAATATTAATAATGATCTTAATTGGGAGAGGGGGGATTAAAAAAAACATACTTTCTGATTTTCAGCTTGGTAAAATCGAAAGAATTGAAAAAGCAACGTGTAGCGAATGCGAAATTTGTTTCGTTTTCTTCTCTTTGAAGCCGTGTATCAAGGAAAAGAGTTGACAAATTTTGACCATCAATCTTTATGAACCGCCATTTAAGACTAGGATTTGGAAAAAGAGAAAACAAGCGAGGCCTCTGGGGTTGTCGCATTCGTGTTTGAGGACGGACTAACTCAACCGTTTGAGCCAGCGGTTGCTCTGTTGTTTGTTCTAGTAGCTCTTCTGACTGTTCTGGCTGCGCATTTTCCTGAAGTTGTATATTGACCTGCTCATAGAATTCGATAATATAAGTCATTATCGATAGAACAATGAACGGGTTTTTGGTCACTTCCTCTCTTGAAAGTGGGAGCCGAGGTGCTCTGTTTCTAACTGGCTGAATGATATCGTTTAAAAATGCTTGTAGATTTGGTGCACTATTAAGACCATCTTGTGTAATAAAATCTTCTGGCATATCTGACCTTGTGTCGTTCTTTAAGACTTCATCTAAGACATAATCATATACAATCTTTTTTACAAGTGGCATTTTAATATTCTTATAAATAAAGTTCATGAGTATAATAGTTATGTAAACTAGTATTTTCGTTAATACTTACAGTATACTCCTGCTTTAGTCTGTATATAAAATAGTTTCCAATATACGTTTCATAATTTTCCACGTAGAAGTTGTTATAGGCAGTAGCTACAGTATCACAAGCAGACGAAACAATTTGGCCATACCCTACTAGACCTTCTTTTTCAACTAAAAGATTGACATTTTCTAACGCTTGTAAATGGTTATAGGCTTCTTGAATGCCAGGAAGTCTTGGATAAAAGTTTTGTAGTTCTTCAATGGTGATTTTCCCGTAAATTAATCTACAAACTCTGCACCAGAAGTTTTTTTTCAAATATATCATTTGAGAGATACTCGACATTGTTGTTTGCATTATTTAAAATATAATAATTAACTAAAAGCTGTGCTTTATAAACAAACTCTCGTAAAAATGAAGACTGTAATTATTCTCTCTTGATATTCTAATAGTTTGTTCGGATTCCCCTCATCTTACCTGATGAATGATTTAAGCGTTATAGAAACGGTATACAATTGATAAGAAGTAGGGAAAGCCATTCCTAATCTTTCTTTAATAGTATATTCATGGCTGGGACATAAACGAGAAGCAGAAGTAGTATGACCAGGTTGGCCACAGGACTTGCAAACAGGTCCAGAAGATGAAGAATCCTGTTCTATTCTTCTTCTTTTTCTTGCATCCGCCTTGGGTTTTTTCTCCTCTGGTGTGTCTTTTTTTCTTTTACCTGAGTCAATATAGCAGTTAGATAACGTTATCAATATGATCAATAAAATTCACAGAAACAGTTATAGTTCAATGTTACCTCTTCTTCTATTGCTAGATTGCCTTTCCTCTTCAACACGTACCTGAAACTTCTGTTGCTTTTTATTTCGAATTAGTTCTTCTGTTTCAGGATAGATAATAGGACGCATTAAGATATTTAGGTAAAAAAAAAAAAAAGAAAGAGAAAAGCATAACGTGCATCTACTTTATAATAAACTTTTTGGAATTACAATTCCAACTCCTAATATGGATATTGGCGCTTAAAACTGCCTTTTTTTATTTTTATTTTTTATGTGAATTATTGATTTTCGCAGAGCTTTCTGTGTGATTTTTGAAGCTTTGAGAATTCTTTTACGAGAGAAAATGCCTCAGCAACATCTTTTTCGTTACTGTAAGCTTCAATGTACCGGAAGCTTTTGTTGAAGTAACGACGGATTTGCAAAGGGATCTCTCCAGGTTGGTTCACGCTATCAAGAAAACTATTGATGTTGTTATCGAGAGAGCGGAAATTGTAGTTACAATTCCGTCTCGCTATTTTTTTGCTGGCTCCCCAGAAACGTTCGATGGGGTTACATTCACAATGATACCGAGGGTAAATTTCGAAAATATGACCTGCTTCTTCAATAGCTTCAGCCAAGATTGATTTTTGCTCTATGAAATCAGGCTGGCTGCCAAGCAAATGAACCGCACAACATTCATGGTTTGCAGCTTCTACATTGTTGCAATATCTGTTTTGACCACCGAACAAATTTCTTTGTGTTAATATTTCTTTAATACCTATGAAATATGTTTTTATCTCGTTATTCTATTTTTTAAATAAATCAAACGAGTTAAACGAAAATTTCTATATATATAATTTGAAATCTAAGAATGGATAATTATAAACTTACGGAATGAACGTTTTCATAATTGCATCAAATTTCACAACTTTATCAGCCCTGGAAATTTTGCTAAATCTAAGCTTTTGTAGCTCGGGGTAGTTGAAATTTCTTTCAACGTAAAAACTTTGACGTTTCTCTACACTTAAATGTTTATGTTGCATAGATAAATTTATTACTGTATATTTAAACACAGGTATGTGATATTATTGGGCCGTAATACTAATTTGGGGAGGTCATTTGTAGACTTCTCTGCCTAAAGAGCCAAACTTCAAATCGATATTTTTCACGAAAAAAACCGCAAAGACAAAAAAAACACTTCGGCATATCTCTTTGTAATCTTATTTATAATGTTAAACTGCAATTAATTTATGTTAAAAGTGTTTTGCCGTCGAGTATTATAGAAAATAAAAAATACGAAAAATCGGAATTAGTAGAGTTTATTATAAAGTAGATGCACGTTAATTGATAAGATTTCGGTTGGGTTTGCTGCTTCCTTCTGTTCAGTACCAGTCAGTTTAGGACGTTAGCTTCACAAAATTTTCAAGCAAGATTTCTTTCCATTAGACATTCTTCCCATTTTCTTTATAAACTTTATTGTACTAAAACATTTTTTTTTTACCGTCGCATATAAAGTGGTTGCTGACTTAACGACAGTGCCGGGTAATTATATGTCCAGTAATAAACATCAGAAGCAATAACAGACAACAATTTAGACAAAGCAATTATAGGAGCTGTTTGGATATCGCATCGTTGGCTACTGCAGAAAATCAAAAACAATCAGTAACAATCGAGCCATTCTTTTGCAAAGAATGATGAGAAAGATCACTTGTTGTTCCTGTATCAGCTTATAGCAATGTAAAAGAATGCTTTCACAAATGTGATTTTAACGATCAAAACGCGGGTTCTACAAGCTCGTACACGCCCAATAAAAAATAATTAAATAAGAGTATTATGAAGCAACTAAGAAAAAAAAAAAGAGGAAATAAATTAGTACCATCTTATTTTATTCTACTCTTATTTTGTTGACAGCTAGGTCATATAAAACTCGTATTGTTCTTAGGATCAGAAATGCGTTGACTATCTTGAGCAACTTTATACGTACAAGAAACATTAAAAAAATACGTTTTTAAAAAGACCATAATATGATTTAAAAGCATGTTTACAATGGGCGTTTTATTATAACAGTTAAAATAATTTGAAGTTTAGAATGGCTAGATAAGGCCATAAAGATCGCTAATAAGATCTTGAATACAAGCATAAACAATTCCACTCGATAAGTTTTATTTTGCCATCATTCTCCAAGGCTACGATTTGTGGGGTTGAAGTATTATCCAATACCAAATAACTTTTTTTTTTCCATCTGTATCCATGAGAGATTCGTTTATATTACTTTTTCACTGGCTTCTACATCTTGAGGTTTTGATTCAGTTGAAAGCTAATAGCCTGGTGCTCGCTCGCCGTAAATGGGTTTTACGTATTTATAATAGAGCTAGTATATAATTGTGTCCTTTTATTTATTGTCAAAAAGTATTATCTTCATATGTTTCCATGGGAATTGTATTTACATTTCCACTACAAACACTCTTTCCTCTATATCCGCCTTCATTCCTACAATTTTATCGTTATCCCTACCAGCTCATTTCGTAAGGGATTCCGCAATAACCTCACTTCCTGAATTAAACACGTATCAAATATTTGCGTGCACTCTTATTCATATTTGGCGAGCCCACTAGAGATTCGCCTTTGATAGCACTCCATTTATTTCCGCAAACATCGTCATCGCCATCACCAAAATTCTGAATCTGCTCAATTCCGAAATGCAGCCCAACAACAAATAGTAAAAGTAATAGAAGTCTCTTTGACGACTTCAATTTTATTTGTAAATACTCCAGTCTTTTAATGAATTTTGAAGGACTATAAATAAAAACGGAATTTCGGTTCCCATACAAACAAAAAAAGTTCTTGCCATAAATGACTTTTTTTTAATGCAAAAGATATTGTTCCTCATTCTCAAAAAAGAAAAAGAAAAAAGACTACTTCTACTTCAAAATAATCTAGTTGCTCTTGATTTACTTTGCCTATATCCTCTCTTGAAAAATACATGGAATTTTAGGTAAATAAACATATACGATTTATGTTCTTTTGGTTGCAACATAAAAAGCTCATTCTCTCGCTGTAACTACACTATTTAAATATCTGATTTAAAGTACTCTTCTCCGATTGTCTGAAGCTTAAAGTGGAATACTTGTATTACTGTGAAACTAAACTAGTTAAATCTCCCTTTGAAAAAAAAGATAGTTTTACATGAATACAAATGAAGAATATGCTCTCTTTTACATGAAGCTTTATTTATTTCTAAGTATTTGCATAAAAAACAAAAAGATGATGCGCATCAAGTACGAAAAATAGTCAATGTGGCTTGTTCCCTATTTGTCTCTTGTATCAAATCAGAGGTTTACTTTTTTCAAATTCAAACTCAATACTTTGTTTATACTCCACGAAAAAAGTATAAAAAAGAATGCAAATTCCCTCTTTTTTGTTTCTTTATCCGGGTGAGACCCTCATTGGTAGTAACGCCAACTATTGGTGTGTGGACAGTGATCTTCTAACGAATGAGCGTGGTAATGCCTTGCATTGAATGGGGGAAGTGTATAAAACTGGAGGAAACTCTCTGAGTAGGCGACTCTTAAAGATAATAAAGCACCATCCCATAGTGATATGACTTGGTATTATCGCGTCCGATCGATTATTTTCTTTCCTAACCAAAGACCTATGGTTTCTCTCTTGCTCTCTTTTACCTCTCCTTAAAAGTAGAGGGAATGCATGGTACAAGCCTCCTCGCGGCCATTCCCGGGCAACATTCTCACTCCAAAAAAGGTGAGAGTGGCTAATGTGTATCTTTTTTAATGCTTAATAGAAATGAAAAATTAAAAAAAAAAAAAAGGGAAACAATGCTTCAATTAATTCAAATAACCCTTTTTTTTGGTTACATAGTAGTTACTTTTTTTTTTGTGGTTTAAAGTCCACGTCAATAAATAAACTATAATAAATACTTTCCAGTTCTATTTCAAAATAGATGTACCGTAGTCAAACATTTTTTTTAAAAAAAAAAATACGGTTTTACGATTTCTATATTGACAATAATAGCGGAGACGCGGATCAAACTAGTTGTCATAGTACAGGTTTTTAGTCTTAATTGGTACGCTTTTTTTTTTTTTTGGTACGGCTTAATAGAAGTTGGGACGAATTATTTTTTTTTGGGATTACAGTCGACGAAAAAAGGTTGGCCCAATAAAAAAAAAATAATTGATCAACGACAAATTATCGGTTCTAAAGTAATCCTACTATATCTTTTTTAATCAGGTTCAAGAAAGGAGAGTAAGGTAGCATAGAGAGAAGCCTGTATGCGTGCTGTTCAATCCGGTTTTTAATTGATAAAATGTTGTCGATTGTTTCGATGTCAAGGATTTGATAATTGGGCCTGAGGAAAAAAATTAGGAAGGTAGCTGTTGCTTAATCTTCTTCAGCAAAATATTTATACTACATGTATATAATAAGCCTGTAAATATGGTACAGTTTTGAACTTTTCATAAGTGCTGATAATAAAAGTCTACAATTCCTATTTGCATACTTTTTGCTATTGCTCTGCGATTTACTATCAACACTGTATTATACTATGGAGCTTTTCATGTTGTCATTATATCATATGCATCACTGGACACTTAGCCGTGTGATAACTAGGTCACTAATGATAAAGGGATATCCTTGTATGCCATCAAATGCTATTTGTCTGGGGTTAAAAAATTGATGAAGGTTTTTATTGGGGGGGGGGATGTATATGCAGCTACAATATGTGTTGGTATCAGAGTAAATTAAATGAAAGAGACTGTTGGCTTGAGAAGAGTGGAGTATTCATGGTAAATATATGGCTGTTCGTATTCAGAGGTATTTTGAGTTGTGTTAATGATTGAATCCTATTCTTTCGAGTTAGATGACAGCTCAATGCTCACAAGAATATACAATACGACAATAACGTTACCTTAAAACTGAACAAGACCTCCAGAGACTCTTCAAGTGATGTATATGTGGTGCCTGTAGTAGGAAGTGTTATATTGCTCAGCAATACAAAGCCATACCCGTTTTCTTTCGAAAATGAACTGCGATACAGCTCCATCTTTGGACCAGAAATAAAAACACCAAACACGAAAAACTCTCTGGTTGATTTGGCTTGTCGAATTCTGGAATGTAATTGCCTTTTTAAACGTTCACCCAAACGAGCTCTGTCTTCTTCTTGTAGCTTTTTGCTAGCTTCGTTCACCTTTATTTCACCACAGCCTATTTCTTGATGGCTAGTGTGTATCAAAAAGTCGTGAGTAAGCAGCTTACCATTGGTATCTTTGTTTGTTACGGAGGGCTTCTCCCTGTATAAATAAAATAAACATCAATCGTCTTCATTTTAGAAAGAAAGATACACCTACCATGCAATGTTTAATGTCGACGTTGAATCAAAAATAAGCTTCATCAAGATGGATACATTTTGCACAATATAGTCAATTTCAGATTGTTTGTGGTTTGATAGCAGAGACGCTCTGTCCATAGTTTCAGTAAGATAAACTAAAAACGAACCCAAGTTTCGTTGTAATATATCTTCTTCTGTTGGTGGATCAGATGGTGTGAAAGCAGTCGGAAAGTATCGAGCTCTTGAGACCCGAGACTAAAGAAATCATGAGTTTGAATTCGTCGTTATGCTTATTGATGCTCTTACCCTTCTCCACTTTCTTATTTCAGCATAGATGTTGTCAGAGAATGTATATAGGTGAAGTAAAAGATGAGCAGGGCATGTACTATGATACATTATAGATGACAAAAGCCTAAGCCATACTTGTCAGTAAACCAAGTCAAGGAAACATAGATTTAAACTTACAGTCTCTTGTCAAGACTCGACTCACAATCCATTTCATAAATCACTTTTTCTTTGGTAATATTGCCAAGCTCGTTCAGCTCCAGGACATATTTTTGTTTTTTCAACAATTCACCATAATTGTAGGATATTGCTGCATCTGGTTGATATGATTCGTCTGTGGAGGCTGTTAGACACGAGGTTGGCTCTTCTTTTTCTGATGAAGTTTGCAATTGCGGAGAAGGAGTTGATATGGGTTGGGGTGATACATCGCCTAAATTATGCATGTTAATAAAGACATATTCAAAATGTATCAGTAGCCAATTACTTTGCAGCGCTTCTACTGACGTAGCAGCATCCTCGTCTTCTGATTCAAATAAACTTCTTTTGCTTGGGATTATCGATATGCTACTACTGTTTGCTTGGCCAAGAACACCAATTGATCCCTCATTGTATGTATAGTAAATTGTTTGCGATGGTGGTGTTGATGGTCTTGATGGTGGTTGCGATAATGTGTCCTGTGTACGTTGTCAAAATCAAAACTTATGCTTACTTTCAGAAAAGAGACAAGACTTACGCAGTTATCAATCAGTTCATCTATAATCTCCATATATTCTTGAGATAGATCACCAAACCTCTTCATTAACTGCAAGCCATGCTTATATTTTGTAACAAGAAGTCTCAAGTTTGGCTGTCTTGTTTTCCCTTGGGCCAAATGCTCCTTGTACGATTCAAAGTCCCACTTGGATGGATGAGCACATTTAAAGTATTCCATTTCTGTTCCTTGCGAGGAAAAGTTAAGCAAATGCACCTTGTTGTCTTTTTCACCAATTAATAGAAAGCCACAGAGAAATTAATAGAAAATTATTGGACAATACTAAAAAAAAAGCACAGTTTTTAAAATATAAATATTTTCTCCATGATGACGAATATTTTTTTTGATCTTTATCTCCTTTGTAAGACCTTAATGGACAGACTTGGTTTAAGCAGTACGCTTATACGACAGTAAGACTACATTACTGGGATTTCAAAAAGTAATGTCTCTGGTCTGGCAATTCTCCTTGACTTGACCCCATCCCAGGCGTGACAATAACCTGTTAACTTTGTTAATACGTGGTTGGGAGAATTGGCTTGTCTACTGTTTTGGCAATTTTTTTTTTGATAATGTTTGCAAGTAATCCTTTAAAGCTAAGTACTCCTGATTATGCTTACTTTGTAGGAATGTTATTAATTTTCAATGACTATCTTTATAGGCTAAGTACAGACAAGAGCTAACCGGAGGGTAAATCCTTCTTTATCACACTTTCAGTAATCGTATCATATGGTCTCACTCAAGCCTTACAGGAAAGTGGCTCATGGTCGTTGCTGGTTGCATTATAGCCCTAAATGAGGGACTAAAAACAATGCTTGATTCTGCTACTACAAAAACAAATATCTGAAAATTCTCTCTCTTGTAAATATCATAGACCCATACACAGCAATACTTTTGCAGCGCTTATGGGCATTCAAGTACACAATAAAGAATAATACTACGTGCAGCGCTTGTGCGCAGTGTATATAAACTCTCTATATTTTTGTCATTAATAAAGGATCGATAATTCAATTTTGAATAGTCAGCCAGTCTGAATATTTACTCTCGTTTTTATTTTTATTTTTATTTTATATATCATCTGATATCACACAAAACTTGAGTCCTTGATAATAACCAACTAATGAATACACATATCAAGATGTGGCACTCATGTATACCAAAAAAAAGACAAAACATAAAACAAACATCATCGTCTTTTCAAGCATGTCAATAATCAGCTTGCTCTGTAGCACTTTTACAGGGCATATATAAATATTTCGCTGAAGATTAAGCAACAGCTACCTTCCTAATTTTTTTCCTCAGGCCCAATTATCAAATCCTTGACATCGAAACAATCGACAACATTTTATCAATTAAAAACCGGATTGAACAGCACGCATACAGGCTTCTCTCTATGCTACCTTACTCTCCTTTCTTGAACCTGATTAAAAAAGATATAGTAGGATTACTTTAGAACCGATAATTTGTCGTTGATCAATTATTTTTTTTTTATTGGGCCAACCTTTTTTCGTCGACTGTAATCCCAAAAAAAAATAATTCGTCCCAACTTCTATTAAGCCGTACCAAAAAAAAAAAAAAAAGCGTACCAATTAAGACTAAAAACCTGTACCAAATTGTCGATGTAGTAACTTGTAAACCTTAAATTACTTCTCTCTCTTTACCCCCTTTTTATTAACTATCGTTATATTATTTCTTCCTTCGCTTTGGAATAAAAAGTTGCGTTATTATACGTACTATTATGTAACTAAAATTTAGGCAGGGCATTTTTTCGTGCGTAAAAAAAAAAGACTACGTCACTTATTTTTTTTTCTCAAATAGTGTAAACTAACAGTATTTTAACCTCATGTCCTCTAATCTCTACTACATGTACAATATACATTGCTGTTCTCTCTTAAACTCGACTAGTCAATACTGCCTAATATTGTTCAAGACGATATCTTGAAACTAAAGATTCAGTTGGGCGGCGGGTACTGTAAATAGTTTATTGTGTTACGATTATTTCTTATTGGCACAAACGGTGATCGTCTTTTTATGCAGTTTCAAGCTGTCAGGTAAGTATACATAAACATTATATAAAAACCCACAACCAAACTCTGTTTTGGGCTTCTTCACTTCTTATTTCCTCATTTTGATTAACTTTAATGTTGATCATTTTGAAAGATTAAGCATCTGAAGGTTTTTTTTTCTGTAATGAAAAAAGAAAAAGAACCAAACCATGAGTACATTGAGCTAAAAAAAAGCTCTTTAGTTTCCTGAATTAATAATTATAATAGCTTTTTTTAGATGCTTCTTCCTAGTACTATATACTTTACATGGTGGTGATTGTTCCTCAAGAACGCTGGTAACGCTGGGTACTAAAAAAAAACCCCCCATCTTCCACTTGGTGTCTCTCAGAGTACATGTACTTGTTGTAATTATGGCTTACCAAATGGCTACCTTATGAAGATGTGTCAAGGGTGGCGATTGCGAAACGTGGCGCCGGAAGTAACACAGTTACTTCCTAATTCCGCTTTAAAGGGACGGTTCAAGACGTATTAGTTGGTGACTATATGTGTAGCCTATTGCTCACTGTTAGAACTTTCACTTCTAACTATTACACCTATAGTGGCACTAATTTAAACGGCCCTTTAACCTTACCTTATTATCCAGCTTCACATCTTAACCATGGTAAACCATTTTATAATAAGTTTGTCATTTGAAAAACCTCAGGTTGATCTGGCTTTTTTCTTTTTTCTCTTTTGTCAACATGATAGTCCAACTCCATCTGGTTATTCTGTCAAGGAGGTATTATTATTATTTTATGAATACTTGGTGGTTATATTTGGGTGTTGTATACTGACAAACAGTTGTCCAAAGCATGAATTGATCAGTATATGAATATTATATTTGATGGGTAACTCTTTTGGATGTATTTTTTGGTACTAGAAGGTAAGTAAGAATTAAAGGATAAAAGAGAATACCAGGAGCTGATTCCATTAATTTTTATACTTATATAGCTTGTCGTGCTCTCTTTCTTTTTATGCTGGTAGTAATGGTCTTTCGAAGCAAGTCTTTTATGCGAGGTATAGAATATATTGACAATTATTAACTCCCTGGGTCACGAAAAACAAAAACTGAATTATGCTTGATGTCTTTTAAAGCTACAAATTGGTTATAATGATTTGCAAAATGATTATCAAGTTATTAAGGCCTCGTAACTAAGGAGACTGTGATACTGTCGTAGCAGGAAATAATACTTCCTTCTATCCCCTAATGGTACTTCGATACGTTAGTATAGCTACTATGAGAGACTGTAAAAGATCTTTACGGCTTGAGATCATACCTCCCTCTATCCTCATACTAGGACTAGTTCTCACGGGTTAATATAGTGATAATAAGGTGAAGACTTGTAATGAGCTTGTGATTTTAAAAAAGCTACAGATTGCTATTACGGTTATTTTTTATTTCCTTTAACGACAGAGTTCATCTTCATCTCGTTAACCAGTCAGGGTGTTGTTTTTTTTTGGAAAAGGTAAAAATTAAATTTCGTATACTGTTTTAACAACATGACAGACAGCTAATGTAATCATAATGACTAGTAATTACATAAGTTTTAAACGTCGTATGTCGTATGACTTGCAAGATTATTGGTGATCCTTAACTCTGATTCGTGAAAAAAAAAGGTCCACTTTGTGTTTTCAAAGTACAGGTTTGGTGGGCTACTTTATAGTGATTTGTTGACCACGGAGGAAAGCTGAAGCGATCCCCTTCTTCTATCCTCTGAATAGTATGACTGAAGACGTATTAACTGGGTTTCCTATGGGTGAGTGCAATTTCATTGCTGCTGGAATTTTCATTTCCAATTATCCTCATAGCAAAATCCACTTAAACGTGCTAGAGATAACATTTGTTATTCCTTTCGTTGTACTATTTTGCAAAGATCCATATCGTAATCACGAGATAAACACTTGTAGTTTTTCGTCTCTTCTTTTGATACTAGAAGGTAAGCTAATTGGTTTGTTTTGAAAAGAAAAAAAGCTAAGTGCAATATATTTTATCGTTTAGGTGCTGAATTATTATTAGGATGGAAGTATTTGTAAGTATTAGACAAAGAAAAGGAGTATCATCTCTTTTTTTCTAAGTGAAAAAAAAGGGGGGGGCCTGTAAAAACGGCATTACTAAGGCTGCTGGTGTTGTTTTCTTTCGCACCTGACAGCGATCATGGCTTTCCATGACACTCTAAACCAATAATTAATATAATGTTGTAGTTTCTAATGTGATAATATATATCTTTTTTTTTTTTGGGTGGGGAAACTCTAGCCTCTTTTTTTTATTTATAAGAAAAAGGGGGGGGGGAATCCTCTGCTATTTTTTTAATGAATAGTGGTTGGTTTGCGCTGTATCTATCTGTCTTTTTATATATATACAATGTTGTACTCTATAATGTGAAAATATTATTTATTAAATAGAAGGGGAAAGCTCTGCCACTTTTTTTTTTGTACATTGACAGCGATCTTGGCTTTCCATGACATTCGTAACCAATGAGTTGTATTGTGCGAAAATATTGTTTATTTTTCTGAGAAGGGGGAAGCTCGGTTTGCCTCTTACTATTATTCACGAATCAACGCAATGGCTATAAATAAAATTAGTCTTAGAGAGGTACACAAATGAGGCAAAAACTTGGTGCGTCTATCTTTCTCAAAAAATTAAGAGCATATGGGGGGTTCTTCAAGTTTAATAAAAAATGATTAAGAGTATTATAAAGTACATCTTTATTGAGATATGTTCTGGCTTTTTTTTTAGTCTTTTCCTTTTCACTATACTCGTATATATATATATTACGTTGTTATTATGCTTGTTTCTTTTGGAGAATATCTGTACTCTCTTAATTCATCTAAATAAGAAAAGTTATGAATACAGAAAATATATCGGCATTTGGAGTCACGATAAATATGCATGTGCATGAAAAATAACATTTAATTATGTTTTGAACAAGACAAAACGCTATAGCTAATTAAACAACGAGGTTCCATGGTATTCCTTTTAATAAATGGCGTGATGTCGTGAGTATAATGATAAACAAATCATTAAACAGCAGATTATTTATGGATCCATTCAAAAGGGCATTATGATTAAACTGTACCCCGACATCGTTTTTTTCATAACCCCAATCAAAAAAAAACTTTATTTCGCTTTTTCTCCCCTCCCCTTGCATCTATTCTACGCCCAATTCTATCATTCTTTCAATCCAATATTATTACTTTTGAAGAGGGAAATAAATAAAAGACGGAAAGATCAGAAGGCGGCGCACAAAATAAGTTGATAGAAAACGATATAAAAGGAATAGAGCGTTTTTTTTTTTTTAAAAAAAAAATAGAGGAAATGAAGTAGCCGTTTATTGAAGTCTCTCGTCATAAAAAAAAAGACGTAATGCGTCTAGTAGTATTTTGATTGAAATGGAGAGTCCTTTTCTTTTTAGTAAAGTAAATACTATTGTTGAGTGACAGATAAAAAATGTACAAGTTTTTTTTTTCTTATTGGAAAAACAAAAAAGTTTTTTTTTTTTTTTTCGCTCAATATGAGCTCCCGAGACATTGGTTATAAAAAAAAACTTGTTACGAAAATACCCTCTTTCTAAAATTGGGTATAAAAACTACTTTTTCAGGAGTTCATATATATATTTTATTGTCTATTTTTTTTTCCTTCTATATAATTGACGATCGATTTCACTTCTTTTCATAAAAAACAAGTCCCTTACATCTTACTAAAAAAAGCTGCAGCTATTTGCATTTTACAACGGTAACCAAGACAACCCATAATTCATTTTTTTTTTTAAATGTGCTGCTTTTAGAATTTATTTCCCCCAAAAAAAAGAACCTAACCCGCTTCGGGAAAAAGGTTTGTCAAAGACCGGAAAGTAGGCCCGTTTTTA
This sequence comes from Thamnidium elegans, assembly GCA_025201345.1. NCBI lineage: Eukaryota > Fungi > Mucoromycota > Mucoromycetes > Mucorales > Mucoraceae > Thamnidium > Thamnidium elegans. Next base: position 434,697 of record JAIXMG010000032.1, read on the forward strand.
CATAAAAAAAAAAGAAAAAACTCAGCAGTTTGCCTTTTTCATATCAGTAACAAAAAAACCAAAAATTCTTTTTCTCTCTCTCTCTTTATCTTTTTTTTTTCTTTTTTTTTTCTTGTATGCAATTTGCATAAAAAATAAAAAATAAAACTTTTTCTTCCCCTTTTCCTCAAAAATATATATATATAAAAAAGAAATGAATCTCGATAAATCGCTTTCTGCCATGTCTATTAACGAAACCGAAGATAAGAAGACAACACCACGGGTATTGCCTCCACGTCCTATGCCGCAAAGAATGCCAGGCCGTTCTGTTTTACCACCCATGAGTCGACCAGGTGGTTCTCCTTTACCGCCTATGGCCGGTGGCAGTCCTGCTGGAGGAAGTCCTGGTGGGCTAAGAGGAAGACCTGGCATGGGTCGTATGGGAAAACCTGCTTTAAATTTATCCCAACTTGGTCTTTCTCCCAAACAAGAGCAAACACCTTTTGCAAATTTTTCTAAATATGTGTAAGTGTACATGTTTACTGTTTAGTTTTTTTGTTTTGTTTATATAATTTTCTAACTTCAAAAAAAAAAGCGACCCTTCTGGAAAACTAAATTTTGCTGGTAAAGCCATCATTCACGCAGATGGTGTTGATTTCAGTAATGGCAATAGTTTTGCAATTAAAATGGACGATTTAATTTTAAAAGAGGAGCTTGGAAAGGGACAGTACGGTACAGTTCAAAAAGTCAAGCATCGTGTTACCAACGTAACAATGGCCATGAAAGAAATTCGTTTGGAATTAGATGAAACTAAATTACATCAAATCTTGATGGAATTAGATATTTTACACAAAAGTTCTGGTGAATTTATTGTCGAATTTTACGGTGCATTCTTTATTGAATCATGTGTATATTATTGTATGGAATATATGGATGCTGGTTCTCTTGATAAACTTTATGGTTCTGGTGTACCTGAAGATGTATTGGCTAAAATAGCTATTTCCGTAACGTATACTTTTATTATTATTGATCTTTTTTTCTTGCTTATATATACTGACTACTTTATTAGATGGTAAAAGGTTTAAAGTTTCTTAAAGATGAACTTTCAATTATTCACAGAGGTAAAAAAAAAAAATCAAGGAGAGGGGATAGTTTACATCGTGTAAAAAAGTAAAACTAATTTTCTGTATTGTGTACATAGATGTTAAACCTACCAATGTACTTGCAAATTTAAAGGGTCAAGTTAAACTTTGTGATTTCGGTGTATCAGGCCAATTAGAAAAATCTTTGGCTAAAACTAACATTGGTTGTCAAAGTTATATGGCAGTAAGTAGTAGCAAATAATTAATTTACTAAAAACAAAAAGCTAAGTAACATATAAAATAGCCTGAACGTATTAGAGCCGCCAATACGTACTCTGTCTCATCTGATGTTTGGTCTTTAGGTATATCACTTGTGGAGATTGGGGTTGGACGTTATCCTTATAAATACGATAATATGTTTGCACAATTAAAAGCGATTATTGATGATGAACCACCAGCATTACCTGCCGATAAATTCTCTGCCGAAGCAATCGATTTTGTAAACTCGTGTCTTCAAAAGGAACCACTCAAGAGACCAGCTTATGCCGACTTATTACAACATCCATTTATACAAAAGTATGAAAATGTTGATGTCGATATGGCAAAATGGGCCAGTGAAGCATTCGAAGCTAGAAATAATTAACTTCCCTCCCTCTCCCCCCCCCCCCTTTTTTTTTCTTCAATATATCTTAATTTACCTAATTTGACTATACAGAAATAACACTGTTGCAATTGTGTTTTTTTTAAAAAAAAAATAAACAAAAAGGAACATAATCCTTTCTTTTTTTTTAATTAGATAATGCTTAAATAATAGAAGTGGAGGGGTTTGGTGACAGAGTTTTTAGACGGTGTATAATAGATGAGATTTCTTTATTTATTTAGGAGGACTATTGACAGTTACAAAAGTTTTTTTTAAAAAAAGAGATAATAATAAAAAAAAAAGTATAGAGTTAGCAATTATAAAATATGATATACACACATATTAATAAAGTTACCTGTAGACAATCTTTCTAGTCTTAATAGGAGCCCACTTGAAACGCTTCAAGTAGATGGATAAAACGGTCAAACTAGTCAAGATAATAGTAGCCTTCAAACCCATCTTCTTACGGTCATCATGTTCAGGTTCAGCAGCCCAGGCAAGGAAAGTAGAAACATCCTTAGCCATTTGAGAGGTAGTGGCAGGAGTACCATCCTCATATTCGACAACACCATCAAAGAGAGTACGGGCCATAGCAATGGCACCACCGGGGAAATAAGGGTTATAGTTCAAACCTTCACGAACCTCAACACCTCCAGGGGCATCAACATAACCTGTAAGAAGAGCAAAAACGTAATCCTATTCAACACAATTTAGCCGATTATTTTTAAATGTCACTAGGTACATGTATATATCATACCTCACCACCGTGACGAGCCTTGGTGATCAAAGAAAGATCTGGGGGAAGAGCACCAGCGTTAGCAGCACGAGCAGCTTCATCATTAGGATAAGCAGTAGGCATATAATCAGCAGGCTATTAGAAAAAACAACGTTAGCCTTTTTGCTCTTTCACTATTTCTCTCTTTTTTTTTTTTTTTTTTTTATAATCTCTTTTTTTTATCCGAATTCTTTACCTTTCCTGGTCTCATGAACATCTCACCTTGATCGTCAGGTCCATCTTGATATTCGTGTTCTTCAGCCATGGCCTTGACTTCGTCTTCAGTGTGAGAGACATCAATCAAGTTTCTCCAAGCGATACGATCGAGAGAATGACAAGCTGAACAAACCTCTCTATAAACTTGATAACCACGACGAATACTACACAAAAAAAAAAAGATATTAATAAAAAAATCGCCCAGATCAAAAAAAAAAAAAAAAAAAGAAAAAAAAAAGTGTTATATACGTTTACGTACGAAGCGTGATCAAAAGTATCAAGAGGTCCACTGTGAGGCCAAGGGTGAGTAGGAGGGTGAAGACCTTCATCAGCCAAGTTGGCAGAGACATCAGCGTACATATAGGCACCAGCGGTAGCACCAACAATGGATGCTGTCACAAGGCCGACTTGCATAGGGTGCTTTTTATAATTATTTTGGCGTTAGTATTCGTTTCTAAATATTTTTTTTTAAACAGTATTAAAATTACGTACAGCAGCAACGGAAGGCTTGGTAGAAGCGAATCTAGCCTACAATGAATAGAAAGAATGCAAATGTAAAAGAGAATTAGCTTCATGGATCAGGGGGCCCAACATTGATTTTTTTTTTTATAAAAAAAAAAAAAAAGGTGTACCTGAGTGGTGTTTTTAGCAAATTGGCGAACAGAGCGCTTTGCTGTATTAGAGGCAATCCGAGAAAACATTGAGAGTAGGGGGGGTGTTAATAGCCAAAATGTATTTAAAAAAAAAAAGTGGGGCTACAGAAACAAAGTGGAATTATTTTTGACCCTGTTGTGTGTAGTTCTTGACAACCCCCCTCTCTCAGTTACATCTCCGCCCCGCCTGGGTTGATGGCAAAAGGATGACGTATAACTTTTTTTTTAAAACTACACACATGTCAATCTTGGTTTGATAGGTCCAAGTGCCCTTTTAACGTAGCGAAAAGATAATTCACCTTGGTTCGGTTTAATTAAGACTATGTAAGACTTCCTTACATATTTTGCTTATATACATGCTTTGATACTTTATACAATTTCTGCGGTAAAATTATAATTAAAATTTTTTTGACGTTTTATTGAGTACGTTTTTTTTTTGAATATAAATTTCCCAATTATATATCTATGTTCCTAAACGTTGGCCAGACCCCCACGAATGTCTACCAAACATACCACCACCTCTTGGCTGCTCCTGAGCCTGTCCGAACCCAGCTCTAACACCACCACTACCACCCACACCGCCACTTCTTGCAACAGTAGCAGGAAACAATCTTTTTAAGAACTGTGGAGTTTGCAAGAATCTTTGACCACCTTGGCTAGGGTAGATGGTAGTTAAATAGTAATAAATATGAGAAGAAATCATGCCAGCAATTGAAGCTCTTGGTAAACTACCGGTCATTAAGAAATCAGTAGCGATCATAGCCCAAGGAAGATAAAGAGCCTTGAATCGAATACCAAACATGAAAGTAACAGGCGTATCTCGATTATGTTGTGCCCAAAGATAAGCAATAGAAAGTAAAAGACCATCGCTTAATACAAACATATCAAACACACTAGCCGCAGCCAGTTGCAAACCGGAAGAGAAGAGGTGAAAGAATATATAGTCGGCTGGCTGTCCTTGAAATATTTCGGTTTCTAATTGCAGTGAATTGCGGTATAAAAAGTACAAGTTAAAAGCAAACCCTAATCCAAACTTATTGAAAAAGAAACATGATACGAGTCTCCATAACTTGATAAATTAAAAAAAAAAAGGCGTTAATTATAATTTATTCTTTTTTAAATATGTATATGTGTTAAACTTGGATGAAGAAGAAAAAAAAAAGTCCCTTACTTGTAATTTCGATCTTACTGCTGGCCAATATAGAATTAATGATGAAGGTTGAATAAGACCAAGTCCTGAAGCTGCAGTGGTTACAATAGAGAGTGTGAATAAAGCTTTTGTAATGGGTGGAATAGATTGGTACCATTCCACAATCTCATTACGAGCAGAAGGTTGTTGTGGTGGCATCTAGATTTGATTGAAAAATACGCAAAAAAGGGAAGAATAAAAAAATTATGTATGACCACAGTTTATGGCCGTATTAACCACACATAAGGATTTCACAAAAAAAAAAAGACATATGATTGGATGAAAAAATATGAGTGAATGACAAAAAAAAAAGAATAAAGTTAGTAAAGGCGTGTAATGATTACTTTTAAAAAAAGTTACTTGACTTATTCGGTGACGATAAGGTATGAAGAACGGTTATATGGACTACACAAGATCACTAGAACTTTCTTTATTATGCTGTGACATGTATATAAGGATATATTGTATGTTTTTAGCTGCCATACCGCACTACAAGATATCATACTTGAGTACAGCATAGAGTTTACGCTTTGATACAGTAATTGTAATATGATTTATGCGTTATTTTTTACAGTTGCTATATGTTTGACTAGTCAAATATTCATCAACAAAAATAATTGCAGTCTTTTCTTTATAACAGTTAGACATTTTAGTTATTTGAATGTTTTACCGCATTTTCAAGTTTCAATTATTAATATATCATAGGTACAGTAGCGGCTCTATTTAAGGATGGCCAAAATCTGAAAGAAATCCACCCTTAAATCGAACATATCCTTATATCGAACAGTGGACGAGGCAATTATAGTTATATCTAGCAATAAAATACTGCACAAGTATTAAATGCGCTGTATTGATCGAGTCAGTTATAAAGATTTAATTATAATAAAATCATTTATAAAGGACATGAGGAGGTAAAAGCGAAAGGGTTGGAATTGTGCTAAAGAAAAAGATCACTGCTAAAAAAATAGCTCATTGAGATATCGAGGTTTAGATAATCGCTCACATAAGAAATCACTGCTGATTTTAGCAGTTACAATAAACAGTGGGTTTTGATTTATTAAGAAACAGGGACTCAAGTTGTTTAAAAAATAGTTGTTTTGAATATATCTTTGATAAAAAAAAATTAAAATCGTACTTTTTTGTTTTTTTTCGATTTTCCTTTTTGTGGGTCAACCCCCTTTTGTTTTCTGGCCAAAAATTACGGATTATTTGCGATTAGTCCGAATCCAATTTGACTCTCTTTGTGGAAAAACCAATGATAATAAAGTGCTATTTTAGACGCTTCTAATCCATTTTAAATAAAGCGTTCAATATAGAAATTGAAAGAATAATCACTCTTTAAAAATAACTTTTTTCCTGGACAAAAATACCACTCATTTACGCGACGCAATTTTACCTATTTCTTTTGATTTACGTGATTACGTAAAATGTAGGTTAATAATAAAAAGCATAAAAAGGGACTTTTTTTTTATGTGTATACATTGAATGCTAAGACATATGAATGTTTTATAAATGAAAGTGCTACAACCAAAAATGAGCGAGAAAACATGCTTCGAAAAAATGGCTATTTTAACGTAAAAAAAAAAAAAGATGAATTATAAGCCTTTAAATAGTTCTCGAACCTACCCAAGTTGTTGTACAAAAAAATATGTCGTATATCTTTTTCTACAAGAGCTCAAACATTAGAATCATTTTAAATTCCATTAAAAATGTTATTGCTACGAATTAAAATAGCACAGAGCTATGTATTAAAATGATACATTTATTTGGTAACATTATCAAGTCTGACTGATTTTGCGTGGACCTTCTTTTCTACAGATGTATAAAACCTAAATGAGACAATATAATTTTTACGTCAAATCAAGACCGGGAGCCACAAGATTTCACTTTAGAAGAGGTTGAAAATGCTTCATTGATCTTGAAAGAAAGTCTGTTTTTAAGGCCACCATTGGGTCTAGACTCCAGTCTATATCAAATAAGGCGTTACCGCTCGAAAGAGTACTAACCGTTTGGCAGGCTCGACTTTTTATTAAAGAAAGCTACAGAAGAAAATAAGGGGTCACCGCAATTGAATCTAGCATTTCGACATCGAAATCTTTGGATATGAATAGTTTCCCGAGCTGTTAAACAGGTCAAAGGCTTATTTGACGTTGATCAATTCGTCCAAAATTAATTGTTTTTTTTAACGTTCCGCAGTGCAACCACTGAAAAAAAACAATACAAACTTTCCAATTTTATCCCTTTTCATTTCTATTTATAACGTAAACTTTTGTATAGGGAAGAGTCAATGGTTTCTGTAAGTAAACTTTTTATACTTCATTAAACAGTTAATAACAATA